>CM076569.1:173206036-173539164 GCA_034641835.2 Pinus albicaulis
AACATCTGGCTCCACCTGGGGATAGTGTTTTTACCATGAAACACTAAGAACCTGCAGATCAGTGCCTTCACTTCGGGCATGGAGTCACATATTGCTTGATGGAAAATGTACAATGATCACACCGGATATATACAATGATGATGAAACTGCTTCTTAGTGATGGAAATAATGCTTTAGATATTTCCCATTCACAGGCATATCTAATACTTCTCCTTCAAGATTTTCCAGCATGAAAGTGTTATTCATCTTGACTTCATTGATCTTGAACGGACCATACCACAAGGGATCAAATTTGCCGTGTTTACCTTTGTCTTCCCTTCGGGTATCCCACCTCAATACTAAGTCTCCCTTCTGAAACATGATCTCCTTTGCTTTCCTGTCAAATATTGTCTTCATTTTCTGCTGATAAGTGAGAAAGTTTTCCCGAACTTGATTTTTGTTTTCATTTAACTCCATTACATTGTTCATTCTTCTAATCATGGCATTTGGTTCTGTTTGAGCATCTTGGAGAAAGGAAATCACAGGTTTTACCAACTGAGTGGGAAACAATGCTTGAGTACCATATACGAGCTCATAAGGAGACTTGCCAGTAGATCTTCTAGTGGTCATCCTTGTTGCCCATAAAGCAAAAACTAACTTTGTATCCCAATTCTTCTGATTTTCACTGATTTTCTTCTTCAAATTTTTTACCAATGTTTATTAGAAGACTCTGCCAATCCATTCCCTTACAGATGATAAGGTGTAGAATGAGACAATATCACATTGTAAGTCTGACAGAAATTAATAAACCTTATTGAGCTGAAGACTTGGACGTTGTCTGTTACAATCTTTACTGGACATCCAAACCTGCTAAAGATATTTTCTTCAAGAAACTTCATTACAACCAAATCATTTTCCTTCCTGGTGGGGATTGCCTCCACCCACTTTGTAAAATAATCCGTATCAGTAAGAATCCACTTAAATTTCCCACTGGATGGTGGATTGATTTCCCCAATGAAATCCAATCCCCATTGCCTGAAAGGTTCTTCAACAAAAACAAGGAGAAGAGGTAATGGAGCTAACTTCTTCTTCTCTGCAAACACCTGGCATTTTTGACAACTTATGACTGCTTTATAAACATCAGCAAAAACAGATGGCCAATAGAATCTTGATTTAAAAACCTTATGGGCAGTTACCTTCCAACTATAGTGACCTCCGCACAAGCATTCATGATATTCTTTGATTACCACTGGAACTTCTTCCTCTGTCAAACACAGCAGTAATACCCCAACAGGATCTTTCCAATAAAACCTTGCTTCGATTATGACATAAGGTTGAGCCTTAAGCTTTAAGGCTCTGTATTTGGTTCTATCTACGGAAGGAGAACAAGAAAGAAAGCACAAATAATGAACAATTTCCTTATACCAACTTGAGCAGAGAAATTTATATTTGATTGCTGGCTTTGACTGATTATCCTCTGTTCTTCCATCGATTTCTTCTACAGGGGCCAACAAATTAATTCCCAGTGCCTGGAAATTTGACTCTGTTAATAATTTGGCCAATCCCAACCCTTTGACCAATTTGGTGGGTTTGACGTCCAGATCATATTCTTGTATTTTTGCAATCCATTTTCCCCTTTTTCCTTCTACATCGCTTTGTACCAGGACGTCCTTTATGGAAGAATTAGGAACGTATACCAATATTTGAGAATGGAGGATATAGGTTTTGAATGCCTTCAATGCTTTCACCAGAGCATATACTTGTTTCTCCAGTATATTATACTTCAATTAAGCATCTCGGAGAACTTTACTGAAATATGCTACCGGTTGTTCATACTTTTCCTCATTTCTCTGCAATAACACGGCTGCAATAGTTGAGGGAGAGGCAAATGAGAAGATTTGAAATGGCTTCAAATAGTCTGGACTGATTAGAATAGGTGCTTCCTTTAAAGCCTCTTTAATCCTCTGAAAAGACTCCCTTGCTTCTTTGTCCCACTTCACCTCAGCGTCTTTTTTTAACATGTATGTTATCTTTTTAACGATCTCTGCATAATTAGGAACAAACCTTCTTAGAAAATTAATTTTTCCGAGAAATCGCTGAATATCTTTCTTACTTCGGGGCAGTGGAATTGATTGAATTGCTTCGACCCTCGCTAGATCAATCTTCACTCCTTCCTTAGAAACAATGTGGCCAAGTAATTTACCCTTCTCCAGGGCAAACAAAGATTTTTTAGGATTCAGCGATAATCCAAACTTTCTACACTTCATGAAGGCTTTCTGCAAATGTTGTAAATGCTCCTCATCAGATTTCGAAAAAATTGTGACATCATCCAAATAAACTACCACAAACTCATCTCCCACAAATGCGATATCCATCGCTCTTTTAAATGTGGCCCCCGCATTCATAAGACCAAACGGCATCCTGGCGTACATGAATGTTCCCTAGGGTGTAGTGAAAGCAGTCTTCTTTTGATCTTCTTTCTCCACAGCAACCTGATTATACCCTGAAAAACCATCTACCATAGATAACCTGTAAGCTCCAGTGACCTTTTGTAAGACAAAATCCATTTTTGGCAATGGATAATTATCTTTCAATGAAACCCTTTTCAAATTCCTGAAATCTACGCACAACCTTACCTCCCCATTTTTCTTTCGAACTGGCACAAGATTGGAAACCAAATCTGAATATCTTAGCAGAACAATTATTTTGGCCTGCAGCAATTTCCTCACCTCCTTTTCAATCAGAGCCAACAATAATGGATTTATTTTTCGGAGCTTCTGTTTATGCGGCTTGACTCCATCTTTCAGTGGGATTTTATGCTGTATGATACCCTTATCATACGTTTTCAAATCGTCATAGGACCAAGAAAATACATCTTTGAATTGTCTAAACAGATATATGTACCTTTATTTGTAGTCCTTCGGGATTCCTTTGAACAATTTGATCATTTTAGGCTCCTGTTGAGTCCCCAAGTTGAAATCTTCCACCTGTTCGTCTTGGTTTTCTTTCTTTTGATTCACTGCAACGTCATTAGCACCAAACAGTCTTTCGAGAGGCACCAAGCCTCTTGGAAAAACATTGTCTTTCAACTGAATAATCTCTTGACCACCAATCTTCTTTTCAGGATTTTACCGGCCCACTCATCTTCATCAGTTTCCAAATCAATCTGATGACCTTCAAAATCTTCAATCATCAACAAAAACTGCTTAATTTTTTCATCATCCTCAAAGACCTGCCAGTGTTTAATATTGTCTGGGATTGAAGGTCTATATCTCATCTCAATTTCATACCTTAGCCTTGGATTGATCGGAGGCTTGAACGTACTAGCTGCAATTGCCAAAGAATCATCCATTATATTCTCTTCCCTGGGAACAAACTGTAAGTTGAAGGCTTCAAAGTAATTTTCAATCAAATCCGAGACTTCATTGCGATATGCCCTTAACCGGGGATGTTTAGTTTGACATAAATTCTTAATTTGTCTTATAATTAATTCAGAATCCCCAAACACAGTCATGGACTGAATTCCCATTTTCTTAGCTGTCTGCAAACTAATAATTAATGCTTCATATTCTGCAACATTATTAGTGGACTCAAACTCCAATTTGAAAGAAAAAGGCACAAGGTTACCTTCAGGAGAAACAAAAATGAAACCAGCTCCAGTACCCTCTTTGGAAAACGCACCATCGAAATAACACTTCCATAGCTTGTTCGAATGCAGCTCCTTATGTACAATTGCTGAAGGAAGCTTCCCTTGCGATTCTTCAGCAAATTCTACATCTTCATGCAGCATGAAGCAAGAGAGGTCATCCTTCTTGATGCAGGAGCATCTAACGCTCCTTAATCAAAGAAGAATCCGAAGCAAAGAACGAGAGGACGTGGACCATCGAGCTGAATAAGGGGAAAATTTCTGTCAAAAGAGAGCTTAAATGATGGACTAAATTAAACATTGATGTAATCTTCCATGTATTCATATATATCCATATAGCGAGCTGGAAGGGTTGTTGAGATATTTGTGAGAGGATTGATCAGATCCTTTTAGTGATCCGATTCAATATTTCTGTAACGATGAACCTGCGTGTTCTATAAATATATGTAATGAGACAGATAGTAGGGAGTAGTCGACAGAGTGTTGAAATGTAGTCGAGGGAGAAACTGTTCTAAGGCTGCAATGCCTTGGAGCTGTAATCATATTTTGGATAATATAAAAGTGTGTGTTTCCGTGTTGATTGTGCGCCTGTATGTATTCATATATATATGCATTGATGGCTTGAAGTCATGTGTTTGTAAGCGTGTTGATCGACCATCGATCACCCGTGGATCGATGGCGATCTAAGATATCGTTTATTAGTTATTTATGAGTGTTTCAGGTAAAAGCTTGTGTCAAATAGCAGTCAATCTGTTTAAAAAATGTGTGTGATCGAGGTTTAAATGGAGTTAGAAACCAGCGCATTATGGGAAACCTATTCAAAAGATTGTAATATAAACAGAAGCGCAGGAAAGAAATGGATATCGAATTGCAAAATTCGATGTCAAACTGGTGTTAAAAAGCGCAGGTTTGAAATCGATTCGGTGGAAATGTTTGCAGCGAAAACATTGACGAAATTCGGTTTTTGAACTCACATACTCTATGTGTTGTTTGATGAATTGAAATCGTGTGAAGGGTCAACAGCTATTGAGCGATGGTAGAGGCACAGAGTTGAATTGGATCTGCAAACAGTGAAGTAAAGGAATGACCGATGGCAAATTCATTGCTGAATGGTCGTTGATAATCGCGTCGGAATGGAAAAATGTTTACATAATGCTGAACATAACAATGGGTCCCGGATGTGAATGTATTAAAAATATGTTTGTTAGAGGATCGGGTCGATTGAATATCGGATCGTTTACAGTGCGACGTCGTCCAATCCTTGAGATTGGAGATTCTAATTGAATTTGCATCGGATTGCCGATTGACTCGGATTGAACGTATTTCATATTTGCATCGGATCAGTGTCGGGTTTGTTCACCATACACGATTTTTCTGTGGTGGTCGACTTGTATGAATCTCTGGAATTGATGCAGAGTCAGGCCACAACGTTCTGCGTCGGGAGGCTACGGTTCGTTATGAAATTCAATGCATGATATGGCTTTAACAGTTTTGAAATATGTTGATACGTGGTTTCAACCCATCTTTAGTATTTAAAATCCTTTGTCAACATTGGTATGCGTATGGTTGTGTAAATAAACCATCGTATATGTTTGTTCAGCGATCATAATTTTTGGGTGGAATTCTATGATTTTCGAATTCTTTAATGAATTCAGATTTGCTGTGATGGTCAACGACTTCGGTTTTCCTTCTTATATATTTAAACAAATCTGCTTTACAATAGCGTGGAAGAGTTGATGAAATGATTTGAGCATTCGATCGGCCTAATCTGTGGCACGCAGAGTTGTAAAAGTTATATTAAAATGCTTCCAACACGACTTGTGGGCCATAACCCACAGGTCAAGGATAGAAATTTATACATGAAAAGGGATTTTGGTGATACCCCAGGATCTCTTTTCATCAAGTGGTATCAGAGCAGGGAAAGGATTTCCTGTGAGAAGGAAGAAGAATGCAAGCAGAAGGGGAACGAGGTACAGTTGAGTTAAAGCTGGAGAGTTTATGGTCTTACAGTCGTGCGGATGGCGGCAGCGAAATGTGAGAAGATTTGCAGCAACCTAGAGCAAGGTGTGCTCAAATTGGTTCCAGAGGAGAGAACCAGAAGGATGCCAAAAGACCAAGTGCGTAGGGCTTGGTGAGGTATCGTGTAACAGAGGAGACTGTTACTGCAGAGGTTGGTTGCAGCTCACAGAAGATCATGAAGGCAGTTCCACTGAAGGAATGCAGTGGTTAGAATTGCTAAGGACCAGGAGAAGTATATGACCAGGAGGTCATAAATTTTTTTGTACCTCGGAAGTCTGATGCAGGAGCATCTAACGCTCCTTAATCAAAGAAGAATCCGAAGCAAAGAATGAGAGGACGTGGACCATCGAGCTGAATAAGGGGAAAATTTCTGTCAAAAGAGAGCTTAAATGATGGACTAAATTAAATATTGATGTAATCTTCCATGTATTCATATATATCCATATAGCGAGCTGGAAGGGTTGTTGAGATATTTGTGAGAGGATTGATCGGATCCTTTTAGTGATCCGATTCAATATTTCTGTAACAATGAACCTGCGTGTTCTATAAATATATGTAATGAGACAGATAGTAGGGAGTAGTCGACAAAGTGTTGAAATGTAGTCGAGGGAGAAACTGTTCTAAGGCTGCAATGCCTTGGAGCTGTAATCATATTTTGGATAATATAAAAGCGTGTGTTTCCGTGTTGATTGTGCGCCTGTATGTATTCATATATATATGCATTGATGGCTTGAAGTCTTGTGTTTGTAAGCGTGTTGATCGACCATCGATCACCCGTGCATCGATGGCGATCTAAGATATCGTTTATTAGTTATTTATGAGTGTTTCAGGTAAAAGCTTGTGTCAAATAGCGGTCAATCTGTTTAAAAACTGTGTGTGATCGAGGTTTAAATGGAGTTAGAAACCAGCGCATTATGGGAAACCTATTCAAAATATTGTAATATAAACAGAAGCGCAGGAAAGAAATGGATATCGAATTGCAAAATTCGATGTCAAACTGGTGTTAAAAAGAGCAGGTTTGAAATCGATTCGGTGGAAATGTTTGCAGCGAAAACATTGACGAAATTCAGTTTTTGAACTCACATACTCTGTGTGTTGTTTGATGAATTGAAATCGTGTGAAGGGTCAACAGCTACTGAGCGATGGTAGAGGCACAGAGTTGAATTGGATATGCGAACAGTGAAGTAAAGGAATGACCGATGGCAAATTCATTGCTGAATGGTCGTTGATAATCGCGTCGGAATGGAAAAATGTTTACATAACGCTGAACATAACAATGGGTCCCGGATGTGAATGTATTAAAAATATGTTTGTTGGAGGATCGGGTCGATTGAATATCGGATCGTTTACAGTGCGACGTCGTCCAATCCTTGAGATTGGAGATTCTGATTGAATTTGCATCGGATCGCTGATTGACTCGGATTGAACGTATTTCATATTTGCATCGGATCAGTGTCGGGTTTGTTCACCATACACGATTTTGCTGTGGTGGTCGACTTGTATGAATCTCTGGAATTGATGCAGAGTCAGGCCACAACGTTCTGCGTCGGGAGGCTACGGTTCGTTATGAAATTCGATGCATGATATGGCTTTAACAGTTTTGAAATATGTTGATACGTGGTTTCAACCCATCGTTAGTATTTAAAATCCTTTGTCAACATTGGTATGCGTATGGTTGTGTAAATAAACCATCGTATATGTTTGTTCAGCGATCATAATTGTTGGGTGGAATTCTATGCTGTTCGAATTCTTTAATGAATTCAAATTTGCTGTGATGGTCAACGAATTCGGTTTTCCTTCTTATATATTTAAACAAATTTGCTTTACAATAGCGTGGAAGAGTTGATGAAATGATTTGAGCATTCGATCGGCCTAATCTGTGGCACGCGGAGTTGTAAAAGTTATATTAAAATGCTTCTGACACGACTTGTGGGCCATAACCCACAGGTCAAGGATAGAAATTTATACATGAAAAGGGATTTTGGTGATACCCCAGGATCTCTTTTCATCACTTCTCTTGGCCATAAATTGGTGAATTACCTGCATCTTTCTTGGTAGTAGTTTTTTGAAATCTAGTCTCTCTATACAACCTCCTTTCTTCACCATTGAAAACGGGAATGATAGCATATGTAAAATCTAGCTTCAAAACTCCTCCAAGCTTTGCCCCCCATGATCTAGATAGTAACATACCAAACCTGGCAGGAATATCTGCCACTACAACATCCATCATAATGCTTTTGGCTGGGATTTGAGCCAATGTGACAACCATATCATTAATCAGACCCACACACTTTACCCTTTTTAAGTCAAAATAATAAAGATCTCGATATGGCTTGGTGATTTGAAAATTCAACTCTTTCCTCACACACAATGGCATCAGATTGTGGGACGCACCAGAATCTAGCATGCAGTTATGTAGAACAAAATCATGTAACAGAAGTGATATATAAAAAGGAGGGACAAATGAATCTACCTCTTCAACATGAGGTCCAAAGGTAACCACTGGTTTCTCTTCCTGCAGATTTACTATATCACCTACTTCATCAGATTGAGATAAATTAATAAACTCGGCAATCTCTTTCTTATAGCCAGGTGTTTTCATTAACTCAAGAAGAGGTACTTGAATCTTCACTTTCTCCAACTCTTTCGACAAACTGAAAGTCTGATTTGATTTTGTCAACTTTTCAGGTTCTTCTTGATCTTTCTTGGAATTTGAGTTTTGATTAGAAACGGTAACCACTTTCTCCAAAATATTAGAATCTCTAACTTTTGTTTGAGAAGCTTCTGCTTACTGCTTTTCCTTTTCTTTTTCTTCGCTCATGGGCTTTTTCCCCTTATCTGTTTTCTTAGTTTGATCTTTCTGGAATGGAGTCGCCATTGGAGCAGGTGCTGCTTCTGATTCTTTTTCTTCATTGTCTTGAGTCCTTAGTCTCTTCTTTGACCTTAAATCATACTTTTTATGCAACTCGGATTGCATGAAGTCTGTGAACTGTCTGCAGTAATCATCCATCTCTTCTTGATCAAATGAAAGATCATTTTCTTCCATTTCTTCTTCTTCAGCTTCTTCTTCTGTTTCATCATCTTCCATATACACAGCAGAAATTCGAGCATCATCCTCTCTCTCATCATCATCATCTGCTGAACGGGACGTGGCTGCCTCTATGTAGACAGGTGCTTGCACCTGATCTTGATCTTTTTTTTCTCTTTGTAGAATCTGCAGGGGATGTTTTTTAAATTAGGGATTAAAAACCCCTCTATTCTGTCTTGCAGGCTTACTATCTATTTCCAAATTTACCAATTTATTTGACAGATTTTTTATGACCTTAGTCATGTCATCAATTCTCTGATATGGAGCTGAGGCTTCTTCTTTAGCCTTTCCTTTATCTGAAACTTTACCAGCAACGGACATATTAGCCTCAATCTCCAGAGCATCAGTTTGAATCTGTTCCAACGTAGGCGAACTTCTTTCCCTCAATGTGAAACTGAATTCTGGTTCAAATGCACCAGCAAAAACAACCCTAGCTCAATAGGAGGAGGCTTCATCTCTGCAGGCAAACTATTATACAATTTGTTAAATCTCTTCACAAAATCACTCATATTTTCATCAGATTTCTTCTTGATTGCATTAAATTCTGTCAAAGAATAGCCGTGGTCCCTCTTTTCGCCCCACCTTTCAATGAAACATATTTCTAGGGCATCCCAATCGTTAATGGAACCATTAGGTAATCCTTTGAACCATTTCCATGCCTCTCCACTTAGAGACTGGACAAAGAGTCTCATAACAACATCTAAATGTTCAACGTTTAAATTCTCTGCAAATGTGCAAAACAGGGGCAAGTGCTGTTCTGCGGTTATTTCATCTTCACCGGTAAATCTAGGGAGCAACTTGAGGTACTCCTGAGGCATATAATGCAATGGTTGGGCTAAATTTAATGGTGCAAATCTATTCATCAAGAAAGCAGGGGCTGCAGGGACTGCCATATTTACGCCCGGGTTAACTGCTCCTTGAGCGGGGGTAAAATGAATACCAGTTGTAGGTAGGGACGAATGAGGTGAAACAACTGATATAGGAATTGGACTATGAACGATTGCAGAAGAGTTGGCAGTTATATGGGGCTGAGTTTCTATAAAAGGAAAAGCCACAAACTCCAAAGATTGCTCTTCTAATGTGGGTTCTTGAAAACGAACGGCTGATGGTGATGATTCTTCTTCCGAGAAAATTAGTTTCTTAGAAGCTTTCTTGGATGAGAAAATGTATGAATTGCTGCCTGGTGCGAGCAGTGTGGTTTCAGGTGTATCTAATATTTTTGGTTTCTGGCCCTTCTTTGAAACAAGCTTCTCAGGATCAGACAAAACAAGAACTTTTTGCTGAGAGGTATCTGACCTCGTGTGAGGTTTCTTGGGAGCCAGAGCTATTTTCAAGCAATCACATCGTACTATTTCCTCCTCTCTGAACAACCAGAGGAAATGTAAAACAAAACCCAGGGAAAATCTTCGAATCTTCGATCCCCGACAACGGCGCCAATTAATGTTGTTTCTTGAGAAACAATTCCTTGCTGTGTAAAGGAATCCGTGCTCAAGACATTAAAGATTATGTCACAAACAAGTGTATATTTGTCTCTGCTTATTAAACCTTCAAATATTAATAATATAATCTCCAAATATCAAACCCCTACAAGTTCTGCAATGCCATGTTCTCTTTATGCCGAAGTGAATGAATATAAGAAAAAGAAAGAAAAGGATTTCAATTTGATATGCTGCTTAAAACAGAATCTACCATCATAAAACCCTGAAGAAGTGAGCAAAAAATAAGTTAAAATAGAGGAGCGCCCATTAAGGATGTTTAACTCTTAGATACACATATATCAAGAGACCTGCAGCTCAAATCACTCTATTTTATTCATAGATATGGAAACGAAATGAAAACTGGAAAACTATTCAACATAGATAGAATGAAGGAAACTTGCAAAACTTTTCATTGATTCAATATTTTTCAGTACAAAGTTAGGCTTCAAGGTCCAAAACTCGTAACCTTTCTCTTTCTTCGAATTGTCTTTAAATACATTATGACAAAATAGTTTCCAGTAATGAAACTGATCCTAACTACTCTAACCAACTTTAACTGCCTAAACTGTTAACTGTCATGGAGGTACATGCCTCGAAAAAATCTTATTACATTTACATAATCCTGAGAAATGACATAATGAGGATTTTAAAAACTTCTAATCTAAAGGAACCACTGATCCTGAAGTGGCTGCAGAATCAACAACTACTTTTGATTTGCCCGTTGGAATCTTCTTTGTTGTGTCAATGGAGAAGATTTTGCATTTTTTCCAAAGTTCACTTTGAGTTGTAGGAGCATTCCTGTAGCTGAGGTATTCCAATCTAAATGCAACTACCTGATTGTGAGTGAGCCTTTCTGTGAAGAGTGCCTTTACCATCCATAGCAAATTGAAGTGCCTCTGTAAAAAGTTAAACACTGTCTCTCCCTTTAAAACTTGTGTCTTTTCGTGTCTGCTATCTGCTCTACTCTTTGCCAGTGTTAATGCATCTTCATAAAAATTCCATGTCAAAATATTTCCCTTTTCTGTCCAGCATGAAGGCAAACCTGTTCGGATCAATTTATCAAAAGTTATATCAAACTTCTTTACCGCCTCTTTAATTCTCAGTAACCTTTTCTCTACAACTTTTCGTAGATCATTCTTAATTATCATTTTATTAACTTCTTTAGCATAGAAGTATCTGTCTTGTTTATCAATTTCTTCTAGCTCTTCATCTGATTTGGAATTGATAAAATTTAAAAACCTCCTAGCCCAATTTTCTCTTTTAATGAGCGTTTGTTTTTCTGATGATATCTCCTCTTCATGGTCTGAGATGAGGCGTTTCTCTGTAGCAATTATACTTAGGGAATCCCAATTTGGCTTCATTTCAGATATAATTTCAGGCCAAATAATATCTTTAGCTCTTAAAAGTGAGATGTTACCTTTTAGCTTCTCCTTGAGCTCCTTAATTTCATCCTCAGCCTTTTGTAATTGCTGCTTATTTTCATTTGCTTTATTTTCCCATCCTCTTATAATCTTATAGCTGCTTCCAAATCTAACTAAACCTGTTTAAGATCACCTTCAGCTATCTTCAGTTCTGTGCTGAGCTGAACAATTTGGGCTTGAGGATCAGAATTAGAATCACTTGTAGGCGAAATAAAAGTGCAAGTGTGGTTTTCAATATGATTCTGCAAAGATATAGCAGTCTGCTTCACTTTGGACAACTCTTCATCTTTTTGTAACAATTGCAAACATAACTCTTCCTTTTCTTTTTCTACCTCAGCTACTTCTTCAGCCATTGAGTGCTCTGTAGCTGGTAATTTTAACTTTTTCCTTAGTGGGGATATTTCTACTTCTGCACTTTTCATGAGTTTTTGAATTTCAGCTTTATCATTTGGATCCACACCAATTTTCATAATGATCTTCTTCAACTCTTCATTTTGAGTTTTTAATGCCCTTGAATTAGCTTTCTCCATTTTGCATTGTCTGATGACCTTTGCAAGCATGTTTTCAGTCTTGACTGTTGTGGCATTAGTCTTGCTCAAATCATTTACAATCAACTGCCCGGTCTGCATATGAAGGTTCATTTTGTCCCACAATGGGATCTTTTTAACATCCATGATTATGTTTACCTCCTTAAAGCTGCCCGAAGATCCAAGGGACATTCCTGTCGGATGTGACAGAGCCATCTTAAACTGATCTTTTTCAAGATCCATCACAGTCAATAATCTGGTCTGGTCAGCAGCTATGTGGTGCTCTTCTTGTGCTTCTATATTGGCTTTTATCCTCTGGTTTCTTTCCTCAATCTGTGTGAACATTTGCTTTACTGAAGGATACTTTTCCAAATAAAGTTCCTATCTTCTAGGAGATGAGGGGAGATCTTGTTCTTCATTGACCTGGAGAGTAAAACCAGGTGAGTTGGAAGAATGGTCTTCTGCTATTTCGGTTCTTTTTTCCTCTCGGGGCTCCTCATCATCTATTTCAACAACATCTTCTCTACCTCTTTTGCTCGCCCTTTCCAAAATTGCAGGTGTTTGAATGCTGGTCTTTGATGAACTTGACTCACCTGGATTAGCCAGTTTCTCCAGATCAGGTTTACTTACATGGGAAAATGCAGCATACCCATTCTCAACCTTTTTCTGAGAAATTATTCCATGTGGATCATAAGGCCATTTTTCTCCCAACAACAACTGTGTCCCTTCCAACATTTTTGAGACTTCATCAAAAGCTTGTCTCGTGTTGACCACAAAAGGTCCCACACTCATAGGCAATTTGTACATCAAACCTTTCTTCATGGGAAGAAATTGAACTTGGTCTACATTAAGACTTTGCCTTATGAATTCCAGGGCGAAAAGTCGCATGGGTACAAAGGTTGGGAGCCTATAGGGCTCAATGCTAACTCCATACAGCCTTATCTCTGAGTATTCTTCGAATACAAACCAATCTCCAAATTTGCAATTGGGTCCTAACTGTAGGAACTCCCGGGCTTTTGGTATAAAGCATGGAGGAAGAGTTCCATTCAAAATTTTATAAGCAATAGACATGAAATGGTCAGCAAATTCAAACAACCCTGCTTCATTCTCTTCTTTTCTAACCATATCGGTCCAGAATAAAACTGATTCCTTATTTTTATTACTATCAACTATATTTAAACCCAAACTCATGAACTCTTCAACATTTTGATACAAAAATAAGTAAACAACTAATGATGGAAATCTGAAGAAACCTGTTAGAGGAAAAGCCATCAATTGGGAATTTACTATTTCCTGCCAAAAAGACGGAATGTCAAGGACCACCCCTGGTTTCATCATCAATGCAAACATCCCTAAGACTGATTTATCAATGTTGTGGTCATCTTATTTTCCCAAAATCTCCGTAATGCAGCTAAGAACTGGCCTATACTGAACATTGAACGCCTCCAAACTGAACTTTTCTCCTTCAAATTGAGTTTTTTCTGGATTTTATTTCAAAAATGACATACAACGACTGAACTCTTTGTTTGAAAGGTCTTAAAAATACTGAACCAATGAATCTTCGGAGAATTGTAACGGAGACTCATCTTCTGGAAAGCACAATGCTTGGCGAATTAATTGTGTTGATACCTGCAAGACATTTCCCCCCTGAGAATTCATGACGAAACATTTACCAGGGTACATTGATGAGACTAACCATGAGATGAACTCGTGAAAGAAGTGAGTTTTCGGAACACAGGCGGACACCACACCAGAACTTTTCATAGCAGATAATACAGGGGATTTATCAGTGTTTAGGGTTACTTGGTAATGTAGTAGGGGATGATTGACGGACGACGCGGTTTCATGGACGTCCTTTTCACTATCCAGGAGGGGACTGAGGTTTGAAGAACCAGACAAGGATATTCATTTTGCCATGACTAATAGGAACTAAAAACAATTCACGGGGTAACGGGAAATGCAAAGGTGGCAAGAACACGGTTCAAAAGGGGAAAAACAGTCACACATGGACAAAACGAGACTAAAGAACTCTTTAATAAGATACGAGAATCCGTAATAAATGCCAACATGATGTGGACAAACCGTTGAGGGCGGATGACAACTGTTCTCCACTTCGCCTGATGACGTCACTGCGGGGGGTCCTGGAGTATGGTAGCGAACTTCGACTAACACCCCTCGCAGTTATTCACAGCTGTCGATCACGGCTCACCCGCGATCTGACCAGTCAACTACGGGGGATCGGGATTTGATAAACTACGAGCTACTTCTCCTCCCGCAATAACTTATTTGAAAGCACTTTTCCACGATCGCCACCTCCGCTCAAGAAATTGCTCGGAGCTTAAGCTTAAATCAAAACATATATTTCAATAAGGTCAATATTCATCGAGCTTTGAAATGCTTGTTTTATGATATAGTATAAAACTTTATACTATAACATATGATTTTTTATTTTCTATTTTTTTGTATTTTTGATATTCAAAAATAAAAATTGAAAAGGATATGAAGATATGATCTACAACAGGACTCTTTTAATCACTGTTAAATGACTAAGATGGTACACATAAATTATCAATCCAGGGACGTCTTTTATTTCAATGATAGTTTCACTATCTGTGCCGACACATCATACCAGAAACATAAATAAAACAAGAAGAAATTGTTGTTGAACCAATTGCTAAAAATTAACACTCATGCAGGAATAAAAAGGGATCTACAAGAATGTAATAACACTTTAGATAATCCAGTATCTAGAACGCCACACGATAACTACAACAACTGGTAATTCTAATCGAATATGTGTTGAACCAATGTGTTGAGGTAGTTATGATTAGTTTTCCATTAAGTGAATTGATCGTTAACTGATGAATGCTTAATGTGGAAGACTAGAGGAAATAATTTACGACTTAAAATAGCAGCAATTTAAGAATAAAACACAGCAAAGAACAAAGAGAAGAAACAACAAACATTGATTATGGAGTTCTTCCCTCATGGACTACGTCTCCAGGTCCGCTTTCAATATGGGCGTCCTCTTTATTAGGATTGATCCGAGGAAGTATTTACATGGAAAAAACACCAGAATGATCATGCTTGCAGGCACTTCTGGTCACTGAAAACAAGAATCTCTTGCTCTTAGCTTTCCAATGCCTAACTCTGCACTCAATTTTGCCTCCGGAAGTTCGAGCAATGCCGAAAACAAAACTCACTCTAACCCTGTGAATCTGAACTCAAAAATATCAATGTTTGTACATGGAAGGAAAATGTCATGGTTTTATAGGTGAATTCGATCTCCTTAATGCCAAAATAGGAATATGGTTGAGCTAATCTGGTTCGATGAAGTGTTTACTTTGTCATTTGATGACACCTAGCAGATTAGGGATAAGGTATTAATACAACCTTAGCATAAATTTAATATCAAAACCCAAAAATAACTTTAGAATAACAGATAACCTCGACGGTCATCATAACCGCGCAGAGGTCGCAAACAGTAGACATGTGAAGAGGCGGAATGAAATGTTGGCAGCTATCTCTGTGGTTTGTTCCAACAGTTAACTCCCAACGGTGACGGTGACTGTAACTACCGCAATGTTCACATATAAATCTTTGACAGTGGTAGTCATGGTCTTATAACCTGAAGGTTCCGATAACTGCTAATGGTTTGCCTGCTCACATGGTTAGGGAGCTTCAACGCAGTTTACATGTCGCAGTTTAACTGTGTATTTCATATTACATTTAATTTTGGGTTTTTTTTATATATTTTAGGCCTGAAAGGGTTTAATACATAGGTTTTTTAATGTTTTATAACATAGTTTAAGACCTTTCTTTAATGCGCTAGGTTTTCACATAGATTTAGTGCTAGGGTTTAGATGCTTATGACTTTACGATTAGAACTTAGGTCCTTTATATATATTCTTCACCATAGCCATTTGACCCATTACATTGAAAGATCACCATATGACATCATAACACCACCACATAAATACATGCCATGAACCCAAACTGAACCATGATAAACTTGAGGACTTCTTCACTAGCGAAACTGACAATACTGCAGACTGAACCGGACATCGGAAAAACTGGAGCACTATCAATCTGCACTGAAAAATATCCTCGTGGATCAATCCTCTCCACTTGAAATCATTTGGACCACAAAATTTTGATTTTAAACAGACATCAGGTGAGGGTATTGTTATCACTCGGATTGAACCTCAGGCTGAATAAGGTAATCTCGAGGTAACCTCAAACCAAAATTTAGACTTTTTATCTAGCCCTACCAAGTCAGAGAGGGATCTCTCCACAAAAATCACAACCAAGAGGGCTGGATGAAAAATATTTTAGGCTAGCTAAGGAATACAGGGGGTTTTTATTTTGATTTTAGGGTTGGGCTCACTGAACAGGGATTAGGTCAAGGGGAATAGATTAGGGCCAAGGGGATGAAATTGCAGTCTGTTTTATGGGGCAAGGTAGGTAAAAGGTTTAACATTCAAAAGTGAATTAAGTGGGATGAATAGACTGGTGAGGAGCTAGAGAAAGCATCTAGAATGTATTTTCCCTAAACTGAGGGGAATGAACACATTATACTAAATTTCCCAAAACAAAGCATAAATAAATATGGATTCTGCCTTTCAAACTTGAAATCTAGTATATCATAGACATGTAATGGTTTATGAACTAACAATACATTCAAAAAAAATGATAACAGAGAGGAAAATATGTCTAAAACTCATACCACATGTATCCCAAGAAAATAGCTACAATTTTCCATTAATGTCCAAGCCAAGATGATACTTGATCAATACAATCTCTCAAACTGATGCCAACCATTACAATGATTGAAAAAATACACCCTATAGACCTCAAAACCACTTCCTCTCATCCTCAGGGGTCAAATCCATGATGTGAGGGAGTTTTTACATCAAAAGATGAACTGAAAGCTAGAGTCTAGGATGAGGAAAGTGACTCATTCCTATCTCTAATAACTCATACATTTGACTTCAATTAATAACTTACCTAATGTATCTACCTTAGGTAAAGGTAAAATATGAAATTTACATTAGTAACTTATTCATTTTCCCAAGTAAAAAGTGAAACAGGAGTGAAACTTCAAAATTTGATGAAACTGGTGAAATTGTAAATTTCCTGGCAAAAGCATAGCGCCATGATAGAAAAAATGACATTTTTTGTAAGCCACTTTTGGAGGCCTTCCCCTTGTACAAATCAGCTCCATGATAGCTCATTGGAAAGGTCTCTGAGTTGCATTTTCAAATATTCTTATAATTTCCAAAATGGTTCCCATATTCCCTGTTAAAAATTAGTTCTCCCAAAACTGGTATTAGCGCAGCACCAAGGTGAGAAAGGAGGCAGAAAAATGAAAATTAGGAGGTTTTTTGTACTTTTGAGGGACCAGTTCTCCTCCAAATATTCTGAAATTTGCTGAGGTTGAATTAATAATCATTATGAACATGTGAGTGCTGACCATTTTCGATTTTTATGCTCCAAGAAAAAGCGTAGCGCCAAGGGCATTGCGTTTTTGGCAAGCTGGGTATTAGTGTAGTGCCCAAACATTAGCACACCGCCGCTGCAACACTATTTTTCAGAACACGTTTGGAGGCCTTCCTGGTGTCCAAATTGGGCCCAAGATATTTCATTGGAAATCTCCTGAAGTATAATTTCAAAATATACCTTTTTTGTGCTGATTGGAGTTGATTTGACCTATCAAACGTTGATTTTACCAAGACTGGTCAAAAAGTGATGAATGATGGTGCAGAAATGCAGAGTGCTGGTGCAGACAAGTTTTGGAGGCCTTCCTCAACTCTAAATTGAGTTCATGATAGCTCATTGCAAATATATATCTGTATAGTTATAATTTTAGACATCCAACAAGTCATTTGGACACTCTAGATAGGAGAAAACATGATTTTCCCAGGGTCACTCCAGAAATGCAGCAAACCTTGTGTAGCACCTGTATTTTTAAAATTTCTCACAAACCATGATACCTATGTAAAAAATGAAGGAAAATTTTATTCCTTAGCCTATTATGGATAAAAAAATCTCTCACTTTTTTCAAATTCATCTATGTTTTGTCGGAAACATAGTTTGAAGCGAAACTAGCCCTGTGTGTGGCAAATGATTTGTCCCTTAGAATGATTTCTTGAAAAATGATGGAGGTATGATGTTTATGAGTTGGGATGGATTAATAATTGCTAAAATGACCTCCCTTATGCTTCCTCTACTCATATGTCTCTGATTCCATAGAAAACCCTAGCTCAGTAGGAAAGGAAATTAGGGTTTGGTGTAAGCAAAACAGGGGATTTTAGTACTGCCTTGTAGAGGGAGGGGAATGAAGGGGTTAGGGGTTGTCTAAATTCTTGGGGAAATTTTTGGGAATAGGGATAGACGTTAGAGAGTAGGGGAAAGTGGAATTTCAAGGATTGAATGAGGGGAAGGGGTCCAAAAGAGAAAAACATATGCCTAGTCTCGAATAGTGTCAAATTGTAGCAATATGCTAGGGTTTGTGGAAAAATGATGATTTTGATGGATAGGAATGATGGGAAGTGTTTAGGAAGGTAAATTAATGATAGGGTAAAGTTTAAGAGCACCGAGATACAAATCTTGTTGATTATTTAACCATGGAAGTCATGAGACCAAGAAAAATGTCCTCAAAACCCTAGGAGAGGGAAATGAGCTTTCCAAGCACAACTCAGAGACAAATATGGTAAACACAAAGCCACTTACTTGGAAACGATAGTTTAGAACCTGAAATTTTTTAATATGTTTGACTATTATGACTCCTTCAAAAGATGACTTTGATGGTGAAATGACAATTTTCATGATTTTGACCCTATGACCTAATGGGACTGCTTTTTGACTTGACCTTTGAATGCGAATTTTAATTTTGAATTTAAAGACTTCCAAGTGAACAGAGCATTTCCATAGATGTTATTATGCTCAAGGAGACATGAGAATTAGTTAGCTAATATGATCTTCTAAGGGAGAAGGAAGCTTATTTGACCAGGACAACCACTAGTGGAACAATTTTATATCATGACCTAATGGAATGATGAAACATTTATTCAGAATGGGACATCTAAGATACACATGCAAATGTGTTTTGATCCCTGGTGGAAGTATGAGAATAATGACACTAACAGGTACAAATCCCTCACTTTTCCGATCTCTATCCATCTCTCCTTGCTCAGATTCATGCCCTTGAGTCCCACTCGAATATATTAAACATCTCCTTGCCTGGAAGTACGAACTCTCATTTCTAAGATGGTATCTTCCTGCAACTCATTCATATACTCAGGTGCTAAATAATAATCTGTGTATCTTCCTTGGGATCAATGATCATCACAGGTTCATACAACTTCAAAATTTCTACATTCACAACTGAATAAATATGCATGTAAGGCGGTAAATCTAATCAAAATGCATTATTTCCAACCTTTTCAACAATATTGAAAGGACCATACCTGATATATGACAATTTATTACCTTCTCCTTTTAACTTGTCTTTGTTGATATACAACCATACCTAATCACAGACCTAAATGTTGTGAAACCAGCTCCAAAAAGTGAAGAAAAGAGATATCAACGCCTTAGAAATAAGCCACTTCGAGGGGGAAACCTCCAATACATTACATGAATGAAAAATTCTTGGATGATTCACATTAAAAAACCTCCTTTCTATATATAGGAGTCCATGGGGCCGCAATGTAATCCTAGTGGGGCCATACTGTAATCCTAGTCGACCTAACAATAATAATTTAAGGGCACAATAATAACAATATGGGGGTTACAAGGGTACAATAATAACAATAAGGGGGTTACACTAACAACAATAAGGGACTATACTAGTAATATAGGGACCTAACATGCCCCTCTCCTTCAAAAAGTGTTGTCCTCAATGCTTGAGTAGCTCTGGGTGCTTCTGTATAAAATTCTCATCCTCCCATGTAGAATCTTCAGTGGGTAAGTTCTTCCACTTGATGAGATACTCTGAAATTGATCGATTCCGTAGTTGTCGAGTTCTTGTTTCCATGATTGCTTCTGGTTCCAATATGATTTTCCTTCCTCATCAAGTTCTGGAAATATTGTTTGAACTGGAAGATTTTCACCTATAACCTTCTTTAAGCATGAAACATGGAAAATTGGATGCACTCGTGAAGAAGCAGGAAGCTCCAATTTGTATGCCATAGTACCAATCTTTTGCAACACCATGTAAGGACCATAGTACTTTGGCGATAATTTATTATCCTTCTTAGCTTGCTTGAGGGACATTTGTTTATATGGTTGTAGCCGTAAAAATACCCAATCTCCTACATCAAAACTTCTCTCGTTGCGATGTTGATCTACCTGTTGTTTCATTCGATTTTGTGCCAAATTCAGGTTATCCTTTAAGAGTTGGAGAACTTCTTGCTGATGCTCGATGTGATCTTCCACTGCTTGAACCTTCGAATTTTTTCTTAAAGATGATGTGATGGATGGTGGATGATATCCATAAAGTGCCATAAATGGGGTCATTTTTGCTACAGTATGGAAGGAAGTGTTATACCACCATTCAGCTAGAGGTAACCACTTGACCCATTGTGTTTGTTTATCAGATACGAAACAACGAAGATATCGTTCCAAAGATTTATTTACTATCTCAGTTTGACCATCGGATTGAGGATGATAAGATGAGCTATGAGCTAATTGAGTACCCAAACAAGAAAATGACTCCGTCCAAAAATTTCATGTTAAAATGGGATCTCTGTCGCTCACAATAACCCTTGGGTTTCCATGTAGCTTTTGAATTGTGTCCATAAATGTAGTAGCAAATGTACTTTCTTTAAATGGATGAGATAATGCACAAAAGTGTGCATCCTTGGTAAGTCTATCAACTACCACCATGATGACACTCTTTCCTTCGGACTTAGGTAAACCTGTGATAAAATCTATTGAAATCTCCTCCTAACGTTGACTTGGAATGGATAAAGGTTGTAGAAGACCCGGGGTCTTAATTGTCTCAACTTTATTCTACTGGCAAACCAAACATTCCGCCACAAACTTTTGAATATCAGATTTAAGGTCATCCCAAAAAAATTCTTTCTTCACCCTGTGGTAAGTTTTTAAAAATCTTGAGTGTCCTCCTAAAGGAGAAGTGTGTAATTCTAAAAGAATATTTTTATTGAGTTCGGAATTCTTACAAAGATATAAGCGATATTTGTAACATAGGGAATCATTTTTCCAACTAAATGTATTAGATGTACTGGGATCTTGCTGCAACTTTTGAATGAGTGTCCACACATCTTCATCCTTCTTCCATTCATCTCTTGCTTCGGTTATCCAATCTGGTTGGATAATAGAAATGGCACAAAGCAATGCTTCCACCTCTTCATTCTTTCTTGAGAGTGCATCTGCAACAACATTTAGCTTCCCTTTTTTGTAGATTATTTCAAAGTCATAACCCAACATCTTTGTGACCCATTTTCGCTGCTCTTCTGAAGATAGTCTTTGTTCCAAAAAGTGTTTGAGACTATCATGATCAATTTTTACCTTGAAGTGTCTTCCCATTAGGTAAGTTCGCCATTTCTTTAGTGCATGCAGTATTGCTAACATTTCCTTCTCATAAATAGGTTTCCGTAAATACTTTCCTTTGATTGGACGACTTTCAAAAGCAATGGGTCTTCCTTCCTGCATTAAAACTGCACCAATTCCATTTCCTGAGGCATCACATTCCACAATAAAGGTTTTTGTGAAGTCTGGCGTAGCTAAGATCGGTGCTAGGCACATTTCCTCTTTAAGATGTTCAAAGGCCTTAGTTGCTTCAGGAGTCCATGAAAATGCATCTTTCTTCAATAATGTTGTTAGAGGTGCTGCTATTCTCCCATAATTCTTAACAAACTTGCGATAATACCCTGTTAACCCGAGAAATCCTCGCAACTACTTTATGGTTGTGGGGATTTTCCATTCTTTAATGGATTTAATTTTGTTAGGGTCTACTTTAACACCCTCGTGAGATACAATATGACCCAGATATTCCACCTCTTGTACTCCAAAGAAACATTTGGATGTTTTTTGCATATAATTGTTTCTCCTGCAATAGTTTGAGCACCCTGTCAACATGTTCAACATGATCCTTCCAAGACCTGCTGTAGATTAGTATATCATCAAAAAATACTAGCACAAATTTTCTAATGAAGGGTTTGAAAATGGAATTCATCAACCCTTGAAATGTAGAAGGTGCATTGGTAAGGCCAAAAGGCACGACCAAAAATTCATAATGACCCTCATGAGTTCGAAATGTTGTTTTCGGAATATCTTCATTCTTCATTCTAATTTGATGATACCCTGAATGAAGATCCAATTTGGTAAAATAAATTGCTCCATGTAATTCATCCAATAATTCATCAATCACAGGAATGAGAAATTTATCTTTGATGGTGAGCTTATTGAGCTCACTATAATCCGGACACATGCGCCATGATCCATCCTTCTTGTGTAACAATACTACAGGAGCAGAGAAAGAACTTTGACTAGGTTGAATTATACCCGCCTCTAACATTTCTGCAATCATACATTCAATTTCCCTCTTTTCGACACAAGGATATCTATAAGGCCTGATGTTTGGAGGAATGCTTCATGGAATCAAATGAATAGCATGATCATGATCACGAATAGGTGGGAGTCCTTTTGAATTTTCAAAAACCGTGGAATGATTGTCCAAGACTTTTTGGAGATCTGCAGAAATAGATGATTTTGATGTTGGAACTTCTAGTGAGCATAATTGTGAAATTATGCCTCGTTGTTCTTTCTTTAGAAGATTTGTCATGAAATTAGAGCTTAATATCTTTCTCGGCTTCCCTGTAATACCCCGTAATTTGACTTCCTTTCCTTCCGAAAAAAATTTCAAGAAAAGTTCTTGAAAATTAAAAGCTACCGTCCCCAAAGATTTAACCATTGTACTCCTAGTACAATATCAACACCTCCCATAGGAATGGAAAGCATTGGACTATTAAATACGTATTCCCCCATGGTTATCTTGATATTATGGCATTTAACAAAGCAATTTATAGTTCCTCCATTTGCAACCATCACTTGACATTCTAGTGCTGGGAATAGGAAACAATTCAATTCCTTGGCTACCTTACAATGAATAAAATTATGGGTACTACCTGAATCAATCAACACTATTACCTTTTTCTTCTTGATATGTCCTTCTATATTGAGAGTTTGAGGAGTGGTAATTCCTGTCAATGCATTACACGATATGGTCGGACTCATTTATTCCTCTTCTTGGGTTGGTTCCTGGTGTATATCCTCTTCTTGTTCATTTTCTTCTTCCTCTTCACAATCTATGTAAAATAATTTCTTCTCAGCACACTTATGACCTTTAGTGTATTTGCTATCACAACTGTAGCTAAGCCCTTTTGCTCTTTTTTCTTCCAATTGTTGTGGTGTCAACCTTGTAGGTTGTGGAAATCTAGGCGTAGCAACACTTCCTTCTTTATAGAATTGAGTGGTAGGCTTCCTTGTCGCCATAATTTTACATTCAACTTTTCTTGCCAACCCGAATGCCTTCTCCAATGAATCAGGTTCCAAAACGCGAACTTCATGTTGGATGTTATCCTTTAAAGTGCCTATGAAGAGATCAATCCTGTGTTCCTCTGGAATATCAGTTACCCTTATATTCAATTTTTGGAAGTCCTCAATGTTCTCCCCCACTAAACCCTTTTGTTTGAGATTTATCAATTGGCTAAAGAAGGTGTTGCTCTTTGTATCCTCATAATGTGCTATCATTTCCTCTGTAAAAATTGACAAAGTGACAATTTTTTTACGGGAGCAAAGCCATCGATACCATACAAATGTATTTTGTTCTAAATGTAAAGTTGCAATGCGTACCTTTTGTGTGTTTTGCACATTATGGAGATCAAAATGTTGCTCCATCTGTAGTATCCATGTTACAGGATCCTTTCCATCAAACTTCCTCATATCCATTTTTGGAATATGGTGGTTCTTCCCGTCAACATTAGATTTTATGAAATCACGATTAAAATTTATTTTGCTCTTATAATGAGTTTCCTCTACTATATTTTCACCATTAGGAAACATTTTTTGTATCAACTTTGTCAAACCTTCCATGTATGCTTTTAGATCATTCTTCATGTTTTCCATTTTCTCATTGATCTTAGCTTCCATGTCATCCATCTTAGATTCCATGCCATCCATCTTAGATTCCATGCCAGCTTCCATGCCATCTATCTTAGATTCCATGCCATTCTTCAAAACATCCATCTTAGTTTCCATGCCTTTCTTCAAAACTTCCATGTCATTTTTTGTTGCTCTTTGCGAGAGAGAAATTTTTTGCACTTGCTCTTGTAATTTTGATATGCCAGGTTGCCATTCTTCGTCTTCATGAGTCATATTAGAGATTTCTAAAGGCTTAATGGGTGTTGAATTCTTTTTAGGGGCCATTTTAGAATCCAATACTGATATCTATCTTAAAATATGCCCTTGGAATCAATTCAACTTGATTCTTCAAACAAGACTTATGCAATTCGGAAAAAAAAAATACACATCTTTTACTTCCTTTTGAGGAGCTTGATATTGAAATTCATTTATCTCTATAATTTAAAATCCTAAATATCTGAAATTTAGCCCTCTAGTAACCCTCTGAAGCTTATTTCAAATGCCACAGGTCTGATCTGATTTGGATTCTTCAAAGAAAAGTTATGTCCAATCTCCCACAATGACCCAATTTTGGACTGGTTCAGTAGAGAAAACTTGTATGACTTGCCACGTGTCACTGTTTCCTCCTTAGGCTCTGAAATTGATAAAAATAAAAATAAAGTCCATGTACTTGCGGCCACTTTTTACATCATTCCAATCCGATGCTCAGAGAGAGAGCTATGAATATTTTCCCATGATCACCTCTTTGAGATGAAATTCAGAAGCCTCAAAAAGCCCTAACTTCCACAGATCATATCTCAGAAAATATTGTGAACCAATATCTAAAATTTTGTGACAATGTTCCTCAGGATTGTAGCTTCACACTCTAAAAATTTCAGCTTCTGAACCTTCGTAGAAAAAAATGTATTATGAAAATACTACGATGACCTGTTTAGGTTAAATTCAGGAGCCTGCAAAATGACCTAACTTGCACAAATCATATCTCCGAAAATATTGCGAACCAAGCTCTGAATTTTTGCGACAATGTTCCTCGGAATTTTGGATTCTCACTCTAAATTTTTTTGATTCTGAAACTTCTTATAAACAAAGTTATAGAGAAAATTCCACGATGACCTGTTTGGAGCATCAAAACCCTAGAATCTCAAAGCTCTGATACCAAATGTTGTGAAACCAGCTCCAAAAAGAGAAGAAAAGAGATATCAATGCCTTATAAATAAGACACTTCGAGGGGCCAACCTCCAATAAATTACATGAATGAACAATTCTTGGATGATTCAAATTACAAAACCTCCTTTCTATATATAGGAGTCCATGGGGCCACAATGTAATCCTAGCCGACCTAACAATAATAATTTAAGGGCACAATAATAACAATATGGGGGTTACAAGGGTACAATAATAAAAATAAGGGGGTTACACTAACAACAATAAGGGGCTATACTAGTAATATAGGGACCTAACACTAAAAATGATGATTGACTCGATGTTTGTCATGGCACAATTTGTACTTTGTCTGACTCAATGCCTTTTGTGGCGAAGTTAGAGAAGAATGTAAGGCTTGATTGTAAGCATGCTACACATAAGGTAAATATTCATCCCACAACTTAGGATGTTTACTGCAATAACCTTGAATAATATGTATCTCGGTTTTGTTCACCATTTATGTCTGTCCTTCAAAAAAATCCATGATGTCCCATGGTTGTAAAGGAACTGGAAGTGGCATGTGCAAACCAATATTTTGATTGCTTGGCTTTCTTTTCGAACACATCACACATCCTTTAATGTACTTCACAATTGTTTCATACATATGAGGCTAGTAACAATACCTTTGAATTTGCACCATAATCTTTCTTACGCCAAATTTTCCTACTATCCAAGAAGAATGAGATTCCCGAATAACTTGCGCCCTTTCTATCTGAGGTATGCACAACTTACCCAGATAATATATAAACATGTCATGAATATGATAATTGATTTCTTCTATCTGAGTATCATGAGTTAGTTATTCATAACTATCTTTGAAATCATCATTAGTACTATACTATTCTACATAAATTTCATGTTTCAATGAAATATTCTGTAGTACTACTGAAGCATTCAAAGGTTGTCTATACATCATATCAACTACTTTTTTGTTACACCTTTCTTGTCCTTAATTACTAAGTGAATTTTATGAATAAATCTCATCCATATGTAGTGGCAATATTGTTGCAACTTAGTCTGTAATTGAAGGTATTGAAGCGGCTGATGATCTGTGTGAATCATTGTTTCCTTGCCCATTGCATAACCACTGACATATGTTTTAACTTCAAATAGCTATTGATGATCTAATATTTTTGCTGTGAAAAATTTATGCTTAAATGAATAATTTTTTTTTAAATCGACACAAATTCCCCATGTCCCTTTTTTCTTAGGAACCAAAATTGTGGGTGAACCACATGGAGATGAAATGGGTCGCATGGATTCTCTTCCAACCATCCCTTGCATTTTTTTCTTGATTTATTTGTGCTCTATAACTGACTTGTGATACATTCCAATATTAGGAAGAGGGACAACAGACATCAGTTGTTTCTCATGTTGTATTTCCCGTTTATGAAGTAGATGTTTTGGTTCTTTAAATAGACTTTGAAATGAATCTACATATTTAACAAAACTATCTTTAAACTGAGATTCAAAACCTGAACAAGTATCATTATGATCCTTATGTTTTTCTTTTACAAACATGAGTATATATCTCTTACTTGAACTTATTAAGTGCTTCATTTGATTATCATTAACTAAATCCAAGTGAGTTTTTATTTTATGTGCCCGTAAAATGTATTCAATCCCATCTTTCTTAAGATGATACTTATGCTCTTTCCTATGAAATATTGCATCATGATCATAGAGATAAGGACTCCCTAGACTATAATTCCATATATGTCTAACGGTATCACATCTAAATTCACTTCATCAATGTAATTAGATTTGATGGTAAATTTTAAATGACACTACCTTTTTACATTAATCTAAGTCTGTTTTTTTCGCCAACCTAATGGGTATGGTCTTGGATCATTCCATGTCTCCAAACCCAATTTATTAACTAATGATTCAGATATTAAATTTGCATATGACCTAGTGTCAAACAATGTATCTATTTTCATGTGCTTAGAAGTTACCCTTATGTGAAGTAATTCAACTCTTTTACCTTCATCCAGATGTTTAATGTTTGAAAAATCAAAGGTACTTGAACTTGAACTAGCATCTGAATTTTTACCTGTTGTTACCATTGCAGTTATTTCCCCTTCATCACTTGAATCGGAGCCTAGATCTCATTGGATTGCCATCGAAACCTTCTTTTCCCCTTCCTTCTTTTGGAACTTCTTTGGCTTGAGTTCCAGGTGAAGTTTCCAACATATAGCTTCATCATGCTCGATCCTCTGGCATTGAGTACATGTAGGTATTTCATCTTCCTTCTGAGCTGTAGTTATCTTCTTTCCTTTAGATCTTCCCTTCTTCTTGCTATATTTGGTTTCCAATAGTTTGGATGTATTTGGTGTAAAATTGAATGGTATGCCATCTAATTTGACATGTATGGCTTTAACACATACTTCGTCAAAGTCATTAGTATTGAACATCAATAATGTATGCTGTAAATGTGAATGTAAACTGCCAATGTACTTTAACAAAGTTTCTCGTGTATCCAAAGGAATTCCAAGCGCCAATGTTTTCTTCCTGAACTCCAGAGTAAACTCTTGAACATTATGTCCCTTACCTTCTCGCAACCGCTACCAATCAATAACAACTTGTTGTGTGTATCCCAATGGATAGAAGTGTTTCTTTAGAGCTTTCAAAAACTTAGACCATGAGGAGATAACTCTACCTTTGTGCTTTAAATCTATCTATGTTTTACTCTCCCACCAGATTAAAGTAGTTCCCCCATCCTAAGAGTAGCTAATTGGATCTTTCTCTTATCATCAGAAATTTTTTGAATCCTACAATACACTTCTAACTGCTTTATCTAATTATCTAGTTTATCGGGGTTCATTTTTCCATCATAGACAGGTAACTCAAAATTTACATCAAGTTTCAAAAGAGATTTCTAAGGTTTCCTATATGTTTCAGATTTTGAACTAGAAGAAGAAGAAGAAGAAGGTTATGATGATGGAGATGATGGGGGAGAAGGAGGTTTATCTACTTTTCCTTTACCCTTGTCCTTATTTGATGCCTTCGACAAAGAAGATGCATCTCTCACCTTATTATCTTCGTATAGTTCTCCCAACATCTAGTGCATGTTCAAAAACATTTCCTGAACTTGATTTTCGTCCATGTGCTTCACTTCAGTAGTTTCACCGGTTTTAGTTTATGTCATCATCGATTGATGAACGACTTTCCTCTTTCCAATTTTTGGATCAAACTCCTCAAGTGTTCCTTCTCCACGTTGCAACCATAACCTGGTTAGCATCCACTCGAAAAAATACTACAAAGAAAAACCCGATCTGATACCAAAATATATGATCTGAATGTGATTGATTATGTGTCAAGGTAGTTTTGATTAGCTTTCCATTAAGTGAATCGATTGTTAACTAATGAATGATTAATGTGGAAGACTGAAAGAAATCATTTACGACTTAAACCAACAACAATTTAAGAATGAAAACGTAGTAAAGAACAAAGATAAGAAACAACAAATATTGATTACAGAGTTTGTCCCTAGTGGACTACGTGTCTAGGTTCAATTTCAAGATGGATGTTCGCTTTATTAGGATTGATACGAGGAAGTTTTACACAAAACAAAAATATATTGATCATGCTCATAGGCACTTATGGTCACTAAAAATAGGAATATCTCACTCTTAGCTTTCCAATGCCTATCTCTGCACTCAATTCCGCCTCCGGATAGTCGAGCAATGGTGAAAACAAAACTTCCTCTAACCCTCTGAATCTGAACTCAAAACTCTTAATGTGTGTACATGGAAAAAAATTTCATGGTTTTATAGGTGAATATGAACTCCTTGATGCAAAAATAGGAATATGGTTGAGCTAATATGGTTCAATGAGATGTTGAAGATTGGGGATAAGGTATTTATACAACCTTAGCATAAATTTTAATAACAAAACCCAAAAAATAACTTTAGAATAAGAGATAACCCTGACGGCCAGCATAATTGCGCGAAGGTTGCAAATTGTCGGCATGTGAATGGGTGGAATTAACTGCTAGTGGCTATCTCTGCGGTCGGTTCCAATGGTTAACTCCTGATAGTGACGATGACTGTAACTACTGCAATGTTCACATATAAATCTCAATGGTGGAGGTCACGGTCTTATAACATGACGGTTCTGATAACTGTTAATGGTTCACCTACTCACATGGTTCAGGAGCTCCGACACAGTTTACATGCCGTGGTTTAACTATGTATTGCATATTACATTTGATTTTGATAGTTTAGGCCCGAAATGGTTTAATACATAGTTTTTTTAATGTTTTATAACATAGTTTAACACCTTTGTTTAATGTGCTACGTTTTCACATATATTTAGTGCTATGTTTTAGATGTTTAGGAATTTGGGATTAGGACTTAGGTCCTTTACATAGATTCTTCACCATAGCCATTTGACCCATTGCATGAAAATATCACCATATGACATCATAACACCACCACATCAATAGATGCCATGAACCCAAATTAAACCATGATCAACTTGAGGACTTCTTCACTGGTGAAATTGATGATACTGAAATGAACATCAGACAATCTAGAGCTCTGTTGGTCTACACTGAACAAGATCCTCCTAGATTAAACAACATAATAAATACCTAAAACTAAAGGAGATCTACTTACAACTAACACAACAACAATAAGACTCCACAAATACGTAGAAGCAAATATGAGATATAATACAACTACTTTATCACTGCAGTCCCTACTGAAGAGGAGGGCCCTTCCTCCCTAATAGGTGCAGGATAAGGTAAAAAATAAATAAGAATTAAATCCGTCAACACATATACCAACAACAATACGATATTTTGTATTATGGTTATCAAAATTACAAAGTCAAAATGGAGATATTGTTATGTGCTAACCCCTTGACCTTAAAGGTGTGAGTGCTCACAATAGTTACATGTTGATAAAATGAGAAACAAATCATTCATTATAGTATTAAAATTCTCATGCTGATCAAAATAAAGTAAATATAGTTACAACCAATTCCCTCAATAAGATTCTTGACTGGGAAAAATATTGATTTAATCAAAACTGCCTAAAGATGTTATTCTGAATGACAATATATGATGAATCCTATAGCTGTCCTTGGAATGCGACAACTGTAGCGTAACATATTTTTAAGACAAATAAGCTTCCATAAGTTGATAGTATGCAATCAGCAGCGCGAATGTAAGAGCAGTCTATAGCAATGGATATGTAACAGTGTCGCGGTGTAACATCATCAGGGTGTAACAACAGAGGTCATGACAGTGAAGGTGTTGACTCTTCGTGTGGTAGCAGCACCATGTAACAACACACTATAACAATATGCTTCCAATTGGTTCTATCTGCATGTATGTACTAGGTTCCTTGTGCTTAAAATAATATCTGAAAGAGTAGAAAAAATACGAAATAACTTCCTCCAATATTCATTCCATTTAGCCACAAAAAGGAAGCAATACATCATAATAGTTAATGAGAACGACAAGATAATGAAACATGGTAAAGTTGCACTATTTTAACATAAGGAAAAGGAAAAATGAAAAGTTAGTCCCAAGGTTGGAGGTAAAAAAATGTACAAATGAGGGAAGAAAACATATGGAATGAGTACAAAAATGACACCGAACATCTCCCCCCTAGCTAAAGTACTTGCATGTTCTCATGAAAAAATATCATATTTCTCGATAATACCTTCTGTGTAGATCAGTGAAGTCGTAGGCACCATCTATGTCTTCATATGGAAACCTATACTCCTTAGTAGCCACCAACTATCTTCGACAAGACTCTTCTTTATAATCACTCAATGCATAGTGTTCCTGGTATTCCTCTGTTGGCATCCATATCAAAGGAAATTTGAATTTTAGTCCAATCCAAGGAAGCACCAAGCGAATTTATTACCTGGGCATATGCGGGTACATGTGTAACAACAACTACGAAATTTTGAAATACAAAAGGATCTCCTTCTAGCAACTCAAAACTACTAGCTTTAGTGAGCTTGAGGCAACCTGTCAGCGCTCGGCTCTTCATCTGTGCAAAATGATTGAGGCATAAATCCATAATTCTTCTCATGTAGGAAACAACTGGCTTCCTTATCCCAGGAGTACTTAAAATATTTTTTAATTCCTTCCTCAGTTCAATGTACCTTCCTGGTTCAACTCGAATCCATAACGATGTCTTCTCTTAATTAGTCTCCATCGATTTTGTGGACAGATACCACTCAATATGATTTCTCATAAATTAAATGAAAGCATGTAATTGAAAGTCTCCAATATACGAGAATACAGTTGCTACCATCCACATACTAGAGTGCTCACAAATAATATTGTGAAAAAAATAGCTCGCACAACAAGCTTTGTTCATCAAAATCAGAAGCGCAAAAAACATCTAAAAGGTGCGGGTAGAACTACCCACATAGGTCTTGTCTTACATAATAGATTTTAACTGAAACAAATAGTAACGTCCCCACAGAAAAATAGGGTAGGATGGGGAAGGTCACCTACACCCCAACAAGTTGAGGGCAAGATCATGAAGCTTTTTTTTATCATTAGTCAAATCATGAACCTACTATTGTAACAACAACAACTGTTCCTTATGTTTCTTTGCAGCTTCCTTCTGCTTCCATTCCTCCCAGCTTCTTTTCTATTCTCCTTTTTCCATTTCTCCTATAGGGAACTGATTTTCTTCTGATATTATTTCAGTGAGATCATTCCCTCCTGCAAGGAAAGTGCCCCATGTTTCCATTTCTGCAACTCAGAGATCAATAAAATCTTCTCGTAACTCCATCCCATAGTGGGACCCAGTGTTCCACTACATACAATATCAATGGTGGGTGTGACAACCTCTCTAGGGTGGGACTGCTCCACCTCAGCAGCTGGTTCTTGTGCAACAACGACGTCAAAGGTGGGTTCTTGTGTAGAAGTATTCTTCATTTCACCCTGGTTAGCCTTTGTACCCATTGTTGGCTCATTTGTAATAGCAGCGGCCTCTACATGTTCTTGTGTGTCTGCCTCCAGATCGATTACTGTGGGAGGCTTTGTTTTAACTACTATTTCTTATGTAACAACAGTATCTTCAGAAATTTCTTGTGGAGTAGCCTCCCAAGGTTCTGTTTTAGTCTCCCTTGAGCAGGTGCTTACCCGACAAAGTCTATATCATGCTATTGCTAACTCTTGGTAACATGTCGCACATACAGATCCTAGATTTTTCTGCCCCCCCCCATATTTCTGGATAGCTTCAGCTAGGGTATCCAGCCCTGAGCTTCCGATTGCCTAGATTTGGCTAATCTCTACTTTAATTGTTCATTTTCTTTCTTTAAATTTTTAATTTCTGAAATTAGAGTATGAGTTTCATTCCTACATGGCGAGGAGGGTTCTTTTTCTTCTTCTTCTTCTTCTTCTTCTTCTTCTTCAAGCTCTTCTGCCTTCTCTTGCTTCTCAGTTGTAGGTGACGGTTCCGTTGGCATACTAAATTTCACCCTTTATTTCAGCCATTTGTCTCTAATCGGCTTATCAATGGGCCTTTTCTCAATTTTGGCCTCGGTGGACCAAGTTTGGACTCCAACCTCTTCATGACTCTCTCCCGAGGTCTCAGCTTGTTTCCCTCGGCTCGTCCTGGGCCTTTTTCGTCTGAACTCCTCCCAGCTCTTTCCTTGCTATTTTAAGGCATCCAACACAATCAGCTTGATAAGACCATGGTTGGTAAAACAAGCTTCAGGGTGTGTTGTCGTTTTGACTGATGCAGCCATATGCCTGATATTTCCCAGTAGAAAATATGGAAGATTGACCTTCTGCTCATGCCGAAGATGGTTCAATAAAGGAAAGTGATAATTGAAGACAATTGTAGACTTTCCCTCATAGGTAATGTACTTTATCAAATTCAGGGAAAAATTTTCCCAAGGTTGGGGAAGTGATAGTCTATCAACCCCTCTTCCTTTCTTCTCTAACTTTTCTTATCCTACAGGGAAATCCTCCTTCAGAGAAGGATCATTAACATTCCTATTAAACCATCTTCTGTCTTCAACCTAAAATGTGGATACTCGGGAAACAAATTCTTTTGTAACTTCGATCCACAGATCCCTGATTTGGGTTTGGTGGTCATTCAAATTCCTGACGAATTCCACCGCAATTTTTTCATCCGAGCCCTTCAACCTCTAAAAGTACTCGAGCCACCCAACATCCCTAAATATCTGATATGATTATGGAAAACTCTATAAACCTTCAATGGAATCCGGCTCATGTATCATTGCTGATCCTTCCATATTGTTGTTAACCTTAATTAATCGTTACGCTCCACCAACCAGGATATCAACGTGCTACTTGTTATCATCCAACAACCTACTTTGCTATCTCATATTGAGAATTCGACTAAGGGTGCAAGAACTTCCAGCTAAGGGAGACGATGGAATTTCACGGTGATAGGTGAAAATATTTTAAATTACTAATTCGTACTCGCAAATTCCTTCTATTAATGCCCAAATATGGAGAGTGACATGCTTTAAGTGTAAATCTCCTTTTCAGCAAGATCCAGTCATGATTGGTTGTCATGGTATTCAATTTGATGCATGCGGGATTAATGGCAGCTTTAAGGATAATGAATTGCTTGTAATCGTGACAATATTTATCCCCCCCATATTTAATAATGATGACAGTCCACGACCATCAAAAGGATTGTTATTAATCTTGCCATAATCATTAAATTATAATAGGATGGTGATGTTACCTTTTCGGTGACGTACCTGAGAAGAAGTGAAGGAATATATTTGATGTAATGGTGCAATTTCTCCAATGGTCATGGCTGTATCCTTTAAATATCGTAAAAATTAATGCATGTCAGGACGACGACCAATATTCAAAACATTGTTCACGACTGTCGGCTATTACATATGTAACAACCAAGATAGCCATTGCGCTATCCTTCATAAATGGAATTATGGTTAGGAAAAATAAATATTGAAAACAAATCGGTAACATCATCTTTGTAGAATATGCTGGAAAAAAAAGATGATGTTTTGGATAAAATGGGTGTAGCATCCGCCACAAAAATGGTTTCCAACTGCTACCAATCGTCTAACTGCACCACAAAAGAGATTTTCATAGTGAAATTCTTATTATATTCTTATTATTTTTAATTTTGTTATTATTATTCTTATTTTAAAACAGGTATAACAACCACCACAAGAGTGGTTTTCAGCTGTTACACTTATTGAAAATTCAAAGTTCAGGCTGCACATGGGAACATCCCCTCGCTGCTATAACATGAAGATTAGAGTCCATGACAATGTTAATAAATGAATCATTCAAATAAGGTTGATGATATAACGTTAGACAGTGCCCATTAACCAGTAACAGTGTCTCAACACTATCAATGGTAACCAATTTTACAGTCCCATTATCGCAAACTCTGTCTACTTTGTAAGGACCTAGCCATCTAGTGCAGAGCTTGCCTTGAAAACCTTGAATCTTGAATCGTACAAGAGAGCCGAATCTCCTTTTTGAAATTTATTCTTATTAATGAACCTGTCATGCCATCTAGCTCTTTTCTTCTAAATGATCTCTTTCTGCTGAATGGCAGCCAATCTTTTCTCTTCCAAATCATTGAGTTGATTCAACCTTTTCCTTTGTGTTGTACTTAAATCCAGATTTACTTGTAATGACGTTTTCAATGTTTTTATTTCGAACTCTATGGGGAATAAGGGATTCTTACCGTATACCAATTTGTATGGTCAGAAGCCCATAGTATTCCTCCATGTTGTTCTGTAAGCCCACAATACCACTGGAAGTTTTTCAGCCCAATTCCTTCAGTGGCTAGCTATTGTCTTTGTCAAAATTCGCTCAATAAATTTTTTTGTGCTCTCCATTTGACCATTCACTTGTGGATGATAAGGTGAAGTGATCCTGTGATGAATTCCATACTTCTCAACCAGTTTCTAAATCAAGTGAGATGTAAATTGGGGCCCCCCTTCTGTCACTATCACCTTGGGTATCCTAAAACGAACAAAAATATCTTCAAACAGGAAGTCTGAAACAACCTACTCTATAGCTCCAGTTAATTCCTTCGCTTCAACCCATTTTTGGACGTAGTCTGTACAGAAAAATATATATGATCTTTGTTGTTATGAAGGATTAATTTTCCCCACAAAATCCAAGGCCCACTTTTCAAATGGCTCTATCACTATTTGAGGCTATAATTACATCTCGTCTGATTGCAAAGGTTGGCCCATCCTTTCACAGCTGTCACACCCCTTCACAAACTTCTTGGAATCCTAGAATATATTTGGCTAGTAATTTGTACCCCTTCCTCTTGTTCACGAAGTGCCCTCCACAGGGCTCCTCAAGGCAAGCCTTCAAGATATCAAAAATATTGTCTTTTCTAACACAGGGTTGAATATGAAAGTCTGATCCAGTGTGATAGGGATTTCCCTCTATCTAGGAGTAAGTGGCACTCTGTTTTATGATCTTCCTTTCTTCTATGGGAGATAAATAGTGTGGGAATTTACCTGCAACAAGATAGTTGGATATATCTGCATAAGACAGTGAGTGAGGTGATATGGAAAAAATATACTCATCTGGAAAATAATCCTTAGTAGGAGTGCAATTATAACCTATGGTTAACCTAGAAAGAAAATTAGAAACTACATTATCTTTCCAAAGTTTATCTAGAAGAGTGATATCAAATTCCTATAACAGCAATAACCATCAAGTCACTCTACCATTAGTAATAGGCTTATTCATTATAAATCGAATGGCAAAGTCATCAGTGTGTACAAATACTTGATACCCGATAATGTAATGGCAAAACTTATTGATATCATGCACAACTGCTAGGAATTCCTTCTCGGTCACTGTGTAATTGAGCTCGGCTAGAGTTAAATTCTTGCTAATATAATAGATGGTGTAAGGCTTGTTTTCCTCCAGATGACCCAAAACAACACCTACAACTATGTCGGATGCATTTGTAGAAATATGGAATGGAAGTTTCCAGTTTGGTCCTAGAAAAACAGGTGTTATTGTTACATAGTGCTTTAGCTTCAAAAATACTTGCTCACACTTCCCTATCAACACAAATTCCACATCTTTAATAAGCAAAGAAAACATATGAGATGAAATCTTTGAAATTTTTTCTATAAATCTTTTATAGTACTCTGCATGTTTTGGAAAGCTACGTACCTCCTTTTGAGTCCTAGGAGTTGGGATTTTTGAGATTACCTCAATTTTTGTAGGGTCTACCTTGATTCCATCTACCGAAATGAAATGTCCCAGCACAATCCCCTCAGTCATCATCATGTGGCACTTCTCAGTGCTCAAAGAAACATTAGTTTGTACACAATGCTCCAACACCTTTTCCAAATTAACTAATGTTGTTTCAAAGGAATCTCCGTAAGGTGTAAAATCATCCATGAAAATTTCAAGGCAGTCATTCAACATATCCATAAAGATACACAATATTTCCCTATAAACATTGCAGGCGCATTGCAGAGGCCAAAAGGAAGGACTCTATATGCAAAAGTACCCCATGGGCATGTAAAGGTTGTCTTTTCTTGGTCTTCCGGGGCAATGGATATTTGGTTATAGCCAATGAATCAGTCCAGGAATGAAAAAGAACAATCCCAGAAAGAGTATCCAGGACCTAGTTTATAAATGGTAAAGTAAAACGGTCCTTTTGGCTGGCCTTGTTAAATTATCTATAATTTACACAGATTATCCACTTTTCATTCTTTTTTGGAACAATGACAAGTGAATACACCCACTGACTATCAAATATGGGATAGATGAAGTTAGCATTAAGGAGTTTCTGTAATTCCTCTTTCATTATCTCCTTAAGTGAGGGATTCATTTAGCGTTGCAGTTGTCTAACTGGCTTGCAGCCATATTTAAGGTAAATGTGGTGAGTGCATAGGCCAGGATGGATTCCTTTCATGTCAATGTAATCCCATGAAAATTCCTATTTATACTTTTGTAATAGTTGTATCAGCAATCTGTTTTGTTCAGCATTCAAGTTGGGATTAATGTTTAAATATTTTCCTGGCTCAATTTCGACGGGACTATTGTCAGTATGTGGAGTGGTTCTCATATGTTGAATATTTACATAATCTACCCCATCTTCCTCCCCTGGATCTCTAATGGAAGCAACAAACATTGAATTGCTAATAAAGTCGTTAACAATGTCATCCTTTGTTTCATCCTTAAAATATTGTGCTTTTCCAAGTGTGAGGAGAGGTAAGGAAAAATCATATTCAGGTTCAAATTCATCCCACTAGGGACTCAAATCCATGTACAGTTTCACTGGGGGGTAAAGGTTCATATTCTCAGTGGCTTGCCCATCTGAGATCGTCATAGATCCAGATCTGCATCTGATAAATGCATCTATAGTGGCTAGCAATAGTCTCCCCAAAATTAAAGGATGACCCCCCAGGTTGGATTTGGTTTGAAAAATGAGAAAATCAGCTGGATATCTCTGAGAAGCTACAGTAATCACCACATCTTCTATCACCCCTTCAGGTTTGACACGAGACCTATCTTCTAATTCAAGCAATACAGATGTAGGTCTAAGTCCATGAAGTCTTAGGGTGATAAAACTATCCTTGGTAATTACATTAATGGATGCCCCCAGATTGATCAGAGTATTAGTTATGGGTTGGTCATCAATATGAACAGTAATTGTAGGATTTCCTGGGTCTTTATATTTAGCTAACAAAGGCTGATCGATCATTAGTTCGGACAGTTTCTGCATAAAATGGATAGTATCAGGGTCCTTCGGCTTCCTTTTAGGTTTTTTGACACACAGATCTCTCACATTTTTGTCATAAATAGGTACTTCCTTGAGATATTATAACAACAGAATCCGCACATATAGATTCTGTAAATCCTTGAGAAACTTAGATTCAGTTTGTGAGGCTAGTCCAGTCTCAATTAATCATTGAGGGTATGGAGGATCCTGAGCTCTAACAACTAAGTCAGTTGTCACAGATGCACCAACCCTGCTCGAGTTGGTTGTTGTAGGAACAACATGCCTTTCTGAGCTAGCTGCTACAGGTGTAAACGTTGGTGTTGTATCAGCTGTTACAAGTGTAGTAGTCATTTCAGAATTGACTGTACCCTTTCTACGTGGCTCACTTTCTTCCTCGATAATGATAGGAGTATGGCCAGGTATTATTACTTTTCTTGACCGAAGCTGAATCTCATTGAGCCCAATATGATTAATAAGGTAAGTATGGAATTAGTTGAGGTGTCTATGCTATGGGTTTCCTTGTTATTTAGATTGGGTTTAGGTTGCACAGGTAATTAGGGTCAGACAAGAGGTGCAGGAGTTTGGAGAGGAGGTAGCTGTAACTGCTGCTGCATTGGTAGTGCAGAGGGGGCTGGACCTTGGCCCTTACCTCTCCAATTATGAATCCAAGAATAATATTTTGATGGAGGATATTGCATTGGTGGAGGGGAAGCCCATTGGTTCAAGGGTGAATGAAATTTTGTTGAGGAAGGAGTAGGATATGGCCAGGGAAATTGATTACCATTATAAGCATTATTCCAAGGATTAAAAGAGGAAAGATATGGAGGCATACCTATAGGTCGTGGCTACCATGGTCTCTTTGATCTGATGAAGTAGGAAGGTTGGACCTCCTCACTTGATTCCTTAAGCATTGCATTAAGTCTGGGTAGTTCTGGGCATTGACTAGTGGAATGCGCCAACTCACAAATTTTTCACAAGCTATTGTTGTTCAGTTCACATTCCATTTGTATATGTTTCTTTTTGCATTGAGGACAGAATATTGCCAAAGTTGATTCAGATTGTTCTTTCTTGACTTGTACTATGGTAATCTAGGCAGATAGAGTACTGAGGAGGTTGGTTTTAAAATCCTCAAATAGATTCCCGATCTCTACTCTAGTTACTCCTCCACTTGTGGACTTCTATATCAATACTGAAGGGTCTTGAACTAAACTCCTTCCCTTGGCTGATACTCTTGAACTCCATAGACAGAGCTTTATTATTTATTCAAGTGATTCCTGTGATATGTCTCCCTTTCCTAACAGAATCAAGTTCTCCAAAGATTCATCTCTCATACCTCTTAGAAATATTGTTTTCAAGATTTCTGGGGCTAAGTCACCAAACTTAGACCTTTGTAAATTGTAATGGAATCGTTCCATGTAGTCTTCCAAGATTTCCTCTTCCTTATATGTAATTCTGAATATTTCTTCCTTCAAATCCCAGGTTCGACAATAATCTTGATACTTAGAGAGGAATGCCTCCTTCATGTCACTCCATGTTCGAATCGAGCCAACACCGAGTCTCATGCACCATCTGAATGTTGCTTCTTTCAGAGTAGAAGGAAGTAGTTTTAGCTTCTAGGCATCCGTAATATAGTTGTAACTTCTACACAAGACATAAAAATCGAACATAAAGGTGTCAGGATCTTCGATGGCCATCCCTTGAAAGGATGTCAGAGATGATAAGGAAATATTTTTCATAGGAGCTTCATCTCTTGTTTCCGGTATTGGGAATTCAAAAGTAACAATACAATATGTTATAGTGTTTTCATACCCATGGCTAATTCTTCCTAATGAGATGAAATGACCTCGGAATGTGAAGGGGATTGACAGATGGATAATGGATCAGGTTGTTCCAGGACTCGCACCTTCACTGCACTACCCAAATCCAGATGATGATAATCAAGTAAGCTTTGTTCTGGTTCATACCTTGGATGCCCCTCGCTGCTTTCCCCTTGTCCTTTAATTTTTAAGTCTTTATCAAAAACTTTCCACTATTGTTTCTGATCTGGGGTCTTAGTTTTAGGAGTGGATATGCTAGGTGTGTAAGCACGGGACAAATTTATTGGAAAAATTTATGCCCTGGGCATCCAAGGTTTGGTATGCATATTTTCAAGTTCATTGGTGAAGGTTCAGACAAATTAGAAATGGCTTTATAAAAGTTTATTTAAATTGAAATTAAATTTATTTAAAATATAGAATTAATTAATTAATTCTATATTTTCTATATTGTGCTAAACCTTATACATATTTCGCTTATGTCTGATGGTATTTTATTAAAATTGATGGTTCAAACCTATTTTTGAACCCCTTCAGTGTTTCGAAGTTTAATGGATGAAGGGGGTCCGAAAAAGGAAATTTTCATAATTAAATTCATGATTGCGTGGCAAAATGTGGGGAGTTCGCAACCCGCTCCCCCCATCGTCTGAAACTGCTTACCACATGATGGACCCTTTGAAAAACCTGTGAAGTATTTTAGACTTGATGTGAAGACAGTGACAGGGGAAGCTCTTCATACCTTTGTCTACCACGAAATTTTGAGTGGTATATCCAATGATTCATATCAGATATCCAGGTATCCCTAGTGTTGTCACATGGTAGGTTGGAATTATGATGCATTCACATGAACTTGTGAAGGTTTAAAGTGGCTGAATTAGTTGTTTTTATGACTTTGGTTATGTTCTAATTGTGGAAGAAAGTTTGGTTTTCGGTAGCTAAAAGGCTGAAATATTATAGTTGTTAGCTACCGAAATTTAAAACTTTCAACTAAACAATATACTCACGCTTATCATTAGCTTCCAAAAGTCTCGAATATCTCTAGGTTTTAAAAGTTTCGTGTCACTTCCATATCGATGGTTATACATAAATCAACATTTGAAGTTATGCTTGTCAGGACCGCGCTAGGGTGTCATTCATCAGATTTTGAAAAAGGATTATGACTTGTGTATGCCTTGTCCAGATCAAGCAATCGTAACCCTAAATTGTGCCCACCCATTTCAATTGTTCCCAAAAAAATGGTCATAAGCCTTCCCATGCTTTGAATCAGTTGATCATTCGATTTCTGATTGTTTTAAAGCTACCCATAGGTGCCCAAACCCTTCATCCTTTGACTCTATCCTCATTTCTTATTGTTCTACGCCAACTTCATGTTCATTTGAGTTCATCATTCACCTTCGTATACCCTAGCCACTTTGTAATCTGCACAGTTACTTTGAAGCCTTTTCAGACATCCAGGTAATGAATATTTGAATAGGAGGTGCCCTTATGAGAAAGGAGTTATAGGAAATTCCATACCTTGAAGCACACCCTCAGACCTGTGAACTATTTGAGGTCGCATGCTACAGGTTCTATCAGAAGCTCCATGGATACCATCAAGGTATCACATAATCATTTCCAAAATCTTTGATGGCTTTAAGGTTTAGCTTGGGCCTATGGTAATGCAGATAGATGAGGCCAGCGTTGCAACAACTACATAGATGTCTGGTGAAGGAGAAAGGTGGTTTAAGACTACCTCAATCAAAGAAATCTATTTTAGATTTTTCCTCCATGAATAACATCAAAATATGAAGTGGCAAAAGGATATCCCTAGGAGCTATTTGGAGGAGAAATGGAAAACATTGCTAAAGATGATTTATGTTTACATCACTTGTGAGGGGAGATATGGAAGGACCATGCTCTAACACTTTAGGCTGCTCCTCCATTTCACAAGTAAGCAACCTCTAAATATCCCATTTTACTTTCTCATGAGTCTTACCAAGATGGCTTCTAAAGTTTAGGCCAAGTCTCAGAAATCTAGCAGTAATATTTTCCATCATGGGCTGATCAAATTGATATTTTTAGAAGAGCTCAACAGAAGAATCAAGACTTGGAACTATATCGTGTTTTGGGGAGAATTTGAGCAGGAAATTCAACCAAATAAAGGAGGAACTCCCTCATAGGAATTGACTTCCCCAAAAACCAGTAAAAGAAAGAGAAGAGAATTGTCTATTATGGAAAATTCCACCAAGGTTTATCCTTCAAAATAAAATAAGTTAAAGAAGAAGTTAGAGTTTCGAAAGAAGGCAAAGAATTAAGAAAAAAATGCAGCAAGAAATGTCCTAAACCTACCATATTCTGATTATGATGCAGAGCCATCAGCTGTAGAAATGGAAACGCCTGAAGAAGCTGGAACACCATCAAAAAAGAAGGTTAGCAAAGATCCCAAGGTACAGAAACTAAAAGATGAAAATGTTGAGTTAAAGGTGTTAGAGAAACATCTGAAGAAGGAAAATGAGACTCTTAGATAGTCATCTATCAAAATTGGTTATGCGTTGGATCTGTTAGCCATCAAGTATGAAACTTTAAAGCACAAGAACAAGAAGCTTCGCAAGAATAATAGAAATTTGTAGAACATGAAAAATATTTTAAGATTCAAGCTTTTCCACAAAAAACTAAAACCCAAAGCCCACCTTAAGCTTGATACCCTAGTTGAAGCTGTCCTTCATATAAATTGAAGTGGTTATAAGAAATGAAGCAAGGTTGAAGGGAAACTCAACCATTTTTTATTAAATTCATGTGTAGTTACATTTTTTGCCAACTAAGAACCGTTTCAAAATCCCTAATTATCTATTGAAAATCATGTCCAGCAAATCGACAGCTAAACACGCTTTGTTTGACCTCATTAGCTGCCGAAAGTTCTGTTATGAACATAAAGCATAAAATATCCTTAAATCAAGGCAAATATATTCCTCAATGATCTCAAAGGCTTCCAGAACAATATTGTAGTTATGACTCATCTTCAACACACTGTTGTTAAGCTAAGATTCGATCATATTGGGTTGTTATAGATCTAGTTTTTGGAATTTCGTTGTACTTTATAGTCTGAAGATAGTAGTCGGTAGCTATTTTTTGCTATTTTTACCCTTTCAGTGTTAAAAATAGAATATATTGTAATAGATTTAAGATATATGGCATGATTTTGAAAGAGATCAAATCTCTTTTTTGGATAGAACATAAATATGTATTTTCTAGAAATATATGAAAACGGTTAAGGAAGTGATTTGATCCTCCTGGTCTGTAGAATCTGTTAGAGTCAGTATCTTCATCCCTTCGTCAGAGATCAAATTTCTCTTGTTGAATTTCATTTTAGGCGTCTCACTCAGTTCATTCAGCTGCATTCCATTAGGAGCATGGATCATCTGACGGTAGGGGCTTGTCACTTATGTCCCTCATGTCTTATACATGTTGGCCTATTTATGTTCATTAAAATCATTTACAGTCATTTTTGGCCTCATAGTTGGCAAAGAGTCATTTTAGGGGTTTTAGTCTCATTAGGTCTAGGGTTCGTTAATCTGGTCTTCAGAATGCCTAATAATGGTCAGCAGGCACATGAGGAAGTTCGAAATAAGGTTTCAGTGCTAAAATTTCATCATCATAATGCTTAATAATGATTTTTCTTCAAAACTCTGTTTTGAAGAAAAATAGTCTATTTCATATTTATGTAATAAATGCAATGTAATTTTCAAGTTTTTCAGTTGTAATAATACTCCACTGGCAACCCCGGTCGCCTTTGCCAAAGCTCCATGCCATCCATTCCCTGCAAGACAGACAGAAAAGTTCATCATTCAGTCTAAAAGCAAAAGGGAAACAAAACAGAGTTTTTGAAAAGTGTCAAAGTTTGCAACATTACAAAGTGGGTTTTTTCAAATGAAAAATCAAAATCTTTGGTATATATAAGATATTTTCAAATTCAAGAATCCATTTGAATGCCAAGAGACAGAAGTGAGCAAAGAAGAAGTCGTGAGGAGAAAAACAAGTTGTTTGAGGGTTCACTGTGTTGAAGTTGCCGAGCGCGACACATTGGGCAGGTGTCGCGACGCATCGGGTGAGCATGACGCATTGGGTCGGCTCACCGTATGCAAACTTGTTCTTGCGCGACGCATTGGGAGGACGTGGTGCACTGGGTTGGTCGCGTGACACACATGGCAGAAAGAAATTTCATTGCTATTTCTTCCACTTCATCAAATTTTCCAGGTCTCTCTTGATCCAAGTAAGTCCATGTAACCACTCCATTGCTCATGACATGTGTTTGGTGTTGTGTGTGAGAATTTAAATACAAAAACTCAAACCCTATTCTCTTGTTTGAGGATTGCTTCCTTTAGGGTTTTGAAACTTGTTTTATGCCAAATACTTCCATTCTTCACCTTTTTAATTCCTCCTCATTGTTTATATACTCACAACAACCCATTTCACTGTTCACCTCATATCCCTAGTCACTCATTCCTACCCATTTCCATTATCCCCATCCCAATTGTGAAGTTTCTCCAAACCCCAAAGCTATCCCAAGAAATTAAGTGGCTATCCCTAAACCTTTCAACTCACAAATTTCAAGTTGCAAATTTAAAATTTCACTTGACTAAAGTCCAATATTCCCATTACCGTATTCCTCCATATTCCCTCCCATATTATCACATATTTTGCAATCAAATCAAAAAAACCAAAATTCTCATTTTCATCCAAGACAAAATAGACCTTGCATAGACCTTAGATATCATGGAGACAGATACCGATACATCCTATGACCGAGACAGTGATTCCACCACTGAATTACATGCACCTAGAAGGCCTCATAAGAGTGGAAAACATGTGAGGGAGGAGCCCACTTAATTGGCTGAATTGCAGGCTTGTCCATTTGCCATGGCATGTTTTCAACAGTAGTCTTGTTATCAATTTTGTGAAATGGTTTCTAGGGTCCATTATCATCAGGAGCTGGCCCATTTGTTTGTATTGCATTTACATGATGGTCAGGTCACCCTTGCCGGTGTGACATTCACTTTAACACCGGAAACATCTCTCAAGCAACCAGAATACCAAATGTTGGAGAAAAATGGAACAAAAGACAACAGGTTGACAGGGTACATTATGAACCATATATTAAGCCTAGCTTTGTGAAAAAACTCAGCAGAGTGTTTCCTTTTCGGTTCCTAAAGGATTCCTATGCTCCTCTGATGAAACTTATTATCAGATATTTTAGTTGTGAGGGCCGGTTTTCACGTCTCTATGCCTATCATATCAGGTTATTGATGCATTTTACCAGGGTGAAGATGATGAACCTCCCTTATTTCATGTGCCGGGATATTGAGAGGATGACCACTCTCATGCAAAGGAAAACTCCTGAGCAGCAGTACAACAGTATCTATCACTTTGCACTCATCAAGATTGTGGTTATGCATCAGCTTGGCTTGCAGGGTATTTCATGGGAGGATTTCATTTCTAATGATTTCTTCAGAGCTCCTCAGGTTCCTTTAGAGGTTTTTCATGAGGTATTTGAACCTTCATATCAACATGAGGGTCAGGAGACAGAGACTACTAGTGTGTCGATGTATGTCACTTATCAGAGAGGCACCAGAGGATTATTTGCAGCAGCTCGACGAGTATTATCTCCACCTGGGGTGGAAGGGGTATCGCTTCCGTCATCAGCAGCATAGGCACAGGTACAGGACAGAGGTAAGAGGCCCATTTAGGATGAGGGGCCTTTAGGAGGCCAAGATATAGGTTTCATACTCATTGATGAGGATTTGAGCTCACCTAGCTCAAAGTTGAGAGAGACTATTTAGGAGCAGAAGGCAGAGATAGACACTTTTTCCGTCAAATTGAAAAGAGCCAAATGGATTATCAATTACCTCGAGCAGTGAAACAAACAGTTGGAAGATCAACAAACTATCATGGAGTTGAAAAATATCTGTGAGAACTGGCAAGCTGCCCAAAGAAGCCAAACCGAGATGACATCCATTGAACAAGAGATTGAGGCTAATCGAGAGACTTGGCTTGAGAGGGTCATTATTCATTTGGAGAAGCTGTTGGAGAAGGCCAAAAAGGAAAATAACATGTTAAGGCGCATGAAGAAACATTATTGGGCGAGAAATCATGTGTTGCAAGGCACAAATCAAGATCCTGAAGGCAAAGTTAAAGATGACATTAAAGCGTCGCAAAGGGCATGATAGACTCCAAATTTTGGTTGAAAATTCTTTGGCCCAGCATAGCGCATGATGGTGGACATTAAGCCCAAATTTCAAGAAATGTGGGACACATTTTGCCAATTTTGAATTTTTTGGCCTTAACACAGATTTTCCTGGCCGACGTGTCGCGCCACTTGGCGCACGCTTATGATTGGGAGCTCCTCTTGGGTAAAACTTGGTATTTTTGGATTTTTCATGAAAATTTATGCATGCCTACCCATTACCTAGATATTTTGACAAGTTTTGGGTTGCCGGAAGGGTCAAAAACACCCTAAAAATGACCTTTTTGCCACTTTTTGGACACATAGGAAGCAGTGTTGGGAAAACTCATTTTTGGAGGGGCAAATGGCAACCAAATTCCACAATTCCACTTGGGTTGGAAAGAAGACGGGTAGATATTTCGAACAAGCTATCCTGTGCTCAATTTGGACACTAGGAAGGCCTTCACAATCGGCTCCAGAGTGGTGCGATGCATAGAGATTTCAGGCGCGACGCATTGGGGATTTTGGCTCATTTTTCACTTAGTAACTCTGTTTTTCACCTAGTTTTGGCCAGTTTGACATTTTTATTTCCAAATGTAAAGCTCTTGATGTAATTTGATTTAATTTCATGGCTCTTGATGTAATTTTGACAAATTTTAACTCATGTAAGTGGATTCATTCATCAAAAGGTGAATTGTAATTGAATGAATTAGTTTCCTATCTTATAGAGGCAAGTTGTTCCACTACCTATTTTCCAGTTCTTAGTTTAGATCTTGTTGAAAAAGCTCCTAAACTAGTGAGCTCGACCCCTAGAGGCATGGGGATGAGTTATGCTTGTCTATATCTTGTAGTTTCTCAGTCATTTTCAGGGTTGGACACTTGGGATTGCTTAGAGCTTCATTGTACATTTCATCTCTACATTTTGGCAAAGGAATAGACCAGGGTTTGCAGCGCTCTTTGGGATACATGTGGCTCTATCTTTTGATGGTGTGTTTCTCTCTGTGATTGTAAGTTTACTGATGTTTCATGTGTATCATCATCCTTCTTATTTCTTCTCCAGTTAAACAAACAAGTAATAAAGGTGGAATTCATTAGATCTGCAGTGCTCTACCTTGGGTTTTGTTAAATTTTCTATGTTTTCAACTGTCTAAAGAGGATTCCTGAAGGCCTCTTTCCCTCTTCAACTTCTCGCTGGTCTAATCTATCTATTTCATTCAAATTTGAAGTGTCAAAACAATTGCCTTTCTTGCCCCATTCAGCTCTCTGCAAAACTGATCATTTCCCAAACCCAAAATCTGCCCTTCCCTTTGATCCAACAAACACCTTTCAAAATCAAATCCAACACTTTTACATATATACCTAGCCTAAAATTAGCCTTTATTTCAATTCATCTCAAGCCTCACTGATTATTTTTGCTGAGATTGACGAGGAGAGATCCCTCTCCCGATCTGGTAGGGCTAGCTACCAGATTAAGCGTGGTTTGATGTTACCCTATACTCTGCCTTCCTTCAGCCTGAGGTAGATTTAGGAAACAACATAGTGGCGACTCCACTGGGGAAAAAAATGGTTTGCTTGTTAGTGTTATTCGTTTTATAAGCTACAGACGGAGCCTGAAGTTATGCCAGGTAGCCTTCGAAACGCTCTTGCTTTGCATTAGCGAAAGTAGATAAACGTTGCTTTAGTCAATCTCCGGTCTAGTTTGTAAAAGTAACATCTGACTTGTAAAATGCCTCAATATATCAGATCATTCTAGTCTTTTGGATGATGAGTTTAGAATTTGATAGGCTAAACAATTTGGTTTTTTCCATTTGATTTTTGAGAATAATTCAGCACACTGGCTTCCAGATGACATACCAGAGCAAATCCGGATCCCGATCCACCTCCTGTGTATGAAAACCACAATCTTATTTCAAGAATTCTTCGTCGAGAAAGTCATGTGATTCCTGTGTTCAAATCTCATTCATGTCCCGTTGTTTTTGAGTATCTTGAAGATCTTGAGTTTGATGAACAATTTGAGTTGTTTTTGTTTGAGACTAAGTCTAAAAGTGCTATTGATTCTATTATCCTAAATCCGGAGTTTGTTAAAGATCTTGAAATTGAAAAGGCTAATAGATCCATTGACAGTTATATTTTGAATATTCAGAATTCCATTGTGGCAACAAACATTCCTGAATTCATAGAGTCTGCATCTACCACTCTTGGGTCATCAGTAATTACATCTGGTTCACAAATTCCTACCGAGCCTCCTTTCATTCCTACCATTCCCGTACAACCTTATATCTCTGATCAACAATCTGCAGTAGTATCACCTCCATCCACACCACATACACCTCATACATCAACTGCTCCAACTCCTCCTATATTCCCAAACCCGGTTGTAAATCCATCCAGAGAAATGGTTGCCCGATTTTCACCCCTTGTGTTGCCTCAAAACTTGGATGACATGCCCGCTGATTATCAAAGCAAAATTCCATTGTTTGATGGCACTCCTCAAAGTGTTACTGCTCAGCAAAAAGTGGATAGGATGGCAGATTTCTTTGACCTTCATGAGATTGATTCAGAAAATGTGACAATGAGATTGTTTGTACAAACCTTTGGAGGTGAAGTAAGAAAGTGGTTCAAAGCTTTTCCAGCTAGAAGTATTTCTACACTGCCTAATATTCAGAGACAATTCTTGGATCGATGGGAACTGAAGAAAGACCCTCTTTCAATCCTTTCCGAATATGAAAATATCAAGCAGAATGTTGGTGAGTTTGTCCAAGATTATTGTATTAGATTCAATACTGTTTAAAATGCAATTCCTGTTGATATAAAGCCACCTAGGGGGTTAGCTTTGATTAAGTGTCTGGATGGTTTCGATCCTGACATGGCTTATCAATTGAGGGAAAGAGATCCAAGCACTTTAGAGGATATGCAGAAAATTGCAGTCGGTGTTGAAGCTAATTTGAATGCTAGGAGAGCTAGAATGAAAGATGAAAAGAAAATAGCAATAAAGGAAGAGGTTTCCTCATCAGATCAAGTGCTTCGGAAGATGGAAAAGATGTTTGAAAGATTAACACTTGATAAGCCTGAACCGCAGATCATAAATCCTAACTTCTGTGGCCAGCGGCAACCGCAATTCAGAATCAAGAAAAGAAAGCAGCGAGCACAAGAACCAACAGTACAACAGCAGGTGAAGACACCCTTACAACAAAATTTTGTTGGCTCGGAATCAGATGATGAAGAGAATGTAATAGGAGAAGAGAATCATTTTTTTACACTTGATGATATGCCAATTTTTATCACTGAAGATGAGAAGTATTTTGAAAGCTTAGCTGTACAAAAAGACAAGGATTTCATCTTGGAAAATGAGACAGCTCTTGAAGAAGAGTCTGATGAGTATCAGAGGGGATATATGAATGCTTTGACTGCCCAGTAGCAACAATATTCACTCAAAAACAGAGATGTACCCATTAATCCAATCCAAAAGAGAAAGTAAGCTACAGCACGAAAGAAAGATTCACCCATTGTGCAGAATAAGGGAAAAGAGACAGTTGATCCCACTACTAGCAAATCACCATCAGCAAATGAAAGATCCAACCAGCCAAATGTATCAAATGAGAGAACTGAAAAGAAAGATGTTTCAGCTAAAGAGGTACAGAAAACTTCAGTTTTTAACTTAGAAAATGAAATTACTAAGTTAAAAGTATCCATTCCTTTGACTGAATTGATGAAGAATAGCAGCTATAAGGGTCAGGTGTCTAATATTTTTAATTTAGATCCATTGTCTGATATGGTAAATGTGGAAGACGATCAACCTGAGTTGATTTTTTGTCCATTATTGGATGGTGAGTCTCCAGATAGTGATGTGCCTCATTTTTATATCAGCCTTAGATTGCATGATTATGTGTTACACAATGCTATGTTTGATTCTGGAGCCTCTCATAATCTCATGCCTAGGGAAATCATGGAGAAATTGGGATTGGAAACCACTAGAAAGTATCATGACCTTTATTCTTTCGATTCTAGTAGAGTAAGATGCATTGGGCTTATCAAAGATTTGGTGGTCAGTTTGGATAAGATTCCGACTAAAAATGTTTTGATGGATGTGGTTGTGGCGGATATTCCTCCTAGATTTGGCATGCTTCTTTCCAGATCTTGGGGAGCGAAACTTAAGGGGACACTGCAGCTTGATTTCTCCTATGCTACTATTCCTGTGTTCGGTCAGATGAGGAAGGAGAAACCGGTAAATCATCCAATCAATTATGTACATACTGATTTAGAATCATTTGTTTTGTATTCAGATAGTTTCAATGATGTAAATAGCCAAATAGTTGAAGTAGAAGACATTGCGAAAATCACTGAGAATTTCAGAGAGGTCTTAAAGAAAGAGAGATAAAAACTTGAAAGTACCACTGAGCAATCAGCCTTCCGATAGCAGCAAAATGTTGATCGACAACAAGCAGAAATAACAGAGCAAACAGAATTTCAACATTTGGAAGAGGATGAAGATGGTTCATGGACCATGGATTTTGATGGTGCCGTAGGAAATGACGGTGCTGGAATTGGCATTTGGCTACACAGCCCTTTTTCCTCCCCAAATAAAGTGCTGAGTAATGTAAGGGTCTGTTCTTATAAATTGGCTTTTGATTGTTCAAATAATGAGGCTGAATACGAAGCTTTAATTGCTGGTTTGAAAATTCTTAGAAAGTTGAATGCTAAGAGGATTGCAGTGTATGGCGACTCCGAGTTAGTTATCAAGCAAGTGAAAGGTGAATACCAAGCTAAGCATCCTTGAATGCGGGCTTACCAAAATGTGGTACTAGATATCTTGACACTAGAAAATTTGGCGGAAATTCCGACGGCCAATTCGTCGCTATTCCGACACATAGTCGTCGCAAGAGTGACAGTTCGAGGGCAGGAAAAACATGGTTTACCATACCGTCAAAGTTCCGATGCAATTAAAAAGTGTCGCACTATCGACACTTTTTCCGTCGCTTCCAAACAAGCGTCATTCTTCCGACGTTTCCCAATCCGTCGCACTTCCGACCTTTGTAAACTGTCGCACTTCCGACGAAATGTGGTCCGACGTTTTGAACGTCACTCTTTTGACGTCTGTAAACTCTCACAATTACGAAAAAATGTGGTCCGACGTTTTGAACATCGCTCTTCCGACGTTTGTAAACTATCGCAATTCCGACGCAGTGTGGTCAGACGTTTTGGACGTTGCTCTTCCGACGGTTGTAAACTGCCACAATTCTGACGAAATGTGGTCTGACGTTTTGGACGTCTCTCTTCCGACGTTTGTAAACTGTCGCAATTCCGAAAAATTGTGGTCCGACGTTTTGAACGTCGCTCGTCCGACGTTTTTATACTGTCGCGCTTCCGACGTTTCTAATCTGTCCCAATGCTGACGCTTACAAGGCGTCGGTATAGCGACGACAGGTTCAATTTAAAAAAAAAAAATGAAACTTTAAAAGAGGAAAAAAGTTGTTTTGAATATATTATATGAAGTAAAACAATCCATGAAGTCATTACATTTTCACATCTAAAGATTGGAACCCAAATATCCATCCAGAAAAGTGGAAGTCCCACCCCAGACAATGATAGAAAAATACCCCATGTCACATACAGGGACATGATATAAAACCCGGTAACGGTCCACATGGAGATTATCGACAAATCTGAGAAATCATCCAAATATGCCCGAGGCATCTATAAGAAAGTGAAATAGCAGTATGTAGAATAGTAAAGCAACATATAGAGTACCGACGTCCATTATTCCAAATACAAATTAAAGTACCCAAAATCCTTGAACAAAGAGAAAATGCTAATCATGTGAGGAGTGTGATATGTCCAAAATATAAAAATACCGTGGGACCATATCAATAAACCAAAGCAAGATAGACCAACATAGCTAGTTTTGAAGGCAAGAGGATAAACACAATCATTTTTTTTCACAAGAGAAAAAACATTGTTTTGAATTTATTATATGAAGTAAAACAATCCATGAAGTCATTAAATTTTCACATCCGAAGATCGGAACCCAAATCATCTGAAGACTGGAACCGAAATATCCATCCAGAAATGTGGAAGTCCCACCACAGACAGTGATAGAAAAATACCCCATGTCACATACAGGGACTTGATATTAAACCCAGTAACGGTCCGCATGGAGATTATCGACAATCCGAGAAAGCATCCAAATATGCCCGAGGCATCTATAAGAAAGTGAAATAGCAAAGATGTAGAATAGTAAAACAAATGTATAGAGTACCGACGTCCATTGTTCCAAATACAAATTAAAGTACCCAAAATCCTTGAATAGAGAAAAATGCTAATCATGTTAGGAGTGTGATATGTCCCAAATATAAAAAGACCATGAAACCATATCAATAAACCAACAACATACACCAACATCGCTAGTTTTGAAGGCAGAGTGATAAACATTAATCATTTTTTTTTCACAAGAGGAAAAATGTTGTTTTGAATTTATTATATGAAGTAAAACAGTCCATGAATTCATTACATTTTCACATCTGAATATTGGAACCCAAATATCCATCCAGAAAAGTGGAAGTCCCACCCCAGACAGTTATAGAAAAATACCCCATGCCACATACAGGGACTTGATATAAAACACAGTAACGGTCCACATGGAGATTATCGAAAAATCTGAGAAAGCATCCAAATATGCCCGAGGCATCTATAAGAAATTGAAATAGCAGCATGTAGAATACTAAAACAATAGATAGAGTACCGACGTCCATTGTTCCAAATACAAATTAAAGTACCCAAAATCCCTGAACAGAGAAAAACGCTAATGATGTGAGGAGTGTGATATGTCCAAAATATAAAAAGACCATCAGACCATATCAATAAACCAGCAACATAGACCAACATCGCTAGTTTTGAAGGCAGAGTGATAAACATTAATCATTTTTTTCACAAGAGAAAAAACGTTGTTTTGAATATATTATATGAAGTAAAACAGTCCATGAAGTCATTACATTTTCACATCTGAAGATTGGAACCCAAATATCCATCCAGAAAAGTGGAAGTCCCACCCCAGACAATGATAGAAAAATACCCCATGTCACATATAGGGACTTGATATAAAACCCAGTAACGGTCCACATGGAGATTATCGACAATCTGAGAAAGCATCCAAATATGCCAGAGGCATCTATAAGAAAGTGAAATAGCAGTATGTAGAATAGTAAAGCAACAGATAGAGTACCGACGTCCATTGTTCCAAATAAAAATTAAAGTACCCAAAATCCTTGAACAGAGAAAAACGCTAATCATGTGAGGAGTGTGATGTGTCCAAAATATAAAAAGACCATCAGACCATATCAATAAACCAGCAACATAGACCAGCATCGCTAGTTTTGAAGGCAGAGTGATAAACATTAATCATTTTTTTTTCACAAGAGAAAAAACGTTGTTTTGAATATATTATATGAAGTAAAACAGTCCATGAAAAACACAGTTTTACAGACACATGAATCCTATAAAAAGTCTCTAGCATCAACTCATCATCCAGCAAGCCACAAAGAAATTTCTCCAACAACACTTTATTTCGAAAAAGTCAATGTTACTGCAAAGTATATGAATCCACACTTACTACTCCAATTGATGGAGTATTTATACAAAAAATCATACAAAATATTTCATAACAAATTGAGATATTATCTAGGATAACTAATAAGTATTTTACAACAATATAGAGACAGATGGTCTCGTAGATAAGAGAAATGATAACTGATGTTGTGCTGTTTCCTTGTTTTAAGAATGTGCTGGAGGCAGGCCCTATATCTTGGCTTGCTGTTGTCCTCTTCAGTAATTCTATGTTGATTATTTCGTTTCACTGATACTCTTTAACTGCTCTGACACTCTTTGACCTTTGTTCATCCTTTTATCCTTTTTATCATGATATAGTATGGTAAATAGGCAAAAATTTATGTAAGGATAATTTTTTACAAAATTTCCATCATTTATTCCCACCATTGAACTTCTGGCACTCTGGTCCTTTACAACTTTCTTAGTGTTTCATCAGCCTCAGTATATCTGAAGAAATTAGGCTGATTTGGGAACAAATGATTTACTTCATGCTCAAGATAAAATAAATTCTCCAATCTGTCATGAAGGTTTTTCCCTGTAGGCAATGCTGCTGTTGATGAATTGGTTGAAGAACTAGCTTGATTATCAGCATATTTGTCCAATTTTTCAACATAAATATCAAGGTCCATTAGCTTATCTTCTGCAACTATAGGACTGGGCAATCCTCTATTTAACAAAATATTCAATCTTTCTCTGAAGGCAATGATTTCTTCTTGCATATCTGAGCACCTTCGTTCTAAATTCTGTACCAGAGTTATTTTAGTAAAAAGTCTCTTTATTTCCAGAATTGTTCCGGTTCTGTCCTAAATACCAATTTCTGCAAGTTGATTCTTAGTCTGAGTATTCAAAAAATGTATAAGTCTATTGGCCTCTTCTGGCATATTTCCCAACTCTTGTCTTGATCTCTCAATCTCATCCAGAGCCAATTTAACTAAGTTATTATGTTCATCCATTATTTTAATTGAGGACCAAACATCCTTTATTGATTGAATGATATTATCCCAAAGAATATCATTTATTTCTTTTAAAGGTTTCTCCAATGTGAGATGCTTTTCCAATGCTTTGACTGTTTTTTCTAATTTGTTCACTTCTCTTGTTTTATCAGCAACACTCATTTTTTAAAGATCATATTTATGTTCTAGAGTGGCCAATTGTTCCTTTGTTTTGTGAAGCTCTATGGCGTGAAGTTTCATATCTTCCGTTGACTTTTTTAATTCATCAGTGTTCAAATTTGTAGTGTTGCTCTGTGACAATTCTACTGGCTGACCTGTTGTTGTTGTACCTGTCACTACTCCTGCTATAGATACTGGAATATTTGTCTGCTTATCTTTTAATGCATTCTCAAGATATTTTTCAGTTGCAGTAAGTTTCTCATTCAATTTTAAGAGCAAATCCATTAGTTCTTCCTCAGAATTTTGTTTGATGATTTTTGCAGTCTGTGGATGTCTTGAGGCCGGTAACTTTAATTGTTTTCTCAGAGCTGCAATATCATCATATTTTCTCTTGATCAAAGCTTCAATACCTTTCACATCTTTAGGATTATGACCCAAACCAATGATTATTTCCTCTAAAGTTTTGATTCTATTATCCTTATCCTGGGAGGAGGATTTTTCAAGCTGCAACTATGTATTAGTATTATCCAAAGAATCCTGCAACTTATGGGTCATCATTGATTTATCCGTCAAAGTAGAATAAATCATCTCACCTGTTTGCTTGTGTAGCTCAATTTGATCTAAAGGATGGATATCCTTTGCTAATACTTGAAAATTAGTCCTAACGTAATCTGCAGCTGTCTGAGGCTGCTGCACCTTGGGCTTGAAATGGCTCATTAACATCTTACCCTGTTGGATGTCATAAGCTGACATCAATCTTTCTTGATTTTTCGGAGCCATCTTCAAAAATTGGTTGTACACTTGAAGTCTAAGTGGATCGTTCCTGGCCTTTATATTGATGAATGTTCTTTTGATGTCCCAGGTAGTTTTTACTGGAGGTTTGAAAGAATATATTTCTGCACTTGGTTGCCTCTGTATTTCCTGTTTTTGAAAATTAGTGGATGTCCCACTACCTGTACCTGTTTGCTGACTGTCTTCTCTTCCCTGGCTGTCAGGGATTTCCTGAAATGATTCATCTTCTGGAAGGGGAGTTAATTTCTGCCTTTTAAAATCTTGCTGTTCAGAAGAGCCACCAATAGGAGTAGTTGTTTTAGCCTCTCTCTTTTTTCCCTTTTCTATATTCAGAGGAGTTTGTAAAATAGAAATTTCAGGCTCACTGATCTGAGTAGGAGGAATTTTTCCTTGACCTTGTTCTTTAGAAGTCTCTGGTTGCTCTTTCATTATGAATTTTTCAATTATTTGTATATCAGGCTCGTTTCTTTTCCTTTAGATTCTACTGCTACTGTACTAATCTCCTGCAAATTTTGTTGTAGAGTCTTGGCTGAAGAAGATCCCTGCACCTGTCCAAAAGATTCTAGGTCAAGTATATTTTCAAGATCTTTCATTACATTTTCAACATTGACCTACTCACTATCTTTTTCAACCAATGTCCCTTCTGTCCATTCATCCATATTAGCATATTGTTCTATTTCTGGGATTCTTTGATGGATGTATGGTGACAGTTTATTTTTCATTCTTCTATCACAGATAAAGTTGTTTGGATCATAAGGCACCTAGTAGAAACTCTTTTGTATTCTGAGATAGTCTTCTAAAATCCTTTCGGCTTCCTTTCCAGCTTCCCTAGAGTTAAAAATGAAGGGACCTAATTGGCTCTTGATCCTGAGTTGAGCCTTTTTCTTTGCATTGCAAAAATGAATTATATCTGAATTATTCATCTCCCTGAAATATTTTAATGCAAAGAGTCTCATTGGGACATACTTGGGCAGTTTGAATGGGCATAGTTCACATCCATATATCCTGATATTTGTGTAGTTTTGATATAGGTACCAGTCACTTATCTTGTACTGCTTTAAGAGCTGAAGGATTTTCTTGATTTCATTGTTAATTCTAGGAGGAGAGACTCCTATCAACGAGGTAGTTGCAGGATGAAAAAAATGGTCGACAAACTCATTATAGGAATAAGGAGAATCAGAGGAATTGTGATTAATGGCAGACCAAAATATGACTGACCTAGGATTCCCTTTGGCATCAAGTTTCTTAACATAAAAAGGGAAATTTTCTGACTGAAAGTAAATCATGAGATGATATATGACATAATAATACTTAAATACTCTCTCATTCTCAAATCTCATGAACTGATCATGGATTTTGTCAGCAATATAAGAAGAAAAATCGTACTTGACAGCAGGAGGCTGTCCAGGGGTAAAAATGGATAACAATACTAGGGTTAACTGATCAACATACTCACTAGTATTGAAGCCCATTATGGAAGATATCATGTTTAAAATAAGTCTACCCTCATCGGTAAAGAAAGTATAACCATAAGGGGGAGGGTTTTTAGGCTGATGCTCTGGTAACATGAAGGTTTGGCATAGGCGGTTTAACTCTTCATGGGATAACTTAGTAGATTTCTCAAGTAATTCAACCATGGACAGGGGAGTGAGAGCTTGACCGGGTTGGAATTGTAGCATTTCATTTATGGACTGAGCAGTTATTGGGAAAAGGACATTTTGACTTGGGGATAAAACTGCTCGTTGGTTGGGATCATAATTTGCGTAGCAATAATGGATTAACTCAGGAAAAATATGGACTGAGGGGAGAAGGTACATAGGAAGATTTGATTCCCAAAGTCCAAAGATGTCAGAACCATTCAAATAATTGTCTCTACAGCGACAAAATATTCGAAGAGGATTCTCACTAAGACGCAAGTCCTTAATTTGAAAATCCATATCGGCTAAAGGCAAATAATCCAAGTCCTTGTGAGGGGCATTGATGGGCACGACATTCAGAGCTACAGGAACTTCCATTTCTGGTTCTTGTGGATTCAAAAATGGAATTTCGGGGTTTTTGTGGAAAAGGGGCACAATTATCATTTTTGGGAATATAATTGCAGTTCTGGGAACGAAAAAGACCAAACTGAACTTCTTTTCAGACCTTAGTGCAGAATTAAAACTAAAACCAGGTTTTTTTACAGAGTTTAGCGGGGAATTGGAATAAATACCTGTTTACGAGAAATGAAACGTGTTTAAACAGGCACTGGTTATGACAGAAGAACCCTGAAATACTCGGCTTCAATTCTCTTCAGCAAGGTAACGGCCAGAAAGCATTAACAGTTGGTTTTTGAATTTTGTTGCATGGAAGACTGGCTAGCACACGGAACAATGAAAATGACGTAGACGCAATTTTTTTTATTTACAAAGTCAAAAGGGTGGCAGATTTTGATTGATGACGTCGGCATGTACAATGGTTTCGTCACAGAGGGATAGGAGCGGATCTTTGTTTGGGCCGCTCGTGCAATGGAAATCCGGACCCGAAAAAGATTAGGGCGAATTTGATATGAAATTCGTGTCAGAACTCTCCCTCCGTACACTAGCCCAACTTCGGACCTGAAAAATATTAGGGCGGAATTCATTTGGTTTTCGTGTCACAAAATTGGCCGACGTCAGTGTTGGTCGCTTTAATTGTTTTAACAATTCAAGCTCCACATAAATTGTCAACCCGAGGAAGTCTGTTTATTCCAAACACAATCACGCACTGGATATGCTCAATTCCAAAAGAAAAAATAATGTTGTAGTAAAAATCCACACAATTATTAGTCATACAAATCTAATCATTCACACCCTGTTTAATCAAAGCTGAAGTTACTTATGTTATAGTAGAAGCAATTCCTCTATTGCAGTTAAGAATCCAAATAAAGGGAAATCAATCTGCAGGAAAGGAAACCAATCAACCATAACAGGGAATAGGACCCTATTCCTTTAAATAGGAACTTCAGCACCTGCTGCCTGACACTAATCACTCTGTAGAAAAGATAAAATCAAGAGAAAAGGACCCTATTCCCATGAACAGGAACCTTCAGCACCTGTCTCATGTTTCTAATCACACTGCAGGAAAAAGAAAGGCAATCAATGGGGACAGGACCCTATTCCTTTGTACAGGAATCTTCAACACCTGCTTCCCAGCATCAATCATACATTCAAACAATTAACAGAAATAGATCTCTTAACTTCTTAAGAATGAATGCACTAAACACATGCAGCGTTAAAGGAAACAAAATGCTCAATAAACTACAGAACTGTGTAACTGGTGTTTCAGCAAACAGAATTAAAGTAAAGTGCGAATATCATAAAGAAATATAACAAACTACAGGAACAGTCGGGTGAATCTTGTGAGGAAGGCGGGCCCTTTCCTTCTCACAAGATTCCCCAGGGAAAGGATTAAATTGAAGTGCTCAAAAGGAAATTTTATTCATCTGTCAAAAGAAATGATACATTACAAATGGAGTCTAGCTCCTGTCCTCTCAAACACAATGTTCTCCTGTAGTTTCGAGCTCCCCTCTAATGATGATGTCTCCTCTTTTTAAAGAGGAGACATCTCTTACAATTACAGTAGAGAAAATATATATTTATCCCTAAATCTGCTCTTCTTTCTTAAAACAGGGCTATTATGTTCTTCCATAAAAAGATATCGTTACAACAGATACAAAAAGAGTACTATCTTCAGAATAATCCGTGTAACCACGTCTTCATGTTGCTGCCATTGTTCCAAGAAATACTCTTCCAGAATCGCAAATTACGAATAGTGACAGAATTTGCGTGCCTGATGGCTGTTTCAGCAACAGAGTTGACTGTTTCAGCAACGGAGTCGACTGTTTCAGCAACGACCAATTGTTCCAGCACAGCACATAATTTATCTGCGATCTTTTAGACTTATGTTAGCAACAATCTACTTCGATTAATGATGAAATATAAGAGTAATATGGAATTATATGTAAACGGATTAAATATATAATAAAGAAGAGGATTTTATATACCTTTGGATAAAGTGAATGAAAATGATGATGGAATCCTTTTTAAACATGGTTATAAAGGTAAGGTGGTGTCAAAATATATAGTAAAAATGGTACATAGTGAGGTCCTAACATCCCCCCCAGTTGAAAGGGTTGCATGTCCTCAGGCAACTCCTAGTCTGAGTCAGAGTCTGAGTACTGACTCTGTGCATGCAAGTTGCTCAAGCAGTAGCTGGAGAAGGTGGCTTCTGTCGGAGCTCGGAATCCTCGATTGTTCTGCAATTTCTGCCATGCTACAGCTTCATCTCTGTTAGCCAATTGATAATGACACTGATATTTTTCTAAAGGCATCCATAGAATTGGAAAATGAAAATGGTAAGCAATCCAGTTTTCTCCACAATGCCGAATACATCTGATGTAATTAGGTACCCTGGAAAGTGCAGCTTGAAGATTATCAGGGCTGAAAGGGTGATATTATTGTCTTTCCTTACATGACTGCTGCCAAAACATAGTGTTGGCATTCAATGCAGCAGCCTCCTTTACTCTGATTAGCTGTAGACACTTTAAAAGTGTTGAAGCCTGTAGTTGTTGTATGTACCTGTGCATTCCTGGCTTCTGCAAGAATTGGTGATATTGTGCTACAAACATGGCCGGACTTAAAGGTTCCGGTCTAATCCAAAGGAGCCTATTCTCCTCATTATGCCTACTTGCAATAAACGCAGTTTGCCAGGTGATCTGATTGGCCAGGAATGAAACGAATGCCCTAATTTGTACATCACCTACAATTGGAGTGAGATTGACTCTTGTATTCTCAGGCATGGCCTCGTTATGGAGATAAAGTTCACACAACAAATGTTGGTCACTTTGAGGGTCCTCAGCAAAAGTTTTAACAAATTGTTCCGCAGTAAACAATTCATGAGGTCTGCCATCCTTTATTGCCTTCAATTGAAAATAAACCAAACGTTCAGAGAGGAAGAGAGAGTAATTCACAGAGGGTTTTTGGGTAGCCATCAATTTTTGCACTAATGAAAACATCAAAACCAACTTTTCCTTTGATTCCTTGACTTCTTTCTTGGAATCCCTGAGCTGTTGCAATGTCTGTTCCCAAATATCCCAGTTGGCATACATGTGATTCTACCATGCCAACTTATGCTGCTGCAATATTTTATCTTGATCTACAGCATATTGTTTCTTCCAGTTGTTCATAAGTTCTAATTGGTTCCATGGCAGGGTCTGTGTCCCGGCATTAGAAGTACTGGGTTGGGGCATTGTCTGAGTGGCTGAGCTGACTAACTCAGGGCTAGATATCTGTGGTTGGGGCATTGTCTGAGTGGCTGAGCTGACTAGCACAGGGCCAGATATCTGTGGTTTAGTTTCTTTTTCCAGACTTTTTGAGAGCCCTACTAGTTCTTGTGGAGCAGTAGGGTGTTCTTCTTTAATTGCAGCTGATGTAGATGCCTCAGATACCTGAATTTTGACTACTTTGTATCCTGCCTATTGGTAAATGTTACCACACTCATGGCACATGTATTCTCTGCATGGATCCTTATTTTGTGCTGATGCTGTGTGTGCTAGCATGTAGAGATTCAATTATCTATCAAAGGCTTCTCGTGCCATGATTAATTCATTCTTATAGGCCTCTAGTTCTGACTTCAAAAACTCATTTTCCTCCAATAAAGATGCCATAGTGTGTGAACCCTGTGTGCTGGTTGATTCTGCTGGGGTTGCCTGCTGAGCTGTAGCTAGTTCTTGTGGAGCAGCTACAGTTGGTTTCCCTGTATTATCATGCTTGGCGTATGATTCTTGTACCACAGTGGCTGGTTCTTGTGTTTCAGCCTCTGGGTAAGTGACTGGTTCTTGTGTGGCAGTCACTGTTTGAGCCATAAACGATGTCATGTTATCCCGGGGCACTAGTTCTTGTGTGGCAGTGCCACCGGACGAGATGGGTTGGGGAATTTGGAATGGTGGTGAGGATTGAAATTTTAACAGGATAGTGGCGGGGTCAGGGGAAATGGGAGTAACTCCTGTTTCAACAGTCATTTTCATTTTCCTTTTTGGTAGGAAAGCAGAGAAGTCACTGTATTTCCTTTTCTTTGTAGGAGAAGATTCTTTTCTGGGGGAAGGGATTTCGGAAGAAGTGAAAATTTGGAATGTGGCCCTTGTTCGTCGTTTAGAGACAGAGACTGTTGGGATTCGTCTCTTTCTTTTATGAGTAGGTGGAGATGGGGGTGTTGGAGAGTCATCGCTAGGGATAGGAATAGCGGGAAGGGGTGACTCTACTAAGTGGGACGAACTTGGGGGTAGGTCAACTGGTTCTGAGGACGGAATTACTGGGGAGTCTGGGATATCGTCCAGTTTCCTTTCATAAGAACTCTCAGGAGTTTCTTGGGAACTTCCGGCTTGTTGGGGAATTTCGGCTTGCTGGGGAATTTCGGCCTGCTGGGGAATGAGGAGTGGATTATTCAGAGGGGGGTTTTGCTGAGCAAAACCCCTCTAAATTAATAATTGGCATAAACGATGATGGGTAAGGGATAACAATGGGAATTTAACCCGTCTGCAATAATATGACATGTTTTTGATACAACCAAGCAGATAATAGGGAATATTAACTAATCGACCATGCCTCAAATGATTCATCAAAACGAAGTCGTGTTGATAGACTACCTGGTAACGCCCTTCGCATGTCAAGTAGTGCTTGATGAATTCAACTACTGTTGGCCATGGTCGAGGTAGTGAATGCAGACTTATACCGCGGCCTTTAAGTTCAACCGGTTCTTCTGGAAGAAGAAAATCTTGTTGTGCGTTTAAAATAACTTGCTTCCTACTGAACCAGCGAGCCCCTATAACCGGAAAACCTGAAACTTGAGCTATGTCCTCCTCTGTGACTGAAATTCGGACCCCTTGAACCACTGAATAATTCCCCTGAAGATTCTGTGCGAACTCTAAAACTTGCTGCTGATCAAATTCTCCTAACCTTTCGAAGTATGTTGTCCATCTTGCTTGTTGAAAGATTTGATAGGCCTCTGGGAACAATTGAAGAAGAGTTATCGAACCAGGCTCGTGTCTGATAGCCGACCCTCCCATAGCTACTAGCTTGAGTCACATGCAGAGGCGCAGAGAACAGAAACACAGGCTTTGGTCAAGCTAATTGTTGCAACAGAGGATATGGAGTCTCAATGATGGCGGAAAGGGATATGAAGAATGACGGAGGATTGGATGATGTGAAATGATGATTCAGTTTTCGAAATTCCCCCCCCCCTACGTATGGTGCAATGATGTTTAAGCGTGTGGAGATTGTAGTCATTATGAGCAAGATCCTCTCTTTAAAATATGATTTAACTGCATTACATAAAAACCGCATAGCTTATATTTTTACCTTTGTCTTTAAAATTTGAAGTATAGAGTGCTTCATAATGGCTTGATATTAATGGAAGAATCTGTAGATTTCTCTGAAATGTAGAACAGGAGCATATCAGGATCTGCTCAGTATTGAGTAATTTTCACCCAAAGGATCTGAAGAGTAAAAGTGGAGAACTGAAAAGCTTGTATAGCAGAGGAAAGAAATGATGTTTTAGTGGTGAAAAGATAAATGACAGGTTGTTGAAACTGGTGTTTCAGCAACGGAAAAATGAATGACATGTTGCTGAAACTGGTGTTTCAGCAAAGGGAAAAATCAGGAAAATGGGATATAATGACTTGGGTTTAAAACAAGTGGGGGAAGTATTTGATAAGGGATAATTTCAGCAGTAAGGGATGGGAAATACTAGCTGAAGGATGATATTTCAGGAATGGTAGAAGTGGGAAAAATGGGAAAAAGGGAAATAATGTAGAAATGGGATAAAAGGGATATTGCTAGGAAATGGGTTGAAATGAAGGGAACAAGCTTCTGTGATTGAAGCTTCAGATCTTCTTATGATGAATCTGTCCTCCTTAATAAGCTTTTCCAGAATCTGCAAAATTCAATTGTAATATGCCAACCCTTGACAGGGATTATTAGTTTTAAATCTAATCTAATACTAAAAAAAATACAGTGCAGAAAATTAAATGCTGTGAGGAGCAGAAGACTCCCCTAGAAAAAGATAGTGTGTATCAGTCATGCAAGCAGTCTTGAAATCCTCTTTAGAAACAGGGCGCTGGTACAAACGAAGCCTATGACCATTGACTAGTAGAGGGGTTTTCGAATCATCAATTGTTAGAAGTCTTACTGTTCCATTAGAAAAAATAGCATCTACTTCATATGGTCCAAGCCAACGTGTATGTAGCTTACCCTGAAAATTTTCAAACCGAGAGTCATACAATAAGGCCCAATTACCTTTTTGGAACTGCTTGTGTTTGATAATTTTATCATGCCACTTCATTCTTTGTTGTTGAATCATGGTTGTTTGGTGAATGGCATCTAGTCTCTTTTCATCCAATTCAAGAAGCTGCTGCAACCTAGCTGTCTGCACATCAGTCAAATCAAGATTAACAGCTAAAGCAGTTCTTAGAGTTTTAATTTCAAATTCCACAGGAAAAACAACATTTTTACCATAAACCAATTCATAGGGAGAAAAACCTATAGTGTTTCTCCAAGTAGTTCTGTAAGCCCATAGTGCTTCGGGGAGCCTTTGAGACCAATCCTTCTGGCTGTCCTTCACTGTTTTAGTTCGAATGGCTTCTAATACTTTATTTGTGCTTTCCACCTGCCCATTGGCCTGGGGGTGGTATGGTGTAGTCATTCTATGATGAATATGATATTTCTGAAGGGTAGACTTAAAACCATGAGAATTGAATGGAGGTCCTCCATCTGTAACTAGCTCTCTAGGAATTCCAAATCTGGTGAAGATTTCTTCAAATAAGAAAGCTAGGACAACCTCTTCATTGGCTCTAATAAGTGCTTTGGCCTCCACCCATTTAGTCATATAGTCTGTACAGACTAATATATAAGTTCTTTGATTGGATGGAGGATTAATGGGTCCTATGAAATCCAAGGCCCATCTTTCGAATGGTTCAGAAACTACCTGGGGGTTTAATGGCATTTGATCTCTATGATTGGGTTGACCCATTCTCTGGCAGCTGTTACAAGCCCTCACATATTTATTTGCATCCTTAAATAATGAGGGCCAATAGTAACCCATCCTCAAAATTTTGTGTGTTGTTCTTTTGTCAGCAAAATGCCCTCCACAAGGGCCATCATGACAAGCTTTCAGTATGTCATACACTTCATCTTCCCTAATGCATCTTCGGATTTCCTAATCAAGCCCTGTGTAGAAAAGACACCCACTTATCCAGCTATACCTGGCACTTTTTTGAACAATTATTCTCTTTTCTCTGTATGACAGGTGTGATGGTAATTTTCCTGCAACCAAATAATTGGCAATATCTGCATACCATGGAGAGTGAGCAGAAACTGCAAACAAATACTCATCATGAAAAGAATCATCTACTGGAATATCATTATCAGTTTTTAACCGTGAAAGGAAATCAACCACCACATTTTCTTTACCAGGCCGATCTACAATTGTGATATAAAATTCCTGCAGTAATAATAGCCATCTGGTAACTCTAGCATTTGTGACAGATTTATTCATTAAATACTTAATAGCCGAGTGGTCAGTGTGCACAAAAGTAGAATAACCAGTGATATAGTGTCGAAATTTATTAATGGCATAAATTACTGCAAGAAACTCCTTTTCGGTAACTGTATAATTAAGCTCAGCAGGGGTCATATTCTTACTGATAAAATAGATAGCATAAGGAAGATGATTCTCCTCTTGTCCCAAGACAGCTCCAATTGCAGTGTCTGAAGCATTAGAAGATATATGAAAAGGGAGGGCCCAATCAGGTCCCCTCAAAATAGGAGCAGTAGATAACTAATGCTTGAGTTCTTCAAAAGCTTTCTGACAAGAATTAGTCCACTTAAATTCAACATTTTTCATAAGCAACACAAATAATGGAGAATCTATCTTAGAAAAATCTTTAATAAATCTTCTGTAGTATCCAACATGTCCTAGAAAAATTCTCACATCAGTTTGTGTTTTAGGAACAAAAAGATTCTGAATGACCAATATTTTAGATGGATCTACCTGAATACCTTGAGATGAAATAAAATTTCCAAGCACTACTCCTTCACTCATCATCATATGACATTTTTCAGTACTTAGGGAGAGGTGAGCTTGTATACATCGTTTAAGTACCTTCTCAATATTTTGTAATGCATCTTCAAAAGACACACCATAAGGAGTAAAATCATCCATAAATATTTCCATAGAGTCATTCGGCATATCAAAAATGATTCCTATAACAACCCTCTGAAAAGTTGTTGGTGCATTACATAGCCCAAATGGAAGAACTCTATAAGCAAAAGTTCCCCAAGGGCTAGTGAAAGTGGTCTTGTCCTGGTCTTGGGGTGCAATTCTAATCTGATTATACGCACTGAATCCATCTAGAAAAGAAAATAATTTCTTCCCTGCCAGACTATCCAACACCTGATCAATGAAAGGTAAAGGAAAGTGATCCTTTTGAGTAGCTTTGTTCAAGGCTCTGTAGTCAACACATACTCTCCATTTCCCGTTTTCTTAGGGACAATTACCAATGGGGAAACCCATTCACTGTCAGATATGGGGTATATAAATCCTGCATTAAGCAATTTATGAAGTTCTTCTTTAACAATTTCTCGTAAATTAGGGTTCATTCGTCTTTGGGGTTGACAGACTGGTCGGCATCCCTCTTTAATGTAAATTCAGTGAGTACATAGTTCAGAAGAGATCCCTTTCATATTTGTGTAATCCCATGCAAATGCTTCCTTATTTTCATGCAATAACTTCATTAACTATTGTGTTTCAGCAACTGTTAGATCATGATTTATGTTTAATGTCTTGCCAGGTTCAATTTCAACTGTTATGCTTTTAGATGAGATGGTGGTTAATGTCTGAGATAAGTCTTCAGATTCAATCTTTTCTTGGGTATCTGTTTCAAAAATTGCAGTAAATTGATTGTGTGTTTCAGCAATTACAGAAGAAGGTTCACAAATAAAATTATTAATTATTTCATCCTCTGTATTGTCTTTAAGAGTTAAGGCTTGTCCAATAGTTAGAATAGGTTGAACAGCATTATCATCATAATCCATCCACATAGAATCTTCATTATTAATTATGGGTGTAGCATGAGGATAAAGAGTAAGCTGTTTGGTTTCATAACCATTAGAAATTGTCATTGAACCAAATCTGCAACTGATAAAGGCATCAGCTGTGGCCAGCCATGGCCTCCCCAGAATTAAAGGATGTCCCCCCAGCTTTGTTTTAGTTTGCAATACAACAAAATCAGCTGGGTAATTCCAGGATTCAACTGAGATAAGTAGATCTTCAACAACTCCTTCTGGTTTAATTGTAGAACGGTCAGCCAACTCTAGAATGGTAGGTGTATCTCTGATTGTGTTATTCAGCTGTAACAACTGTGAAGTTTCAAGAGTCATTATGTTTATTGCAGCACTTAAATCTACCAGAACTTGAGGAATCATTGTTTTACCAATTTGAACTGTCACGGTAGAATGGCCGGGGTCACCATATTTCACAGGAGGGGTTTTTCCGGACATTAATGCAGATAGATCACCCATCACATGTACTGTAAGGGGATCTTTAGTTTTCCTACCAGGTTTCTTAACACAAATATCCCTTATTGTTCTGGCATAAATTGGTACATATCTTAGTGCTTGTAAAAGTGGAATTTTAACATACAAGTTTTGAAATTCCCCTAAAATATTAAAAGCAGGTGTTTCAGGCGTTCTAGTTAAAACCAAACGCTCGGGGAATGGTGGTTCTGTTATTTCAATACTCTTGTTAGAGGGTGGTTGTGCTTTCTTGTGTTTCTCAGTTTCCTCTTTATCAGAATCAGAAGAAGTTATGACATCGATAATAGGCTCTACTATTTTCCCAGATCTTAAATGAATATCATTACATTGCATAGTAGGAAATATAGACTGATTATGAATATCAATGACTTGCACAACTTTATTATTGGGGTTAGGATTTGGTTGCACAGGTAGCTGGGGTCTCATTTGGTTATTTGGAAGAGCATTTGATGGCAGAGGAAGTGGTTGTTGGAATTGAGGCAATTGATTTGGATACGGAAGTTGTTGGCGTCTCCAATTTGAATTCCAAGGGTTAAAAGAAGATGGCTGCTGTGGAGGCCAAGGAGTCCACATTGTAGGATCAACAAAGGGAGGGTTTGATTGTTGCATGGGTGGGAAATTCATTTGATTAAAGGGTGGGTATTGCATTTGATTAAAGGGAGGGTAATTTGTTTGACCGAAAGAAGAATAATTATTCCAACGATTAAATGGCATACTAGAGTTCATACCTTGTCCTTTTGGTTGCCATTGTCTTCTTTGAGTTAGCAGGTAAACTGCTTCAGCTTCTTCTTCCGTTGGCTGTAATTCTGCCTTTATTCCTGGTAGAGATGGACATTGTTGTGTCTCATGATCTTTCTCACAAAGGGTGCAGATCGGTATTTTGTCCAATGGGCACTCCCTTAGTGGATGTTTGTCTCTGCACTTCGGGAAAAAGACAACCAAAGTTGCTTCTGCTTCAGCCTGCTTCTTCTTAACCTGCAAAGTGTCAATTTGTGAAGCAAAAGAACTTAACATCTCAGTTTTAAATTCTTCAAGTAAATTACCTATTTCAGCTCTTGTTTCTCCCCCACTGGCTGATTTCTACACTCTTGAATAGGTGGGATCTCTATTACTTACTCTGTTCCTTGCAGCTCCCCTTGAACACCTCTTACAAAGTTCAACAATCTCATCATATGATTCTTTAGATATATCTCCCTTGCCAAGCATGTTTAACATGTCTAAACAATCATCCCTTAAACCTCTAAGTAATATTGTTTTGCGAATTTCCTTACTTATATTCGGATGATCATATCTCTGTATATTGTACTGCAGCCTTTCTACATAGTCCTCCAGATTCTCGTCCGGCTTTTGTGCCATATTGAATAGTTCATCCTTCTTTTCTCTCGTCCGACAGTAGTCTTGATATTTAAGCAGAAATTTTTGTTTCATATGCTCCCATGTTGTGATTACCTGACTCCCAAGGCTCGTGAACCATCTTAAAGCATTTCCTTTTAATGTTGCTGGAAACAGTTTCAACTTTTGAGCATTAGTAACATAATCATAACTTCTGCATAATATATCAAATTCAAAAAGAAATTCATCCGGATATTCAGAGGATAAACCATGGAAGTTAGGTAAAGCTGACAATGGAATGTTTTTTATAGGAGTTGTTCCTCTAGGGAGATCACTGATAGGAAATCCCAAGGTAGAGAGAGAATTTTCATCCTTTCCTTCTCCTTCAAGATCTACATGTCCTCCACCAAAGAAGTCTTCATTGTTTCCTTCCATTGTTTGTTCTCCTACTGCACTTGCTCGATCGTCAAGATCTTCTACTGGCTCCTCGATGTTTTCCACTGGTCGTCCAATACTCTCTATTATTTCCTCAACGTGCTCTGCTGATTTGCTAGCACTTTCTTCTGACTCTCCAGCACTGACTGTTGGTTCTTTAATCACTGGCTCCTCTATGTTTTCAGGACCCACAACTTCCTCTATTTTGTAATCTGATTGAGGGGAGTGCTGAAGTTTTGGTCTTCGAGAACTTAATCTCTGTGATAATTCAGCCTTTGATACAATCTCGTCAACGAAAGTCTTTCTTCCTCCCCTTCCTTTGCCTTTGCCACCTGTGGGGTTAGTTTTCTTTTGGTTTCCGCGTCCTCTCATATAATCTGCACATCTAGAAAGAAAATATTAATGCTTTTGAAATCTATAATTGCCTTCCCCGGCAACGGCGCCAAAATGTTGGTCACTTTAATTGTTTTAACAATTCAAGCTCCACATAAATTGTCAACCCGAGGAAGTCTGTTTATTCCAAAGACAATCACGCACTGGATATGCTCAATTCCAAAAGAAAAAATAATTTTTTAGTAAAAAGCCACACAATTATTAGTCATACAAATCTAATCATTCACACCCTGTTTAATTAAAGCTGAAGTTACTTATGTTATAGTAGAAGCAATTCCTCTATTGCAGTTAAGAATCTAAATAAAGGGAAATCAATCTGCAGGAAAGGAAACCAATCAACCATAACAGGGAACAAGACCTTATTCCTTTAAATAGGAACTTCAACACCTGCTGCCTGACACTAATCACTCTGTAGAAAAGATAAACTCAAGAGAACAGGACCCTATTCCCATGAACAGGAACCTTCAGCACCTGTCTCCTGTTTCTAATCACACTGCAGGAAAAAGAAAGGCAATCAATGGGAACAGGACCCTATTCCTTTGTACAGGAATCTTCAGCACCTGCTTCCCAGCATCAATCATACATTCAAACAAATAACAGAAATAGATTTCTCAACTTCTTAAGAATGAATGTACTAAACATATGCAGCGTTAAAGGAAACAGAATGCTCAATAAACTACAGAACTGTGTAACTGGTGTTTCAGCAAACAGAATTAAAGTAAAGTGCGAATATCATAAAGAAATCTAACAAACTACAGGAACAGTTGGGCGAATCTTGTGAGGAAGGCGGGCCCTTTCCTTCTCACAAGATTCCCCAGGGAAAGGATTAAATTGAAGCGCTCAAAAGGGAATTTTATTCATCTGTCAAAAGAAATGATACATTACAAATGGAGTCTAGCTCCTGTCCTCTCAAACACAATGTTCTCCTGTAGTTTCAAGCTCCCCTCTAATGATGATGTCTCCTATTTTTAAAGAGGAGACATCTCTTACAATTACAGTAGAGCAAATCTATATTTATCCCTAAATCTGTTCTTCTTTCTTAAAACAGGGCTATTCTGTTCTTCCATAAAAAGATATCGTTACAACAGATACAAAAAGAGTACTATCTTCAGAATAATCTGTGTAACCACGTCTTCATGTTGCTGCCATTGTTCCAAGAAATACTCTTCCAGAATCGAAAATTACGAATAGTGACAGAATTTGCGTGCCTGCTGGCTGTTTCAGCAACGGAGTCGACTGTTTCAGCAACGACCGATTGTTCCAGCACAACACATAATTTATCTACGATCTTTTAGACTTATGTTAGCAACAATCTACTTCGATTAATGATGAAATATAAGAGTAATATGGAATTATATGTAAACAGATTAAATATATAATAAAGAAGAGGATTTTATATACCTTTGGATAAAGTGAATGAAAATGATGATGGAATCCTTTTTAAACATGGTTATAAAGGTAATTTGGTGTCAAAATATATAGTAAAAATGATACATAGTGAGGTCCTAACAGTCAGCAGGCTATTTTGGAACGCGAATTTGGTTTGAATTATGGTTTATCGCCGTTTGAAGTCCGGCGGGCTCGAATTAAGAACAATTTTGTTTGATCCAATCTTATAAAATTTGTGTTGGTTTTCTTTGATAATACACATATTTATAATAAATCATGGGAATACCACACTAGTAAACATGTGGAAAAGTTATATAAATTATTGAGAACAATCATTTTTATGTAAAAATATCCAAATGTGCTTTTGGGAAATAAGAATTCGAGTATTTGGTTCATATTGTTTTAAAGGAAAGAGTGAAGTTGGAGCCTCAAAAGATGCAAGCTATTACAAAATGACCTATTCCTAAGAAAATCAAGGTTCTTAGAAGATTTTTTAGACTTACATGATATTATTGATAATTTGTTAAGAATTATGCATGCATTTCAATTCCACTCACATATCTCTTGAAGAAAATATCATTTATATGGAATGATGAGGCTACTTTGGCATTCTCTCTTTTAATGGATGCCATGTCTTCTACACCAACATCGGTTGCACCTACTTTTGGTAAAACATTCATGGTAGAGTGTGAGGCACTAGGGAAAGGAATTTACGTAACATTAACACAATAAGGGATATCATTGGCTTTTAAAAGCAAGGAATTCAAAGAAAATATTTGGTGAAATCTACGTATGAAAAATAAATGGAAGCAATATTACATGCAATAAAAAATGGGGATAGTATATCACTCGGAGGTACTTTAAAGTCAAGATATACCATGATAGCATAAAGTATTTTTTGAAGCTATGGATTTCATTGGAAGATTAACAAAAATGAGGAGAAAAAATGCAAAGTTTAAATTTTGAGATAATCTGCAAAAAGGGTAAGGAAAATTTAGTACATGATGCTCTTTCTAAAATAGAAGAGGCCTCAAATTTATATCCAATTACATTTTCTGTTCCTAGGTGGCTAGAAGAAGCTTTCCATAATGGAAAAATGACAATAGTACTAAACAAAAACTAAAATTTATGAAGGATGGGATGAACTCTATGGAGCATTGGGAGTGAAAGAGAGATATACTTTGGTGCAAATGTAGAATATTTTTATGCACGCAAGCATATTTGAATAAAAAATTATTAAGGGAGTCCCATGTCTCTTTGATGGTAGGATGCAGGGTTCCTTAAAACATCTCAAAGGATCAAAAAATATATTTTTGGAAGGAATGAAGAAAGATATTCAAAATTTTGTAAGAGAAGGTCAGGTTTGCATAATAAATAAAAGAGAGATAGTAAAATCTCTAGGGTTACTTCAAGCATTCCACATACATATTCAAACAATAGAAGATATATCAATAGACTTTATTACAGGGTTACTGAAATATAAAGGTAAGTATTACATTTTTGTGGTCATTTATATAGACAAATTTTGTAGATTTTTTTTGTAGAGCTCAAAGTACATAAACAACAAGCCAAGTGGCAGAAGTGTCAGTGAAAGAAATTCATAGTCTTCATGGTTTTCCTAAAGTAATAGTAACAAGAAACTTTTGGAAATAATTATTTAATATGAGTGGAGAAACACTAGCTGCCATGAGTTCTACATATTAAACACAATCAAATGGTCAAACAAAAATAGTTAACAAATTTTTTTAAGGTTATCTACAATGTTACTCTTTAGAAAAGAAATCTTAATGGATGAAGTGGGTTCCTAAAGGAAGAATGGTAATATGATACTATCATACTACCTATCACACATCTACTAAAATTTCCCCATTTAAGGCCCTTTATGGATGTCCAACTCCTAGTATCTCATACTTTTTGCAAGATAAGTCCAAAGTATAGGAAACAGAGTCACATATGGAAAATACTAAAGAAAATTTGAAAATTATTATGGAAAACCTTCAAATGACATGAAACATGATAAAAAAACAAGGGGAACAACATTGAAGTGAAAGATAATTTGAGGAGGGTAATTGGGTATTTTTTAGATTATAGCATTATAAGCAATCTTCATTCAAGAAAAAGAAGAATAAAGAATTAGCTCAAAAATGCAATATGGAAAAAGTCGAAGTCGGGATTAAATAGGCAAGGGTCCAAAAGTTGAAATACTCGATAAAGTCGGGAGTTTTTTGAAAAAGTTGGCAAAAAGTCGGCAAAACTAAAAAAATACAAAAATATTCATTTTTGGAAAAAATCCTGATTTTTTCAAAAAAAATTAAAAAATTATTAAAGAAACTACCTCACTCAAGATTTTTTCGAAAAAGTCAGCAAAAATTCGGGACTTCGAGGATAAAATCGCGACTTTTTCAGGGATGAAAAAGTCGGCAAAAAGTCGGCCAATAAAGTCGGCTCCGGGAAAAATTCGGGATTTTTTCAAAAAGTCGGGACTTTTTGCCAACTTTTTCCACACTGCAAAACTGTTATGGCCCTAAATAATTATTCATAGGATTTCACAAGTGGTATAGAAGTTATATTTTCCTTCTTCTTGCATTCATAAGGTTTTTCATGTATCTTGCCTAAACAAGGTTTTGGGAAAAAATATGCCAATGTAAATAGAACTTCCAAAATTAGATGAAGAATGAAAGTTGATTCTTGAACCACAAAAAGTTATAGATAAACATTTTGTATCTCTTTGACATATAACCATTATGAAGTACCTAATCAAGTGGAAGAATATTCCTCTAGAAGAAGGTACATGGTAAAATGATCAGTTCGTGATGAAATACCCACGGCTAAAGGGTTCGTTTGAAGTTTTGACAAAGGTTTTGTTATATGTTTTATATAACGCGCGGCGGAATAGTTTTATTGTTTGTTAAGGTCCCACACAGTGATCAAATTTGAAGGGTAGGTCCGAATTTCAATTAGAAGGGCATATATCTATGTCGCCCTTCCATAATGAAAAGTTGAAAAAAAAACTTTTCAATTGACCACAATAAATTATTTTTACATTTCATTTTCAGAAAGACAAAACCATCAATCTTTATATTAATAAAAGACTGTTACATATACAACAATGAAAAAGGCTCCATCTTTCATTGCTTAAATATCTCATTGGCAATGTCAACATAAGTCTTGAAGACACTATTATAAGAATTTGGATACATACCACCGGGATATAGGAGATTCTTATGTGTCAGATTGTGTAATGCAATTTTGATTTTGTCTCACAAGGAGCAGCAGCATGGAGGTCTGGATTTTTCTTATAGAACTTTATTATTATTATTTGAAACGTTGTTTATAGATATTAATACAACAATGAAATTATGAGCATGGTGGAAAATTAGTCAAGCTCATGATGCCAAACCATGATGATGTAAGTTTGGAATTTAACATTTTTACATGTTAAAGACAAATAGTCAAAATCACTGACAACTTAGTATGCCATAATTAATAATCATTCCCTGTTCACTTTTGTTAATAGGTTTATGTCACACAATGATGCAGGGGAATTAGGCACTAGCCAGCAATGTAGGAGGTTTTTTCCACATGTTGTGGCTAGGAGGGTTCGAAAACATTTGAGTTGTAACAGCTAGGTGTCAATACCTCAGCTGACTGTATTATTTAGACTAGTTAGAGTTGTAGGAGTCGAACAGTTTCAGTTAGTTGAATTATTATAATTAGACCTTTTGATTTCTAGAACGGTCCTCTCAGAGGAACCGAAGAGCCATATGTTATGTATATAAATTTTAATTCCTCAGATGAATAAAAGTAGAGAGGGAAGAGGAGAGTAGAGAGGGGATTTTTGCAATAAACCTCTGTGTGTGAACAATTGTTTCGAGTTAAATGATTTCCAAGCTTAGTTGCCATTGAATTATCTCGAACTGCTAATTGTGAAGAATTTTTTAACTGTGAGGCGATTGGGTACTGATAATTCCATTCTTCTGTCTTTGAATTCCCGTAAATTTTTGGATAACCCTGTGAACTCACCCCACCCGAAGGCGAGGTCTGTGTAGAGAACCGGGGTCGTGAAAACTGTTCAAATATAAAAATCCCGCTTAATAAAGAGACAAAATTGTTGTGCTTTCGGAACCTGACCCGAGGATTGGACATGAGTTAACAAACAAAAGGATAGCAGAACCAGACATGCACCCGTGGTCAAGCCCTCTACCAAAACCACGAGCGGAATCACAAAAGCGGGTTGCCCATATCGCACCGCTTTTGCGGAGTAGGCGGTATTTCCTATTCGCGAGTGATTCCATAGGGAATGCGACACGTGGCGAAGTGACCCCCGGAAAACCACCGTTTAACCCGCACCATCGCACGTTAAAGCCCGATGTTGGAAGCCGAGCGAAATTGCCAAGAGTCGTTGATTTGGAGAAGGGCCATCGGACGGTGGTCGCACGTTGAACTTGCCCGGAGGTTAACTAAGGTGTGCGTAGGATAGCCAGGTATGATACGAGTGTTTGATTGGTTATTGATATATATAGGTGGGGCCGGAGTATAATGAAATTGTTTAATTAAACGATTGGCGGATAATTAGCATAAGTGTGGAGCGTGATTGTTGTAAGGCTGGGTGGTGAAATATAGAGCCGAAAGTTCATTACAAGTTATTTATTTAAAAAGAAACGTGGAGTATAAATACAAAGTGTTGAAAGTTAAACATTGGTTATAAGGCTTGGAGATAATATAAAGTCAAGAATATAAATTAAAGTCCAACCATTGTGGATAGTATTTATTTATCAAATTCTACGAATTTGATAAATAAACCCAAAGAAAGAAGAAGTCAATTAAGACTCAGGCTGGAGGAAAAGAACGGGGTAAACCAAGGGAAAATGCTGACAGAGTGATTGTAGACACACCAGCTCTCCTTAGGGGTCCAATTTCAGTTTTGTTGCGTCACACGATGATCTCTCTTCTATGGCATTTACTTGTATTGAAGATCACTATTCTAGGAATAAGGAGTTATTTTCTCCAAAAATAACCCTAGCCAAACATTGACAATGCATCAAGGATATCTTTCTATGCTTCATAAGTACATATGTTCTACCTCTAAATCATGTCTTGGAAGTGGTTGTTTTGCTGGAAATTATTCACCAGTTGGTTTCATACCAAAGTCTTTTTCACATTTTCAGCATCTAATACATGAAAAAGATAATGGTTTAAAACAACATAAATATTTGAAATTTTGCAAGAACTGTCTGGCACACTTTGAATATGAATTTTGAATTCAAGTGCATGACGTTGTATAGGATCCAGTGTCATTTTGAATACCAAATGTTTCACAAGAAAATTCTCAACATGCTACCCTGCAGTAAGGATTAAATGACAATATTGCATCAACTATTTCCATAATAAAAGTGCACCTCGGCCATAAGACTAAACGACTACAAATGTTGTAGATCTAACAAGACCACACAATCAAATGTATTCCACAAGGCCAATACTGTATGAAAAATGAAAAGGATTTTGCAACCAAAAATACCTTAGGCAACTAATTCAATTAGATACACCAAACCATCAGCAAAAAGGAAAACCAGCCTACTTGGCCCCAATATTTTCAACTGGGTCCTCTAATTCAACTAATAAAAAGGCCAAAACCATAGCATTGAGATACATTTCATTACACTGTCAATAACAATAAAATTTGACTCGGCCATAACCCTTTCCTTTTATTGTTGTGAAAATATTTATGCATTACTCTAATGTGGCTAGTCCATAGGCCAAGTAGACCACTGGGTAACAAATATGTTTCCTTTCACATTTGAGTTTTCAAATTATGCCTACCAAATCTAAGACATTTAAGAGGGGGAACTAATACAATGTTAAAAAGAAAACCAGAGCACACATCTACAAATTACCTCCTTAGCTATTGTCACACCATCATTAACTATTTTCGGAGAACCATGCTTGCTCTCCAAGACAACATTTTTCCCTTCGCCCCAAGGGTGACTCCAACAAGATCAGCAAGTTTGTTCACACTGCCTGCAAGACAAATTGACAATGCTTTCGGTAAGTGTGTAATTGAATGCCAGACCATATGCCAAAACAACCCTCCATGAAAAATTAAAATAACACATTAAAATCGAATATAAGTGGACAAGGAAAGATCCACCACAGTGAAGTTTCACGTGCAAGTGACCTTCCTTTAAACATAATTTTTTCTCTGACCTGCAATTTTTTTGTCACTGAGCCATCCTTGTTGAAGTACAACTCCTTTTCCATAGCTCTTGTATTAACTACCTTCTCTCTGTCGCGTAATCTCAGAGTCCCTCTTCTGCTCGAGCGATTAAAGGAAATGGGTGAAAAAACTGAAAGAGAAGACAATTGTCTGCCATAATTATCAAACATTGCACCCAACTTCTTCCCCTTTCCATTGTTACCCAATGAGGTAGATGTGGCAATTTTTTTCATACTACCCAAAGCAGAGGCCATCTTCTCTTATCTTGAATATAGAATTACAAGATCTTCATGTTAGTATGAACCTTAAAAAACATGACTCCCATTGCTAAAAACCACTTTTAAGCTGTAACAGGCAAACTAAACAACTATCGCAACTTTTGGCAACTTCTGGAGCATTAAGAGAGAAAAAACCAAAGAGAAATACAACCACAATCCTCATTTTAATGAGACTGGACTATATATTTGCATTAAGATAATAGAAAGAAATCACGACTATATTAAGGCCAACACAAAACAATCTTTAACCAGTGTCTCTCGCGGCCTTCAGGTTGCCATGCTAGAGGTTGCATATTTTTAATTTAAATTCTTGACCTCTCGTGCCCATATATGAATGCATCCAATGGGATATCTACATCAAATACTCCTTTATATCCCCAAAAACAAATTCCCTACTACAAGAGCACCAGTATTGATGGATCACCCCACACCATCCCACCCACTAGAAATGGTGAAAAAGGAAACCCGAGAAAACTTCTGAAATATCTCAAGATGAATATATGGGTGGTTCTTATGAATCAACCAACCATTTAGAACATGCTCATCAATCCAAACCATGAGTATTATGTGACAATATTCAAGCAGGCACTGAATCGGATTTCTGAAGCTATGTTAGAGAAACCCTAAACTCTCACTGAAAATAGGTGAAATGTGGCACCACTCAGAGATTGACATGTGCCAATTGGTACAAATGGTAGACAATTGGCATACTCAAACAACGAGGTGATGCAGGAATGACATGAGGGAGAAAATATCAGAAAAGCCCCAAATCTGGAGAACTAAAGCTCATCACCAACCTGAGATTGACAACTTTACATGATGTAACCTATGAAATGGTAAATGGAGAAATCATAGTAACAATAAAGTAACCTATGTAACAATAAAGTCGGATTCATCCTGGGAGTGGTAATGGGAGAAATCATAGTGAACAACAGGAAACATGCAGAGTTGCTTACAATCAAATAGATGGAAAAACACATACAAAAAACCTAGATAATAATCATGAACAAGCTTAACATTGAATTATGAACTGTAAAGGAACTTAAAAAATGTGACATTACGAACCTGGTCAAGCGCACAAGCAAAAATATCCTGGACATGACCCTGGTTGACAAGTGGTATTGCTCATGATGCAAGAGGATTTGTACCTGCACTGCCAAGTCAATCAAAATCCATCATTATCTATACAATAAATACAAGTAATTGATGTAGTATTTTTTACTCTAAGATGCATTATTATGATAATGTTAGAACATATGTTGAAAATGTCAAAACATACCTGAATAAGCTCCTCTTCGTTTCAAGAACAATTTATTGGAGTCGCATGAACTTGGAACAAGCCTCCCACGATGTGAAAGAGTAGCAACTAAGTCAACAGTGACTTTTTTGTTGCTACGCTGGATCAAGGGAGGTTTGCTCCAAGATTAAATCGCTCCAATAAATTATTCTCTACTAAACAGGGCCAACCACGTGAAGGTGGAAGCTCTTATGGCCCTTCCCCCCCCCCCTCACATCACTCTCAATTCCCCAATACCCAATCTATATTTCATTTTTTACTTTCATAAGCATAAAAAAAAATATTCAATAACTAATAAAAAACAATTCAACAAAAAGTACGCAATGAAACATTGCAATTAATGCTTGACATAAAAATAGTATGATAAATGAGTTTTTTATATAATGTAAAAAACGTTCCAAGTATGGTAACGTTTGTCTTATAATAATACAATATTTTACATTATCGAATTTTCTTTTTCTTCTTCCTATTTTTAAAGCTCCTAATTACATCATCAATATCATCATGCTCTACTCCTGTTTCGTGCCTTTTGACCCGCACTGCTGACCTAGTTGCGTAGTCACGATGTCTGGTCTCATCCAGTGACGGGGCATCGCCTACAAAAACAGATAATATTAAATTTTAATTGTCGGTTTTTAAATATCATTGAAATAGTTCGGTAATATTAATAAAAAAAATTGCAATGAGATTATTTACCTGGTGCACCAGTTGTCGCCGCTGACCTAGTTGCGTAGTCACGATGTCTGGTCTCATCCAGTGACGGGGCATCGCCTACAAAAAGAGATAATATTAAATTTTAATTGTCAGTTTTTAAATATCATTGAACTAGTTCGGTAATATTAATAAAAAAAATTGCAATGATATTATTTACCTGGTGCACCAGTTGTCGCCGCTGACCTAGTTGCGTAGTCACGATGTCTGGTCTCATCCAGTGACGGGGCATCGCCTACAAAAATAGATAATATTAAATTTTAATTGTCAATTTTTAAATATCATTGAACTAGTTCGGTAATATTAATAATAAAAAATTGCAATGAGATTATTTACCTGGTGCACCAGTTGTCGCCGCTGACCTAGTTGCGTAGTCACGATGTCTGGTCTCATCCAGTGATGGGGCATCGCCTACAAAATTAGATAATATTAAATTTTAATTGTCAGTTTTTAAATATCATTGAACTAGTTCGGTAATATTAATATAAAAAATTGCAATGAGATTATTTACATGGTGCACCAGTTGTCGTCGCTGACCTAGTTGCGTAGTCACGATGTTTGGTCTCATCCAGTGACGGGGCATCGCCTACAAAAACAGATAATATTAAATTTTAATTGTCAGTTTTTAAATATCATTGAACTAGTTCGGTAATATTAATAAAAAAATTGCAATGAGATTATTTACCTGGTGCACCAGTTGTCGCGGTTGGGACTGTTGCCCTGTCTTCCTCTCTGGTGGTAAGATCCTCAAGGGAAACATTCTCTGTCATTTAAACAAAAAACTTTATAAGGACAACCATCAAGGTATAATTAGAAAAAATTATAAGTGGAAATTAATTACTGTCACAGCCCTCACTGATAGTAGCATTGTTGTCCTGGTCCCTACTACAATGATCAGGTTGCACGTGAGGATCATCTACACTTGGCTCTAAAACTGGGTTATTTGCGTCGTTGGTCGTGTTGCTCCCCTGATTTAAACAAAGTTGTTAGAAATTAAATTTATGGATGAAAACAAACATATTGAAAGGTTAATGTTTTACCTTATCAGGCATTCTAGATCTTGGGACCTGCCCCAAGCTTATGCGACGTTCAACTACGGCTTGATAGCCGAAATGGAAAGCAATATTTTTATCTTCCTCTATAGTTTTTGTTCCAAATTCATCACCCTACATTACATATGATTGTGTATTTTTAATAATATTTGATAGGATTAGCAAAACATTGGAAGGCGATACAATTAATTATAAGATGTTTAGCTACTTAATTACAATTCTTGCGGCCAATTTCAAGTAGCCGCCCTGGCCTAGCTTATGATGGCCCTTTTTTTCAATCCTAGCTTTGGTTGCCTTTGAGGTGTCAGGAAACCTAGCATCAAAAGATTAAAGTCAGATATGACGTAGCACACTTTTATTTTAGACATAGAGAAAATTAAAGCTATTGAATTAAAGTTGTAATTTACCTTGCGTGTCCAGTTGGTATTTTTCCTTCTTTCTTTGCCCTTTTCTCTTTTCCCTCATGGATGAGTGCTCTCCACTCACTCTCTGGAACTGTGAGAGGATGCTCATATCTAGGGTTAAATTGCAATTGCGTCCTATAGGTGTCCTTGGTATATTTCAAATATTTGCCGGCAACCCGAGCCACCGCTGTTCTGTCAAATATGCCGACCCCAAAAAGGGTTTCTAGATAATCTAGAAGTTCTTTTTCAGGTTGGAACTCTGAGAATTCCACCCTGTGCATATGGTTGGGCCAAAAATTACCAACGCATGGCTCTCCAGATACCTGTAGAACTCATTGTTTCCTACAAACAAAAAAAAAAAAAAAAGGGAAGAAGAAGAAGAAGAAGAAGATATTATCATTAATTTAAAAATAAAAATCATGATAAATATGTTTTAGATAAAGTACATGAAATAGTTAAAATATTAAAATTTACATGGGAGTTGTACATGCTTTATAGGGACACCTTCATCGTTCACCAACAACGTGCCATTAATGGTCCCTGTGGAGCTGACACGTGTAGCTACAGGAAACGCAATAATGTAGTTGGCCATATCAGCCTCATCATTGCCAACACGTTCATCGGTTGGCTGGGTGTCTGCTTGGGCAGGGTGTGTTTCTTGGCTGGCACCTAAAGGAGTAGAAGGTGTACGAGAGGGTTGTAGGGAAATCTCTTGCCCTTGTGTCCCACTACCACCAACACCGGATTCAGCAAGTGCCAGAAAACGCTACATACAAAAGAACTTTTTGTTAGTTTAGTCAATGTAAAAATTAAAAATCAAACTATCACAATTCATCTCATGTAGAACAAAAAAAATATCCTTTTGACTTTTTATTATTACCTGATATATTTCTAGCTGGCTCATAAGTTGTTTTATCCTCTCTTCTGTTTCAGGTGTTTGAGGCGCGTCTATCAAAGTATTAAATTTCGACCTTGCATCTCGTGCCTTTTTTTGCAACAAGAACACTGGAGATAGGGATGAAGAAAGCTCTTCCTCAAAGAGGGAATCATCAGGCGTACCATGGTTAGGTGTCTGCATATTTGAACAAAATTAATATTATTTCAATTATGTAAATAACTAAAATACCTAAAGATAAAGCAATGCTGGCACTTTACATGTTCTTCCGCTGGCCTCTTTTCGCGATCATCCCGTCTCGGGGTTGTTCCTGCACTGCTCTGATCAGTCTGCCACATTGCAATAAAATTATAAATGTAAAAACTTGAAAACAATATCTAACTTGAAAACACAAAATGAAAACTGAAATAATTTCTAATAAGACACCGGAAGACAGAGTTAGAGTTTCAAATATGCCTTGCATTGAATTCAATCCTGGAAACATATCATTGCACATTAAGGCACCCAAACAAGAGACGAGTGGACAATGAAGACCTTATTGAATATATTGTTGGAGCAACTTCTAGTAAACTTGTTGTGAAGACCTTGAGGACATTTTTGGAGCAACATTGTTGAAGCTAATGGTATAGCATTGTTGGAGACGATCTTGAAGGGCCTTGAAGTGAAGCTTTTGGAGCAACTATTGAAAAATCCTTAGAGAATTTAAGTAAGGCACTTTCTATCTTCCATCACCCTTTTCCTTTCAATATCCTTTAAACGATTTTGTTGATATTTAATGTTTGAAATCACGTTATAATTCCTTGATTATATGTGTTTGGGGACTAGAATAATTTCACACTAAACCATGCAAACTTAAAAGTAACTTAACATATCCATAAAGTAATAATAATCATAATTCCTAATTTCCTATTGTACGATATAATGCAAATTATTCAAACATGAAGCAATGAAGACATACAATGTTTGAATTTCAAGATTGATGAACCAATACAAGAAGTTAGAAACTACAACTTTGATTCAATACTCTGTGTCCTAACTCCAGGAAGGAATCTAGTTTGTAGTACCGAACATGCATCGTGTATTATCAATTCTTAATTGACAACAACTAAAGGTCATATACCTCATCAATTCCTTCCCATTTTGTGTTTTTATGTTATATTCCTTATAAAAGTGTCAAATTTCTCTCAAAGTAAGCAACCACTAAATAAAATAAAAAATAGTTGAGATATGATTGAGAAATGGTCATTTATTTCTTGGAAGGATCTTCACAATTTCTTTGGTTGTTTTTCATCTCAAGAAACAAGAAATGACCTAAGAAACTATCGTGATGTAATATAAGAAACAACACGGTGCAATGGTCATTTTCAAAGACAAATGATGTCCATTGAGGACATGGCCTTTATTTGGTTCCTGTTTCATAGGAGTTTTGGGTAGAAATGGAACTTTGTTGTACCATTTCCAGTAGTAAAAAAGGAAAACCTTCTTTTTCCATGGGAAATAATTTACCTTTCCTTTTTCAAGATAATCTAAATCACAAAAAATATGAACTATACTGCACACATTCTTGGATAATGTGAAAGTGGAAAAGGAATACCCTACACAAGTGATGCACACATGTAAATTTGAACACTAATAGATTTTTGTAGTTGAAATGCAATACTTATTTTCATTTAAATGTAGGATTTTTAAAGCAGGGAGAAATAATGGCTGCCAAATTAATAAGCGTTCTTTGGGAAAAATTTAAATATTGTATTGGGTGATGGAGATAATAGAGGGTATTGAATCTTGATTCTTGACATCTAGAGAGAACCCTACAGCGTAACACAATCTAATGGAATTGACCAAAAAAACCCAAATAGATTCAACCCTACTATAGGAGGAAGGGCCTGCAGTAAGAACTTACCATTTTGCAAGAGCTGAGGGCGAATGTTGTTGGGCGGGGGCGAATGCGTGCACGCAAGAGGCGGGGGGCGAATGCGGGGGTGGATTACGTGCCGGGGGGCGGGGGCGAATGCGGGGGAAAAGGGGTTCTGTTACGCAAGAGCTCGGGGCGGGCCCGGGGGCGAATGCGAGGGCCCCGAATGCGCGTGCGAGCGAGGGGCGAATGCGAGAGAGCGAATGCCTGCAAGAGCTCAGGGCGAATGCTGTTCTGCAAGAGCTGAGGGCGAATGCTGAGGGCGAATGGTGTTCTGCAAGAGCGGAGGGCGAATGCGCGCGTGACATCAGACGTTAATGTCGCACACATGTACATTTGAACACTAATAGATTTTTGTAGTTGAAATGCAATGCTTGTTTTCATTTAAATGTAGGGTTTTTAAAATAGGGAGAAATAATGGCTGCCAAATTAATAAGCGTTTCTTTGGGAAAAATTTAAATCTTGTATTGGGTGATGAAGATAATAGAGGGTATTGAATCTTGATTCTTGACATCTAGAGAGAACCCTACGGCCTAACACAATCCAATGGAATTGACCAAAAAAACCCAAATAGAGTCAACCCTACTATAGGAGGAAGGGCCTGCAGTAAGAACTTACCATTTTGCAAGAGCTGAGGGTGAATGTTGTTCTGCAAGAGCTGAGGGCGAAAGCTGAGGGAAAATTCTGCTCTGCAAGAGCTGAGGCGAATGTTGTTCTGCAAGAGCGGAGGGCGAATGCGCGCGTGATATCAGACGTTAATGTAGCTATTGCGACGGATACGAAACAATAAAATCATTTTTATGTAGTGTGCATATAAGTTTCGTATTTGTATTTAGCGCGCATATAAGTGTCGTTATACTGACGGCGGAAAAGGCATTGCTATTGCGACGAAGGCCTCCAAACGTCACAATTACGACACTTAGACATTGTGTCGCACTTGCGACGTTTAGAGGCAGTCGTCGCAATAGCGACGCGTTGGGCCATAGTGTCGCAATTGCGACGTCTTCCTCTAGACGTCGCAATTGTGACACTTTTATAAGTGTCGGTATTGTGACACTTTTCTATAAACGTCGTTATAGCAACGGTTTCGGGCGGGATGGAAAAAATTTGGGGAAATTTCCAACATTTGGTCAAAAGCGTCGGAACCAAGTGTCGTAATTTCCGCCAAATGTAGTAGTGTGAGATTGTTTTCAGATTATACTTTGACTTGTGTCCCTCGTATTCAGAATGGTATTGCAGATGCACTTGCAAAAGTAGCAAGTAATTTGAAAATTCTGATGAATTCAAGTAACAAATTTGAAATTCATGTGAAGCATCGTCCGACCGTCCCTGACAATCAAAAGTATTGGCAAGTATTTCAAGATGATGAAGAAATTGATGAATTTCTGCAAAATAAAGGTAAATTCAAAGACACTTCTATTGATGTAGAGCATGATGATGGTGAGGCGGATGTGCAAGTAAACCGGATGGAAGTTTTTCAGCTGAAGGATAATGTCATTCCTAAAGGTCTAATACCTCTAGAGGAGCTTTTCGACCAAGATGATGTAGCTCGAAAACCAACCTTGCGGCCAACAAAAAAAGGAGTTGAGGATGTGAACATTGGATTAGCTGAAAATCCAAAAATGGTGAAATTGTCCAAAGCATTGCCCCCATAGATAAAAGCAAAGTATATCAGTTTATTATCTTCTTTTGCTGATGTATTTTCTTGGGACTATTCATATTTGAAGACATATGATACCAACATAATTTAGCACACCATTCCGATCAAGCCAAATCAAAAGCCCTTTCGGCAGAAGTTGAGAAGAATAAATCCAAAGTTGCTGCCCTCAATAGAGAAGGAATTAAATCGGTTGTACAACGCTGGTATTATCGTTCCCATAAGATTTTTAGATTGGATTTCTAATTTGGTGCCCATGCACAAGAAAACAGGTGAGATTCGCTTATGCATTGATTTTAGGAATCTGAATAAGGTTTCTTTGAAAGATAATTATCCATTGCCCAAAATGGATCACATACTTCAGCGAGTAGTTGGAGAATCTCGTATGTCACTACTCGATGGTTATTCCGGTTATAACCAAATTCTGGTCCATGAGGATGGTAGAGACAAAACAGCGTTCACCACTCCGTGGGGAACTTTCCATTATGCTAAAATGCCTTTTGGTTTAAAGAATGCTGGTGCAACCTTTCAGCGAGCGATGGATATGGCATTTGAAAATGAGAAGGATGTTTTTCTAGTTGTGTATCTTGATGATTTGACAGTCTTTTCTAATTCAGATGAAGAGCACCTTTACCATTTGAAGATTTTTTTTCAGCGATGCAGAAAATATGGTGTGTCTCTCAATCCAAAGAAGAGTTTGTTTGCCATGGATGAGGGCAAGATTCTAGGTCATATTATATCAAAGGATGGCATCCGCATTGATCCAGCTCGAGTAGAAGCTATTCAGCAAATTGATCTTCCCCGAAACGAAAATGAGATCCAATCATTCAATGGTAAGATGAATTTCTTACGCCGCTTTGCGCCCAATCTTGCAAAACATTTAAGGGAAATCACAAACATTCTCAAGAAAGATAGTGTAGTGAAGTGGACTGAGGAGGAAGTAAAGTCTTTCAATTTAGTGAAAGCGGCTCTTTCTTCAGCTCCGGTTTTGATCAGCCTGGACTATACTCAAGATTTTATTTTGTTTTCATTCACTTCGGATCATACTATGGCAGCAGTATTGATGCAGAAAAGAGATCAGCATGAAAAATCAATTGCTTTTTTCAGCCGAACCATAAGAGATGCAGCCTTAAAGTATAACATTATTGAAAAGCAAGCTCTTGCCTTAGTGAAAGCGTTGAAATATTTTCGAGTATATATTCTGCATTCTCACATTCTTGCTTATGTTCCTAATGCTGATGTTAAAGATGTCTTAGTGCAAATAGATCCAGAAGGGAGACAAGGCAAATGGATTGTTGCCTTCTTGGAGTATGATGTGGAGATAAAGCCTACAAAGCTTATCAAAGGAAAAGGGCTAGCTAAGCTAATGTCTGAGTCAAATTTGCATGCCTTGGACATTAATCTCATTGCTTCTATGTTCGAGGAAAATGAAGAAAGTTCGCTAATTCAGGTATCAGAAATATTTGTTCTTTCTCCTTGGTATTCAGATATTGTATATGTGCTCCAAAATTTGTCACCACCACCAGGCATGGCTAAAAACAAAGTAGGACTCTGAAATTGAAGGCTGCCAAGTTTTGTATCATGAATAATGCACTCTATTGGAAAGATCCTGGTGGTGTTTTGCTAAATTGTTTGGTTGAAGAAGAAGCAAAGCAGGTTATGGAGGATTTTCATAAGGGAGATTGCGGAGGTCACCTTTTTTGGAAAACAATGGCCAAAAAAATTTTGAGAGCAGGATATTATTGACCAAATCTCTTTGCTGATGTGTACAAAACTGTTAAAAGCTGTCATGAATGTTAGATTTTTGAATTGAGGAAAAAATTACAGCCTTTGCCGCTCAAGCCCATTGAAGTAAGTGCTCCTTTTCAGCAGTGGGGTTTGGATTTCATTGGCGAGATCCATCCTGCTTCTTTACCTCAACAAAAGTGGATCCTTACAGCGACGGATTATTTCACTAAATGGATTGAAGCGATTCCCACCAGGCAGGCCACCGATTCGGTAATAATTTCATTTCTTGAGAACAATATTTTGTCTCATTTTGGCTGTCCAAATAATTTGATTACTGATAATGCAGTAGCTTTCAAGTCTAAAAGAATGATTGATTTTTGTAATAAGTATCAAATCACTTTGGGGCACTCAACCGCTTACCATCCACAAGGTAACAAATTGGCCGAATCCTCAAATAAATCTTTGGTCAACATCATAAAAAAGCTGCTGGAAATAAAAAAGAAAGGTTGGCATAAGAAATTGGTTAATGCCCTTTGGGCAGACAGAGTGAGTCAAAAGAAATCTATATGCATGTCTCCTTTTGAGCTCGTGTATGGTTTTGACACGGTATTCCCGACCTCTCTCGCAGTTCCAGTGGTTAAACTTTTGTAGGAAGCTGGTAGCAAAGATGATCATATGCAACAGAGAATAAATCAAATGATCCATTTACAGCAGACTAGAGAGGAGGTTTTTCAAAAAAATCAAGCTGCAAGAGAGAATCAAGAAGATATATTATCGAAAGGCAAAGGCGGACAAGTTTCAATTAGAAGAAGTGGTGCTGAAATGGGATGCAAGAAACGAAGATAAAGGTAAGCATGGTAAGTTCAAGAATCTTTGGAAAGGACCCTTCAGAATTGCTACATATCGAGGCCAAAATGATTTCCTTTTGAAAGAAATGAATGGAGAAGATTTTCCAGGAGGGCCGGTTAATGGTTGGCTGCTCAAGCGGTATCATTTTTGAAATATTTTCTGCTGTCACATTTATCATTGTACATACCGGTTCGTTTAAGTTTCATTGCAAGTGTGTGCTGTCATCATTCTTTCAGTTTGGGGCCCGAGGTTAAGGCTATAAAACTAAAGGTTGATTTCAGCTTTGGTTTGGTTTATTGAGTTAGGTCTTTTAGTCATTTTAGTTTCAAAATTGAGTAGGTTTGAGTCAATTTTCAGTCATAAAAATGAGTCAAGAGTCTTGTTTTGGTTTGTTGAATTTATTGACTCCATAGCCCAATGGACGAAGGCGCTGCTTACTTTCCAAGATATTTGTAGTTCTTGGCACCTCCAAGGAGCTACCATCCCCATTGGAGCCAATGTTAGAGTCGGTATCTTCATCCCTCCATCAGAGATCAAATTTCTCTTGTTGCATTTCATTTTAGGTGTCTCACTCAGTTCAGTCAGCTGCATTCCATTAGGAGCATGGATCATCTGACGGTAGGGGATTGTCACTTATGCCCCTCATGTCTTATACCTGCGGGCCTATTTCTGTTCATTAAAATCATTTACAATCATTTTTGGCCTCATAGTTGGCAAAGAGTCATTTTAGGGTTTTTAGTCTCATTAGGTCTAGGGTTCATTAATCTGGTCTTCAGAATGCCTAATAATGGTCAGCAGGCACATGAGGAAGTTCGAAATAAGGTTTCAGTGCTAAAATTTCATCATCATAATGCTTAATAATGATTTTTCTTCAAAAGTCTGTTTTGAAGAAAAATATTCTATTTCATCTTTATGTAATAAATGCAATGTAATTTTCAAGTTTTTCAGTTGTAATAATACTCCACTGGCAACCCTGGTCGCCTTTGCCAAAGCTCCATGCCATCCATTCCCTGCAAGATAGATAGAAAAGCTAATCATTCAGTCCAAAAGCAAAAGGGAAACAAAACAGAGTTTTTGAAAAGTGTCAAAGTTTGCAACATTACAAAGTGGATTTTTTCAAATGAAAAATCAAAATCTTTGGTATATATAAGATATTTTCAAATTCAAGAATCCATTTGAATGCCAAGAGACAGAAGTGAGCAAAGAAGAAGTCGTGAGGAGCAAAACAAGTTGTTTGAGGGCTGACTGTGTTGAATTTTCCGAGCGCGACGCATTGGGTAGGTGTCACGATGCATCAGGCGAGCACGACGCATTGGGTCGGCTGATCGTATGCAAACTTGTTCTTGCGCGACGCATTGGGAGGACGTGGCGCACTGGGTTGGCCGCGCGACGCACATGGCAGAAAGCAATTTCATTGCTAGTTCTTCCAATTCATCAAATTTTCCCGGTCTCTCTTCATCCAAGTAATTCCATGTAACCACACCATTACTCATGACATGTGTTTGGTGTTGTGTGTGAGAATTTAAATACAAAAACTAAAACCCTATTCTCTTGTTTGAGGATTGTTTCCTTTAGGGTTTTGAAACTTGTTTTGTGCCAAATACTTCCATTCTTCACCTTGTTAATTCCTCCTCATTGTTTATATCCTCACAACAGCCCATTTCACTGTTCACCTCATATCCCTAGTCACTCATTCCTACCCATTTCCATTATCCCCATCCCAATTGTGAAGTTTCTCCAAACCCCAAAGCTATCCCAAGAAATTAAGTGGCTATCCCTAAACATTTCAACTCACAAATTTCAAGTTGCAAATTTCAAATTTCACTTGACTAAAGTCCATTATTCCCATTACCCTATTCCTCCATATTCCCTCCCATATTATCACATATTTGGAAATCAAATAAAAAACACCAAAATTCTCATTTTTCATCCAAGACAACATAGACCTTGCATAGACCTTGGATATCATGGAGACAGATACCGATACATCCTATGACTGAGATAGTGATTCCACCATTGAATTACATGCACCTAGAAGGCCTCATAAGAGTGGCAGAAATGTGAGGGAGGAGCCCACTTCATTGGCTGAATTACAGGCTTGTCCATTTTCCATGGCATGTTTTCAACAACAGTCTTGTTATCAATTTTGTGAAATGGTTGCTAGGGTCCATTATCATCAGGAGCTGGCCCATTTGTTTGTATTTCATTTACATGATGGTCAGGTCACCCTTGCCGGTGTGACATTCACTTTAACACCGGAAACATCTCTCAAGCAACCGGAATACCAAATGTTGGAGAACAATGGAACAAAAGACAACAGGTTGACAGGGTACATTATGAACCATATATCAGGCCTAGCTTTGTGAAACAACTCAGTAGAGTGTTTCCTTTCTGGTTCCTAAAGGATTCCTATGCTCCTCTGATGAAACTTATTATTAGATATTTCAGTTGTGAGGGCCAGTTTTCACGTCTCTATGCCTATCATATCAGGTTATTTATGCATTTTACCAGGGTGAGGATGATGAACCTCCCTTATTTCATGTGCCGGGATATTGAGAGGATGACCACTCTCGTGTAAACGAAAACTCCTGAGCAGTAGTACAACACTATCTATCACTTTGCACTCATCAAGATTGTGGTTATGCATCAGCGTGGCTTGCAGGGTATTTCATGCGAGGATTTCATTTCTAATGATTTCTTCATAGCTCCTTAGGTTTCTTCAGAGGTTGTTCATGAGGTAGGTGAACCTTCATATCAGCATGAGGGTCAGGAGACAGAGACTACTAGTGTGTTGATGTATGTCACTTATCAGAGAGGCACCAGAGGATTATTTGCAGTAGCTCGACGAGTATTATCTCCACCTTGGGGTGGAAGGGGTCTTTCTTTCGTCATCAGCAGCACAGGTACAGGTACAGGACAGAGGTAAGAGGCCCATGCAGGATGAGGGGCCTTCAAGAGGCCAAGATACAGATTTCATACTCATTGATGAGGATTTGAGCTCACCTAGCGCAAAGTTGAGAGAGAATATTCAGGTGTAGAAGGCAGAGATAGAAACTTTGTCTGTCAAATTGCAAAGAGCCCAATGGATTATCAGTTACCTCGAGCAGCGAAACAAACAGTTGGAAGATTAGCAAACCATCATGGAGTTGCAAAATATCCGTGAGAACCAGCAAGCTGCCCAAAGAAGCCAAACCAAGATGACATCCATTGAGCGAGAGGTTGAGGCTAATCGAGAGACTTGGCTTGAGAGGGTCAATATTCATTTGGAGAAGCTGTTGGAGAAGGCCAACAAGGAAAAGAACATGTTAAGGCACATGAAGAATCATTATTGGGCGAGAAATCATGTTTGCAAGGCATGAATCAAGATCCTGAAGGCAAAGCTAAAGAGGGCATTAAAGCGTCGCAAAGGGCATGATAGACTCCAAATTTTGGCTGAAGCTTCTTTGGCCCAGCATAGCGCATGATGGTGGAAATTCAGCCCAAATTTCAAGAATTTTGGGACACATTTTGTCAATTTTTAATTTTTTGGCCTTAACACAGATTTTCCTGCCCGACGCATCGTAACACTTGGCGCGCGCTTATTATTGGGAGCTCCTCTTGGGTAAAACTGTTGGAAATATTTTCATTGATGGCAAAGGAATTGGCAAAGAAGGAGCATCTGAAACAGTAACTAGGCAGTAGTAGAGAAGAACAGAGGAAGAGTGAATTTACAGAGAGCAGTATCAGTCAAGGAGCAGGGACAAGCAGTGAATTGAAGCAGAGTTGTCCAGAGACAGTGTAGAATAAAAAATGCCATCGAACAGAAAAAGGTTCTAAATTCTCTGTGAATTATATGATAGATTTTAGTAGGAAGGATAGTTGAGTCCCTGTGGACAATTATGAATCATTGTGAAAGCATGGTTTGTAAACATCATAAGCTCTGTGGAAGGAGTAGATTCGTGAATCTGTATAAGGTCATGATACAGTTAGCAATTAGGAATGTATAACCTGATGAAGTAGCGCATTATAGTATGCGGAGGAGTATTTCTATGAAACTCCCTACCACATGACTGGACCGAACTCTATTGAAATAAACCCGAGTTGTGAACCTAAGTTAAGGGACCAAAAGGAATAGCGTAACCCGACTTAACCGTGGGTTGGTCACTGTTCCCAAACCACGAGCGGATTTGCGAGGCCAGATTGCCCATATCGCACCGCCTTTTGGTGATAAGCGGTATCTCTGAGTTGGGGAGCGATTCCATAGAACGGGAAACACGCGTCCCTGTATGAATCCACAAAACCACTTGTCACTGCGAGCGATCGCGCGTTATTGTTCGACCCAGGATGCCCAGCGATATTGTTGAGCACCATCGATCTGGAGGGAAGCCATTGGACGATGGTCGTATGAGGAAGATGCGCGAAGGTTAAACAAAGTACGGCGGCCATCTTGCATCTTCACCAAGCGATATCCGTCCGATCAAATGAGGCGGCGCGACACAATAACAATCATCGAATGGAGACGACCGTTAACATTGGGGCCCATACGCATGTATTGAGGTTTGCGGGTTTAACCCAAAGTATTATGTCGTGTATTAAGGGTGTGGGACCCAATTTCCCTTCACTTTATTGGTTCAATATACGTTGTTGTGTTATGCCGAGATCTTCACCCGACGTGGAAGACAACTGTGACCAACTCAGCATCTTGCGTCACTACGGGGGCTCTCAAGGTACGGATGAAAAATTTGGCTAGTGCCCCCACACTCAATCTCTGCCATTCATCTCTGTTGTCCTACAGACAACTCGGTCAACTGGGGAGGCACTTGTCTCGATATCCGGTGCACTAGTTGTGTCCGCGGGTTGGGTCTTTTGATAGGAACTTTAATTATTAGCGCAGATCCCCAAGTCGAAGATTAAATATTATTGAAGGGCCCGAAAGGCTATATGGATATATATTACTGCTGGGTTTTTTTATAAGTCAGCGACACGTTAATGTTTGTAACAACTAAAGGGGGAATTGGATTAATATCTCAATCTCAGATTGAGATATTAAAAAGCCTTAGATTAATTAATTTCCAGATCAAGAAAATAAAACAATGAAAAGTTGTTTGGGGCTTGGGTAGACCCCGCTAGATTACCTATTTTGATCCCGTCCAGGAATACCATTAGTGGTTGAGTGGTTTTGACTCATGGTATTGATAAAGGCTAAACTATATAAGGAGAAGAGGATCATAATACAGGGTGTGCATGTGGAAGGGTTGTTAATAAATAAATCTCTTTAAGAGATATCTGCAGATATGATGCACCTATGGATATGATCTAGAAATGATGAATATCTACGATGATCAGGAAAAGAAATGATGAAGACCTAACGGAAGTCTAATGAAGAAATTGAGGAAATCTAGTGGATATGAGGGTTGAAGCCTTCTATATGAAAGTGGAAATAGCCTGCCAGTAGAAGCTGGTGTTAAAATCAGGGGGTTGGAGCTCCCTTCCAGTAGTGGCTGGAGAACGAGAGAAAGTTGTATCCTTTCTGCAGGTGGGTTCCTGCGTGCTGGTATGAGTCTGCGCCAGTACAAAATTGTAAGAAGTTTTCTTTATAATAAATATTGAAGACTGAGATAACAGCAGCGGTGGTTTTCTCCCGAATTGGGTTTCCACCTTAAATACTGGTGTTCATATGTGTTTCTTATGTTTGATGGTTTGTTTTGTTATTTCGGTTCATGCTTACTGCTTACTAAACATCTGATGAATGAATGATGCAATGATCTAAGTAAAGACATAATAAGATCTCTGGACATACAAGTTGGATTTAGTAAAGAAGCATATGGTTTTAAGAGAAAGAAAAAGTAAAAAAAAATTTAGTCATCTCTAAATACTGATTCACCCCCACCTCTCATTATTTTTCCCAACAATTGGAATCAGAGCAGGTTCTTCTGAAAAAGCTTAGCCGCTAGAAGGAAGATCTATCAAGATGAGCAATGAAGATGGAACATCATCTATTAGGCCTCCGCTCTTCAACGGAAACAATTTAATCTTCTGGAAAACAAGGATGAGATCCTATCTTCAGTCTCTGGGAGCAGATGTATGGGCTATTGTTGAAGGAGGATATCAATATCCAGTCGCAGTACCAACAGATCCAATGGAAAGAAAGAATTACGAAACAAATGCAAAAGCGGTCAATGCTCAATTGGGAAGTCTAACTGAATCAGAATTTGTCAAAGTCATGCAGCTAAATACAACAAAGGCCATATGGGACAAAATCATTCTAAGTTATGAAGGTGATGCAAAGGTCAAAAGTGCTAAACTCCAAACTCTCAGAATTCAATATGAGAATCTAAAAATGCATAATGAGGAGAGCATTGCCAATTTCTTTTTACGTCTTGATGATATTGTAAATCGTATGAGAAATCTGGGAGAAATAATAACCGAATCTACTTTGGTTGAGAAAGTTTTAAGATCAGTAACGAAAAAATTTGAGTCAAAAGTTGATGCTCTTGAAGAAAAAAAATATCTTCAAAATCTTACTGTGGTGCAACTTCATGGCATACTAACTGCATATGAAATGAGAAGAGAAGGACCATCTGAAGTCAAAGAATCCATCTTTAGAGCTTCTACAAAAGGGAAATAAGTACAAGAAATAGAAGGATCAGGGTATATCTCAGAAGAAGATGAGGTAAATTTTGTAAAGAAACTCCAACTTGGTATAGGATGGTTTAGAGGTAAGCTTCCTTTCAAATGTTTTGCTTGTGTAAGAGTTGGTCATTATGCTGCTAAGTGTCCTCACAAAGAAAAACATGAAAAAGGAAAGGAAGTAGCAAGAAGGAATAAAAACCGGTTTAGCACTAGAAAAAGTTACTATACTCATGAAGACAGTGATGGGTTATCTGACAGTGAGGAAGAATGTGAACAAGATCTTAGACTTCTCATGGCATTTGAAAAAGAATATAGAGAAGAAAAAGATACTTTTATGGATGCTTTAGAGGACAATGATTTTCTTGATGAATTCAATCAACTCAAAATATGCTTAGAAGAAAGTAAAAGATTCTTAGAAGAAAGTAAAATATCCATAGAAACTCTAAAAAATCAGCTTGAAGAAAAAGAGAAACACAATGAGAAATTAGAATGTGAAATAGTAAGTCTAAGAAAAGAAATTGAGAAAGTGAAGACTTTGAATCTTAGATTTTCTAAAGGATCTGAAACCTTAGATGAGATTATCAAGGTACAACGTTCTCCTTTTATAAAGACAGGTCTTGGATATATCGGAGAATCTTCTCAAACTTCAGCACCAAATTATCTAAAAGCAGCTACAGCCAGTATACAACATTCTGCCACTCAGCAAGGGAATAAAGAATCTTCACAGGTAAAGCATGACCAGCTCAATTCAAAGAACACTAACAAGAATACCTTTCAAAGAAACACCAACCAACAGGTAAATTCAAGTAGAAGATTTCATGATCGTAGAAAATTCTTCTTCAATGGACAATGTTTCTCATGTCACAATTTTGGTCATAAAGTTGTTCAATGTGTTGCATAAAAAACCATTATGACAAGAGAAGCAAGAAAGAAAAGGAGGGATATTGGAACAAAGAAGAATACCTATAAAAACTTTTCTCCTCTTCAAAATGAAGTTGAATGTGCTTATTGCAATAACTTTGGCCATGAAGAATCTGAATATAGGAGCAAAATCCAGCCAAAAGAGAAATTTCCTTCAAGCTCCAAAGTGTGGAAAAAGAAGGAATTACAGGTTGAAAATTGTGGCATAGCTTTATTTGCAGAAGGTGAATAAAATCAATGGTACATTGACAGTGGATGCTCTAAACACATGACAGGTGACAAAAACAAACTTCTTGCATATAGTGCTCTAGAAAAAGAGAGGAATGTTACATTTGGAAATGATACTCCTGCTGTTATTAAGGGAAAAGGGTCTGTTTTTCTAAAATAAAAGGTGAAAGCTAATAATGTCATGTATGTAGATGGATTAAAGCATAACCTGTTAAGTGTAAGTCAAATGTGTGATCAAGGAACTGAAGTTGTCTTTAGTTCAAAAGAATGTGTGGTACGTGATCTTGATATAGGTAAAACAATTATAAAAGGAAACAAAACTCCAAGAAATTTGTATGTATTGAAGAACTGCAAAGAACAATGTTACTTGAGTAAATATTCAGAAAACTGGCTATGGCATAGAAGGTTGGGGCATCTGAGCTTCTCTCAAATCAACAAATCAAGCAAACTTAAAGTTGTTCGTGATCTTCCCAATAGTACTCTACCTAAAAGTATCATATGCAAATCTTGCCAATTTGGTAAGCAGACCAGAGTGAAATTTAATTCCAAGGAAGGATCATCAAGTAAGCCTCTTGAACTCATTCATACTGACATATGTGGACCTGTGAAGAAAAATTCACCACGCGGTGAGCAATACTATATCTTATTTATTGATGATTTCTCTAGAATGTGTTGGATTGGGTTTCTTAAACACAAAGATGAAGCATTTGAGAAATTTCAGATCTTCAAAGCACTAGTTGAAAATGAATTAGATCTAAAAATCAAGTGTCTTAGATCTGATCGAGGAGGAGAATATACATTAGATGAATTCCTTGAATTTTGTGAACAACATGGTATAAAAAGACAGTTTTCGGTAGCAGGTACTCCACAACAAAATGGAGTAGTAGAAAGAATGAATAGAACAGTTCAACAAATGGCTAGAGGTATGCTTGATGATTCTGGAACACCTGACACATTTTGGGGAGAAGCAGCACATACATCGGTAAATATTCTTAACAAGGCATATGTTCGTGTAAATAGTGATAAAACTCCATATGAACTATGGTATGGTAATTCTCCCACTGTGAAGCATTTTAGAGTTTTTGGAAGCAAATGATTTATCAAAAATAATGATGAAAAACTTGGCAAGTTTGAACCCAGAGCAGATGAAGGAATACTTCTTGGGTACTCCTCTAGAAGTAGAGCATATAAATGTTACAATAAAAGACTTCGGAAGATTGTTGAATGTATTGATGTTGTTATTGATGAGTCTCCTGCAGCTCCAAAAGAAGAAAACAAACAACAGAAGACGATGATGACATATATCCTTCTACATCAAATGGGAATGATATAGACAGTGAACCCAATGAAGAACCCGAAGATGATTTATCTGAAAAGGCTCCATCCAGATATGTTCAAAAGAATCATCCAGAATCTCAAATTTTGGGAGAAAAGGGATCAGGTGTGCAAATAAGGAGGACTCTTGTAGGATCTTCTAGCTATCTGGCATTTTTATCCACTATTGAACCACACAATGTCAATCAATCTAGCAAAGATGAATGTTGGATTGAAGCCATGAATGAAGAGCTTGATCAAATTGAAAAGAATCACACTTGGGAATTAGTACCAAGACCTCATGACAAAAATGTCATTGGAACTAAATGGATATTCAAAAACAAGTTAAATGAGAATGGGGAGGTTATAAGAAATAAATCTAGACTTGTTTGCAAGGGGTATGCTCAACAAGAAGGTATATACTTTGAAGAAACTTTTGCTCCTGTAGCTAGACTTGAAGCCATAAGAATGTTTCTTGCTTTTTCTAGCTTCCAACAAATCAAAGTTTATCAAATGGATGTTAAATCTACTTTTCTCAATGAAGATCTAGAAGAAGAATTTTATATAGAACAACCAGAAGGATTCATTTTGGGAAATGATGAAAATCTTGTTTGTAGACTTAAAAAGGCTCTATATGGTCTCAAACAAGCTCCAAGGGCATGGTATTATCGTCTTGACAAATATCTTCATCAACAAGGATTTTCAAAGGGGTCTGCTGATAGCAACTTATACACAAAAAATGAAAATGATAAACTATTGATTGTGGTTGTATATGTTGATGATATCATTTTTGGAAGTAATGAAGAGTCTATGAGTCAGAAATTTTCTTCTGATATGCAACAAGAATTTGAAATGTCTTTACTTGGGGAACTAACATTCTTTCTTGGCTTGCAAGTGCAACAAGCAACACATGGCATATTCTTATCACAAAAAAAATATCTTAAGCAAATTCTGAAGAAGTATGGTATGGAAGAGTGCAAACCTGTAAGTACACCAATGGTAACCGGATGTAATCTCAGTTCTCATGATGATTCTCCCACAATGAATCAACCAGAATACAGATCTATGATAGGAAGTCTACTTTATCTCATTGGGACTAGAACGAACATTTTGCATGCAGTTGGACTTGTTGGACGATTCCAAGGTAATCCAAAAGATTCTCACCTTTAGGCTGTCAAAATAATATTCAAATATCTACAAGGAACTCAAGACTTTGGACTATGGTACCCAAAGAATGTTGATCTAACTCTTCATGCTTACACTGATGCAGATTGGTCTGGAAATGTTGATGATCGGAAAAGCACTAGTGGTGGTGCATTCTACATGGGGCCCCGGCTCTTAATCTTGGTTCAGTAAGAAGCAAAGCTCTATTGCCTTATCTACAACAGAAGCAGAATATGTGGCTACCGCATCATGTTGCACTCAACTTCTCTGGATGATGAAAACCTTACAAGACTTTCAAATCAAATGTTCACCTCCTATATCCATTATGTGTGATAACACAAGTGCCATCAGTATTTCAAAGAATCCTGTTATGCATTCCAAGACCAAGCACATTCCCATCAAGTATCACTTCTTATGTGAACAAGTACTTGAACAAAAGGTGAAGTTGGAATATGTGCCCTCCAAAGAACAAGTTGCTAATATATTTACCAAACCTTTACCCAGGGAAACGTTCAAATATCTCAGACAGAAGCTGGGAGTAGTCTATGCCATGCAGAAGATCAGATCTACTTAAATACAGAAGATTAAATTGGATACGTGGATTTCCTGAAGGACAGAAAACCACGTATGGGTAGTTGCTGACAAATTTTTTCTGGGTCAACATTCTTCAGCACAGCTGCGGAGCTGTTGGGTATCTCTGGATGCATAGGCTAAGGGGGAGCATTGGTCATATGGAAAGGATGCATTGTTGGCATTCCAATTAATTGTTGTAGTATGATCTCATGCTTGAGAATTTCTGATCTTGATTGTATAAGTCATTTCTGTTCTTTCATTAACTATTATGTTTAAAGATGCAGCATGATCTCAGGGGGAGCATGGTATTGTCGGTACAAAGGATATTGATCAACCCTTTGCCATTGATGTCAAAGGGGGAGGAAAAACAAAGAGGGGTTTCTATAAGACAAACAGAGGAAGAGTAATTCCATCAATGCTAAAGGGGGAGATTGTTGGAAATATTGTCATTGATGGCAAAGGAATTGGCAAAGAAGGAGCATCTGAAACAGTAACTAGGCAGTAGCAGAGAAGAAAAGAGGAAGAGTGCATTTACAGAGAGCAGTATCAGTCAAGGAGCAGGGACAAGCAGTGAATTGAAGTAGAGTTGTCTAGAGACAGTGTAGAAAAAAAAAGGCCATCGAACAGAAAAAGGTTCTAAATTCTCTGTGAATTATATGATAGATTCAATAGGAAGGATAGTTGAGTCCCTGTGGACAATTATGAATCATTGTGAAAGCATGGTCTGTAAACATCATAAGCTCTGTGAAAGGAGTAGATTCATGAATCTGTATAAGGTCATGATACAGTGAGCAATGGGGAATGTATAACCTGATGAAGCAGCGCGTTATAGTATGTGGAGGAGTATTTCTATGAAACTCCCTACCACATGATTAGACCGAAATCTATTGAAATAAACCCGAGTTGTGAACCTGAGTTAAGGGACCAAAAGGAATAGCGTAACCCGACTTAACCATGGGTTGGTCACTGTTCCAAAACCACGAGCGGATTTGTGAGGCCGGATTGCCCATATCGCACCACCTTTCGGTGATAAGCGGTATCTTCAAGTTGGGGAGCGATTCCATAGAACGGGCGACACACGTCCTTGTACGACTCCACAAAACTGCTTGTCACTACGCGCCATCGCACGTTATTGTTTGACCCAGGATGCCCAGCGATATTGTTGAGCACCGTCGATCTAGAGGGAAGCCATCGGACGATGGTCATATGAGGAAGATGCGCGAAGGTTAAACAAAGTACGGAGGCCATCGTGCATTATTGTTCACGCATCTTCGCCGAGCGATATTCGTCCGATCAAATGAGGCGTCGTGACGCAATAACAACCGTCGAATGGAGAAGACCGTTAACGTTGAGGCCCATACGCATGTATTGAGGTTTGCGGGTTTAACCCAAAGTATTATGTCGTGTATTAAGGGTGTGGGACCCAATTTCCCTTCACTTTATTGGTTCAATATACGTTGTTGTGTTATGCTGAGATCTTCACCCGACGTGGAAGACAGCTGTGACCAACTCAGCGTCTTGCGTCACTACGGGGGCTCTCGAGGTACGGATGAAAATTTTGGCTGGTGCCCCCGCACTCAATCTATGCCATTCATCTTTGTTGTCCCCGTAGTCAACTCGGTCAATTGCGGAGGCACTTGTCTCGATATCCGGTGCGCTAGTTGTGTCCGCGGGTTGTGTCTTTTGATAGGAACTTTAATTATCAACGCAGATCCCCAAGTCGAAGATTAAATATTATTGAAGGGCCCGAAAGTTTATATGGATATATATTACTGCCGGGTTTTTCTATAATTCAGCAGCATGTTAATGTTTGTAACAACTAAAGGGGGAATTGGATTAATATCTCAATCTCAGATTGAGATATTAAAAAACCTTAGATTAATTAGTTGCCAGTTCAAGAAAATAAAACAGTGAAAAGTTGTTTGGGGCTTGGGTAGATCCCGCTGGATTACCTATTTTGATCCCGTCTAGGAATACCATTAGCGTTTGAGTGGTTTTGACTCATGGTATTGATAAAGGCTAAACTATATAAGGAGAAGAGGATCATAATATAGGGTGTGCATGTGGAAGGGTTGTTAATAAATAAATATCTTTAAGAGATATCTGCAGATATGATGCACCTATGGATATGATCTAGAAATGATGAATCTCTACGATGATTGGCAAAAGAAATGATGAAGACTCGATGGAAGTCTGATGAAGGAATTGAAGAAATCTGGTGGATCTAAGGGTTGAACCCTTCTATATGAAAGTGGAAATATCATGCCAGTAGAAGCTAGTGTTAAAATCAGGGGGTTGGAGCTCCCTTCCAGTAGTGGCTGGAGAATGAGAGAAAGTTGTAGCCTTTCTGCAGGTGGGTGCCTGTGTGCTGGTATGATTCTGCACCAGTACAAAATTGTAAGAAGTTTTCTTTATAATAAATATTGAAGACTAAGATAACAACAGTGGTGGTTTTCTCTCGAATTGGGTTTCCACCTTAAATATTGGTGTTCATATGTGTTTCTTATGTTTGATGGTTTGTTCTGTTATTTCTGTTCATGCTTACTGCTTACTAAAAATCTGATGAATGAATGATGCAATGATCTAAGTAAAGACATAATAAGATCTCTATACATACAAGTTGGATTCAGTAAATAAGCATATGGTTTTAAGAAAAAGAAAAAGTAAAAAAGTTTTCAGTCAACTCTAAATACTGATTCACCCCCCCCCCTCTCAGTATTTTTCCCAACAAAAACATGGTATTTTTAGATTTTTCATGAAATTTTGTGCATTCATACCCATTACCTAGAGATTTTGACAAGTTTTGGGTTGCCGAAAGGGTCAAAAATACCCTAAAAATGACCTTTCTGCCACTTTTTGGACACACAGGAAATTGTGTTGGAAAAAAACATTTTTGGAGGGGAACATGGTAACCAAATTCAGAAATTCAACTTGGGTTGGAAAGTAGATAGGTAGAGCTTTCCAACGAGCTATCCTGTGCTCAATTTAGACACCGGGAAGGCCTTCAAAATTGGGTCCAAAGTGGCATGACGCATAGAGATTTTAGGCGCGACGCATTGAGGATTTTGGCTCATTTTTCACTCAGTAACTTTGTTTTTCGCCTAGTTTTGGCCACTTTGAATTTTTTATCTCCAAATTTAAAGCTCTTGATGTAATTTGATGTAATTTCATGGCTCTTGATGTAATTTTGACAAATTTTAACTCATGTAAGTGGATTCATTCATCAAAAGGTGAATTCTAACTGAATGAATCAGTTTCCTATCTTATAGAGGCAAGTGGTTCCACTGCCTATTTTTCAGTTCTTAGTTTAGATCTTGTTGAAACAGCTCCTAAAATAGTGAGCTTGACCCCTAGAGGCATGGGGATGAGTTATGCTTGTCTATATCTTGTAGTTTCTCAGTCATTTTTAGGGCTGGACACTTGGGATTTCTTAGAGCTTCATTGTACATTTCATCTCTTCATTTTGGCAAAGGAATAGACCAGGGTTTGCAGCACTCTTTGGGATCCATGTGGCTCTATGTTTTGATGGTGTGCTTATCTATGTGATTGTAAGTTTACTGATGTTTCATGTGTATCATCATCCTTATTATTCCTTCTCAAGTTAAACAAACAAGTAATAAAGGTGGAATTCATTAGATCTGCAGCGCTCTACCTTGGGTTTTGTTTAATTTTCTATGTTTTCAACTGTCTGAAGAGGATTCCTGAAGGCCTCTTTCCCTCTTCAACTTCTCACCGGTCTGAGCTATCCATTTCATTCAATTTTGAAGTGTCAAAACAATTGCCTTTCTTTCCCCATTCAGCTCTCTGCAAAACTAATCATTTCCCAGACCCAAAATCTGCCCTTCCCTTTGATCCAAAAAACACCTTTCAAAATCAAATCCAACTCTTTTACATATATACCTAGCCTAAAATCAGCCTTTATTTCAAGTCATCTCAAGCCTCACAGATTATTTTTGCATAGATTGATGAGGAGAGAGCCCTCTCCCAAACTGGTAGGGCTAGCTACCAGATTAAGCGTGGTTTGATGTTACCCTAGACTCTGCCTTCGTTCAGCCTGAGGTAGATTTAGGCAATAACAAAATCTAAATGTAAGGGGAAAATTACAAAAGATAGAATGCCATATGGGATAAGGGTTGGACTTGAAGGGAAGTATGGTATGGTAATATCGCCATCTATTGTAAACATGTTTAACAGGTTGTAAGTGACTATTTTTCGATGAATACAAAGACCTTTTGTTTCCATATTATTATGTCATGATTATGTGGTGAAGTGCTTATTGATGTAATTTTTTATTATATTATTTAACATATTTCTTTCTTTCCTTATTTTTTATAAGAAAATTATGTTTAGGATTTGTCTCAGACACCCTTTTCTGGCTTAAAACAATATTTATGTTTTCTTCTGAAATTTGAATGTAGAATTTAGATAAGGTATGGTTTGCATTTGGATTGAACCCTAATATGTTCTTCTCTTCCATATCACAAATGTAAGGATAGACTGACATGATTGTATTTCCTGGTTACACATGATCCCAGTTATTCATTCATTTTAATCATATTTGACCTTTTGACTCCATGTATCCCAATGGTCATCTTCTGTTGTCTCAACCAAAAAACTCAAAAAAAACCTTTCTATCCTCATAAATATCCTAATATCAAAATCATAAAACAAATCTAAATCTAAAAGAGAGATCCCTCTCTGAGTCTAGAAGGGATAGATCTTAGATTCAAAAGTGGTTTTGATGTTACCTCCAAGGTTCTGTCTTTTGCCTAAAAATTACAGAGTGCTAATAGGGTGAAGGTTGATGAGGTCCAGATACTGAAGGTGCAAATGTCTCCAACCTTGATATAGTGGCAGATTTCTATGGTCATGTCTTCCTAGTGTCCCTGTATGAAGTGAATTTTTCTTCTTCTTTTGAAATCAGATACCTAAAGAATATCTTCCTCCCCAAATCTACACTTTTCTTTTCCTTTTTACGATTCGTCTTTCCTGTAGATAGTTAGAGTGGGGGTATTTTTGTTTCGCTACTCTCCTAAATTCACACATCGACCCTATGTGTATGAATATGTACTATGAGTACCTCAATTCTATAGTAGTGAGCCCACTCATGTATGTTAGAGCAATGCGTAGGTTCTTAACTCTCGTCTTACCTCCCAAAAACTCTATTGCTAAAGAAAATTTCTAGAAAAACAACACCCAAAAATCACACTTATAAGTGCCCCAGTGTAGCAATGGTGAGCCCACTCAAGTATGTTAGAGAGATGCATAGTTTATTGCCTTTCGTCTTACTGCCCAACAAATTTTGACCAGGAGCACCCTACCATAAAAAAACCATTTTGGCTGACTGATTCGTCATCGCCATTCTTGGAAACGACGCCAAAATGTTGGACTATTTTAATCACTGTTAAATGACTGAGATGGTACACATAAATTATCAATCCAGGGATGTATTTTATCTCAATGAAAATTGCACTGTCTATGCTAATACATCATACTAGAAGCAAAAATAAAACAAGAAAAAATCGTTGTTGAACCAATTGTTGAAAATTAACACTCATGCAGGAAAAAAGAGGGATATACAATAATGTAATCACACTTTAGATAAACCGGTATCTAGCGTGCCACACGATAACTACACTAGATCGTAATTCTAATTCAATTTGTGTAACAGCATAATAAATAGCTGAAACTGAAGCAGATCTACTTACAACAAACACAACAACAATCGCACCCCACAAATATGAAAAATCAAATATGAGATATACTACAACTACTTTATCACTACAGTCCCTGCCAAAGAGGAAGACCCTTCCTCCCTAACAGGGCACAGAAGAAGATGAAAACTAAATAAGAATTAAATCCATCAACACATATAACAACAAAAATACGATATTCTGTATTATGGTGATCAAAATTACAGAGTTAAAATGGCCATATTGTTTTGTGCTGACCCCCTGACCTTAAAGGTATGAGTGATCATATAATAAATACATGTCCAGAAAATGAGGAACGGATCATTCATGAGAATATTATTATTATCATGTTGATAAAAATAAAGTAAATATAGTTACAATGGATTCCCTCAATAAGAGTCTTGACTCGGAAAATATTGATTTCAATCAAAACTACCTAAATTTGTTATTCTAAATGACAATATATGATGACTCCTACAACTGTCGTTGGAATGTGACAGCTATAGTGTAACAGATTTTGAAGACAGATCAACATCTAGAAGTTGATAGTATGCAATAAAAAATGTGACTGTAACAACAATTTGTAGTAACGGATCTATAACAGAGTCGCGATGTAACAACATCACGGTGTAACAATAGAGGTCATGACAACAAAGGTGTTGACTCTTCATGTGGTAGCAGCACCATGTAACAACACAATGTACATCATGCTTCAAAATGGTTCTATGTGCCTGTATGTTCTAGGTCCCTTGTGCTTAATATAATATCTAAAAGAGTAGCAAAAAGACCAAAGATCTTCCTCCAATATTCATCCTAGTTAGCCACAAAAAGGAAACAATACATAATAATAATTAATGAGAACGGAAATATAATGAAACAAGGTAAATTTGCACTATTTTAAGATAAGGAAAAGGAAAAGGGAAAAGGCAGTCCCAAGGTTGGAGGTCAAAAAGTTAGAAACGAGGGAAACAAACATATGGAATGAGTACAAAAATGACACCCAATAGGAACAATGAGCTATGTTGACAACTGATATAAAAAAAGATATATTATGAAATCTGTGGTTGTTTATCATCATTCATTTGTCATGAACACTACTCAATTGGAAACTCTATTTTCACTAAAAATAAGAGCTTGTGTCAAGACCTATATCGTATCTTATTGAATACATGAACAGAGAAAACAATGTTCATGTCAAATATCACTGTTATTAGGAATGGAGAAATCTGTAAATAAATTTTATTTACAAAATTTAGTTCATTTCAACTCTAATTTTGTAATAATGCTTTCAGAAAACGATTTGGAATAGGTCACAAGTTGCAGTGGTCAGATTATAAGTTGAGCTTATAGTTAAGGATTGCAGTGTTTAGTTGGCAGTATCAGTTTGATTATAGTAGAATGCAGTTTCAGGTCACAGGTTGATGGCATAAATCCATTTCCCAACAAAAAGGCACAAGGTCTACTAGTTATCTACATCCCACATGGGGAGGTAGTCCCCATTGGAGCAGATTTTGTAACTCTCTTTTACACCCTAAAAGACGCTACAAAATTTCAAAAAAAAAATTGCTAATTTATTTTAGGAAAACTCTTAAGGCCTATGAACATTTTATCGCCAAAATGTTATTAATAGTATATTTTGGACCAAAAATCCAAACTCCAAGTTTATATGCTAAAGTCCATTACTCATTGGTGTTAGTCCACCAAAGCAACGCCTAATACAACATTCCAAGTCATAGGATAAATAAGTGAAGGAATGCACTTGTCAATTTTTTATTATATAAGGGATATATGTTAAGTTTTCCTGTAACATATGGGATGATTTCCATAATGATAAATTAAAAATTTTTGTGTCAAGGAGGTTTGTCAACGTCCAGAATAGAACTCAGAATTAAGCCAACATATTAAATTCCAAAACAAAGGGCTTACAGAATAGGCAGTTGTTGAGTCTCAATTTTTTTTTCCATCTTCATCCATATTTCCATCATATCATAACCATTTAGCCCTCATTTCATAACTATCTAGCCTAAAACCCTACATCAAGTAACCAGATTCATAATCATGTGGATTAGGATCCTTGTTTTCCAAAGTTATTTATTTTATGTATTTTTAAGTGAATTTATGATTAAAAAATAGGAAATTAACATGGTTTCATATACATATATATGTGTTTTGTGTTTTGTGACATGTAGGTTTTTTTGGAGGTTCTAGAAGGGTCTTACTCGGCCTCCCAAGCACACAATCGAATTTCAACTCAATAGATGGACCATATTCCAAGGAGAAAGATCATGGAGATCTTGATGTTTCATGGGATTTTTATCTAGTATTTAGGGATAAGTTGAGACAAGTATGGATCTAGTAGATATTGAAGGGATTTACATTTATTGAGAAGATATCCCTAATTCATGTATAAATAGGAGGAACATCCTTCAAAGGAAGCTAACAAGTTTTCAATTATTCATTAACATCAGATTTATGATTTTTCATTCAGCATGAGTAATATCATTTTCTCAAAATCATGAGTTATGAGTGGTGTTTGATTCTTAAAATGTGACAGTGGTTCATGTGTGCTCATTGAGGAATGGACGGATCCCCATTAACCACAATTCGCATACATCTGTAACATAGTTTGATTTCATTTATTTCCTTGCATGCAAGTGTGCTTTATTTTCTACAAGTTTGATTTATTTTTTCAAGTGTGATTTACTTTCTGCAAGTGTGATTTCATTTCGTAGATTTGGTTTGATTGTCATTAAAATACTTTCTTACTAGCTATCTTACTTTGCTTGATTTCCAACTCAATCACTAGTTTCTATTTACTCCTTTCTAGATTAGTTTACTGCTTTTTATATTATCATAGTTTTCTTCTAGGAGATTTTCACTTTAGCTATCATTAAATTTATTGCTTAGTAGTTCTCATAGTTTGTTTGTTTGATAACTATATCAATAGTTGTTCTAGGTTTACACGCTTTCTATATTATCATAGTTTTCTTCTTATACTTGTTCAAATATTAGTTTATAAGTTTTTAGAAAGGCCATGGCTTTCATTCATTCCACCCTTAAAATCTAACTTCCACCCTTAGAATCTAATTCAGATTTCTTACATGTGATTTCTTTTGCACTTTTCTTTAGTTATACTTGTAATATGCATTTCATTTCTTTCTTTCCATCTTAAACAAAGCTTCTATAACAGGTTCATCTGAGATCCTATATATTGTGGTTTGCTTCTAAGTTTACGAAACCCTCGGGTTGACATATTAAAATGACAAGGATTTAACATACAATTAAATCTCCCTAAATTTTTGGCATCATTACAGGGGAAGAAAAAATAGATGTAACTAAGTTAGGAGGATTGTTTGGGAATAATTTTTCATTTAGGGTCATTTTCATTTAAGATTAAGTGCATTCAAGAATTTTCATTTAAGTTTATTTTGCATTTGCATATAGAAAATATAGAAATAGGATAAAACATCCACAAATCAAAACCCCCCATTCATTAAAGGAAAAAATAATTAAAAATAATAATAATAATAATAATAAATCCAATTTCAAAAACAAGACCTGAAGAGTTTTCTGCTATGACAGTTGAAGAAGATAAAAAATTTAAAGATCATATTCAAATTTGGTCTCAACTAGTCATTAGGCTACAAATTTTAACATCAAACCCTCATAATCATGTCGAAGAATTCACTAGGGTTTATTTTTCAAACTTGGATATGAGTTTACTCATGATTTTGTTACGCAAATGGATGCATTGGAGATTCTCTTATACTTAAGAGAATGTTTCGTTTCTTTAGTAAGATAGGACTAACAATTTTTTATTTTTTTTTGTGATTTTTAGGGTAAATTTGCAATTTTGCAGTGCAGTAAGAGCCACCGATTTACTAACCCTTGGAAGGAATATTGCAATAAAACAAACGATTGTGAAAAAGGAGCACAAGGGAAGATTAAAGAGAAATAATTTCATGTGAGATTGATTCTTTTCATTTTATTATCTGAATTCAAATTTAAAAAAAAAAAAAAACGATTAATAAACTCCTGAGTATGCTCTCTTCTTGTGCTCCCTGCAATTTGGAAGATCAGAAAAGAAGATTGAACCAATTTAGTTTTAAAAAATTTCAATAAAAATGACTAAGAGATCTAAATTTAACATTGATTCTAAAATTAAAAAAAAATTGATCTCTAATTGTTAAATATATTGGTTTTATAATTTGTGGACGACAAGTTTTCTAATCATATATGAAAATTTTGGTGAACATTTTGCAAAATCAAATTTCATATTTGAATTATTTGCAAAAATCACCCAAATAAAAAAAAAATGGCCGAATCGGATTCCGGATGAGGGAGATATCACTTATTTAAAATCAATTACTTTCTCAGATATTTTTGTGATGTCCGGATTTTAAAAAAAAAAACGTCTGTTTAAAAATTCTTCCTCAAAGAAAATAAATCAGTCAAGAATTTGCAGAGAGAAGAAAAGTTAGAAAATTTTCTCAATGCTTTCAACCTGCAACAAAATAAATAAAATAAAATAAACAATTTAAATTTTTATAGGAAAAAATTGGTTGTGAGATGCATTTTTTTTGGCAAGAGGATGAGTTCAAATAAAAATAAAATATTTTGGTGTCATGAAATTGATTGAAAAGTGCCCTAGAACAGTTAGACACTTGGAGGCTTCTCCAAAAAGCTTAAATTTTGTTTGTTGGGGTTTTTCTGCCACATGGTGATATTCGATTGGTCTACCTGGCCACTAGTCAATATTGCATAGCCATCGCCTAGTTGTCTGCCACGTCACCTTGTCTAGTCAACAATCCACTTCACTCTGCCAATTCAACATTCACAATATCATGTATGCCACGTGGCACCTTCTAGTGCTTCCATGTGGCATTCCCTGGTGTTGCCATGTGGCACCCATACAACCCAATTTCATTGTTTTGGTAAAACTTCAAACGACAATAAATTTCTCATACAACATCTGTTTGACGTGATTAAAACATAATTGGAAATATCTCAAAAAAATCTATGAGATGGGAGAGTATTAATCAGCATTTGAAATAGCAAAAGAATTAAGAAATTTCCAAGAAGACATGACAGGTAAACCAAGGCACTCATTTCGAAATAGGTAAAAATTCATTTAATTTTCTTTCGTGAATTTTTTTTATTAGTACTAATTCTCAGTTTTTTTTGTAAATGTCATAAATAGAGAGATTGATCACCTCTCTCTTTTGATAATATTAAATTTCATTGCAGAAAAAGTACTAAGTGTTTATAGGTTCCTAGAAGACAAACATATGACCATAAGCAAACAATGTCTCTCAAAGACCACATTTCTTAAGAACATGATCAGGGCAACATCAAATATGAAATATCAAAAGCATGAACACATGATTTTGGATAAATAATGCTAAATAAAACCCATCACACTATTTTAAAACCTATCAGACACCAGTCTTACCAATGCATTCCTACTTATTCAGTCAATAAAATCTTCATCTCATTTTCCTTCACATTAATTTTCTTGCCTCTCTTTCATTTTCCTTCACATTAAGTCAACAACGCTGCCAAAAAGGGTGTGGCTTACTTGGGAAGACAACGCAGTTTGAGAGGGAGTAAGGTCACTTGTGGAAGAAACCCTAATGTGTGGGGTTCAGGGCAAGAAGAAATTTATTTGCATAAAATGAGGAAGAGGCAGCCATAGAGAGACATGTTTGAGTATCCGATTTTGGTCTAGAAGACTATTTGCAGTCTCTGGCTGTTTAGCTGAGTTGTAGTGTTGTTTAGCATGAGGGATTCCTATTTAGGATTCCTTCTCCTTCTTGAGAGGCCTCTTGAAGGATTGCACTTCATTTCTCCACATCTAGGCTCAAGGCCAAGCCACTTCCTTCAGTCACAACATGATTTCTACTGAAATATAATGTTGTGTTGCAGGGTGTTGCAGTGGAGGGTTCGACAACACCATTCCTTGGCTCATCTTTCAAAGGAGGGAGCTTATATTCCTTAGGAAGGTTAGTGAGGAATGTTTCAGAGCTGATTTGCACATATTGGCATCAGGCTAAGCATCTCCCATCTACTACAGCGCAGTCCCTCTCCTTGACTGCATTATTCCAGTGTGTATCTGCAGTGGGGGTTTGCACCACTATTTTGGAGGGTGAGATCTTCAGTGTTAGGATCAGCATATCACTTGGGAGATCTTTTGGAGAAGGTTTATTTCAGATTGTGCTTCATCTTTAACCATCTCCATCTAGTTTCTGAGTTGCAGCTGCTACCTAGCAACTCCGACATTTCTGCAGATTTGCCATTTTGTATATGTTTCAGACAATCCTTCTAAGGATTGTTGTACCATTGTTTCCAGGGGTTGAGAGCTTGCTCCCCCACATTTCTTGAGCCTTGTATTGTTATGTCTTGTATTATGATTCAATATGTTGCAGTTTCCCCAGAGAACTGTGTTGTTTTAGCCTTATGACATTTCTGAGTAGCAGTGTTTCTTTATTCTTATGTACATGTCTCATTGAGGCTTTCGTTGCCCAGCTTGAGTGGTTGATTCCTCAAAGCATTGTATACAATTGCTGCTATAATATCAAAGGGAAGGCTATTTACATCTTCTTGTCTCACAACTAATAAAAATAATGTTGTTGTTCCATCTCTTGTTCAAGGATTGTTGCAGAACCTTCATTGGGCACTTTTTCAAGACAACTAGGTGTGGGAGACCTGTTTAACCCACATAGAGGGATTTCTTTTGAGCCTATTCTTGGATTTTTGTCTTAGATACATTGATTTAAGGGATCCAGGACTTGGTTTCAAATCCTGTAGCAACCATTCCTGAAAAAAATGCATTTTTCAGGCATGCCTTGCTGAGCAATCCCATTTTGGGATATCACAGTGGTATCGAAGCAACTTTCTTGGCTTAGCCTGTGAGTCTTAGCCAAAGAGGTCAGAAGATTGAAGAGGATGGATTTTATCTCATCATAGTTTAGATCCATGAATAACCTCCCCAAGGAGGATAAGCAAATAGAAAAGGAAGAACCCTATACTTCCTATGCTCATCAAGAAGGAGACAGAGAGATAAGCAGGAAAAGGACTCCATATTTTGGAGGATAAAAAGGGGATAGGCTTACAAAGCTTCTTCCTAAATCTGTACAAAATATTCATGAATATTTCAAGAAGATAAGGAGGGTGATGTATGGAGAGCCTGCAAAATAGTTTGAATCTAAAGCAAACTCTAGATTGTCATATGAGGAGTGTGAGCAAGCAACCACACATCATAATACACAGCACAGTCACATGCCCAGGATTTCCAGGAGAGAGAGGGAAAGAGGATAAGAGGTTGCTAGGAGGGAAACTCTTAGTAATTTCCTGAAGGATTATGAGTCTCAAACTCAGAAATTCTGAGATCATCTCAGTTTTTCAGAGTTTTGCAAGATCAAGGTGAAGGGAAGAGAGCAGCGGGATAGATTTCTTCTATCTACCTTTGAAGGTTCACCTACATGTTTAGCCAAATATTGGGTGGAAGAGTTAGATACCTTCTTGCAGCAGCACCAAATTTCTGAAGATGAAGCCATCAGAGTTGCAACGCTACATATGAGAGGTAAGGCCTTTGCCTGGTAAATCTTTGAATCCTTTTCCTTAAGAAATGTAAACACCACATCTTATGCAAGTTTCACTAAGGCATTAGTGAGAATATTTGATAGGAGGATTCATGAGACACACATGGTAGAGCTAGAGAAGGAAACTAAAAAAAAAACCTTGTATGAAAACGCAATACCACTTCAGAAAACCATGGAGGAAGATGAGAACTTGCACTATACATTGCTGGAAGGAAGACTTGCATCTCACATATTTGAGCAAGGGACCATGGGGATCTCCCTTTTAGAGGAGGATCCAATCATTGGGAGGTTGCCCATTCATGTTGCAGAGCTTTAGGGCAATAGCACTGTCACATCTAGATATTATTTAGTGCCTCATGCAGAGGAAGGAGGAGCTCTTCCTACAAGTAGAGGGATTCATTAGGGGAATTTTGAGGTCTAAAATGGATCTCCTAAGGAAATTATAAAATAATAGTGGAAAAAATCAAATAAGATTTGACGACATCATCAAATTTTAGAGGGAAAAATGAAAAAACTACTTTTTCAACTCATATTTTCAACTTATCTCCCAAAGTGTTTACTCAAATTTCGAGCGGGAGTACTCGTTGGATGCGAAATTTAATTTCTCATCCAAGGAGTACCCATGTTGCATACTTTCAATGGGTCCTACTACACAAAAAATGAGAAATACATAAAAAACGTGATTGTAATCACGTTTTTTTATTATGTATTTCCCATTTTTCATGTAGCAGGGTTCATTGAAAGTATGCAACATGGGTACTCCTTGGATGAGGAATTAAATTTTGCATCCAATGAGTACTCCCACTCGAAATTTGAGTAAAAATTGTGGGAGATAAGTTGAAAATACGAGTTGAAAAAGTAGTTTTATTATTTTATTATTTTTTAATATTTTTACCCTTTTATTTAAAAAATGGTAAATCATCCCCCATGGTTGACATCATAATCTTGAATCCTATTGGTTGCTATAAAGTTTACTTTTGTTGTACATTTTTCTTAGGAGGCCCATTTTAGACCTCAAAATTCCCCTAATGTCTTGCATCTTTGCCAAGAAATCCCCAGGATCTCATGTATGGAGATCAAGGCATAACTCATGATCTACTTGTGCCATTGATGAGGAGGTGTGGAACCATGGAAACACAAGGAGGAGGTAGGGAGGAGAACCAACATCATGAGATGAGGAGTACACATCCCTATCCACTTCAGGAGGTTGATGCCCCAAAGAAGAAGACTGGATTGCACAGTAAGGGCATGGACAGATTTGTCCATTCATATATGCAGTCGTCTTTTGATGATGATGTCTCATTGCATGGAGACATATTTCCAAGGAGACCACTGGATCAACGGAGGAGGATGGATGCTTCACCTGTTGAGGCACCACTCATTGATTTTAGAGGAGTGGGGACCTTGGGAGAACTTGATACAACATTGGGATTCTTGGGTAGGCTCGAGGAGGAGAGACATAACTCTTTGGAAGAGTTAACACAACCACCTCTTTTCTCTTTGAGGATGAGAGAAGACTCATCAATGAGCCACTTCCTTTGTATGAGCAGAACACATGGTAAGGGTGTTGATTGTTTACATGATTATTTATATGATGTATGTATATATCCCTTAACCATATATGTGCAGGATGCTGCTCCAAGGAGGAGCATTCTTTATTTTGGGCTTCATGGTCTACTTGAAGCCATAAGCAGGATTGATGGCCATTCCCTAGGAGGACTTGGGGAAGAGGTGTACTATGGAAGACATGCTCACTTTACACTATGCATCATTCACTTCCTCCATACTTATGAGGATATTGGAGCAGCAAGCAAGTGGTTGAGAGGCCACACATTTTATCAGTCCCTATTGTAGTTGAGAGTCAAGCTGCGTTGGTTGCACTTGAGGGACCATTTTCCTTCTCACTTATTACATATGGTAGCAAGCATGATTCTCATTTTTGATCCCTATGGTTCTATTGTCTTTGTTTTTATGAGGAGCATGTTTGGGAGAGAGACACATTGGATGGATGTGTCCTTTGGGAGAAAAGATCTCCATATTTTTTGCAGTACATGTTCTAAGGGGAGCATGGGAGATGATATGGCCACCACAGCAACACATTTGTCTCTTTATGTGGGGGGGGGGGCGTATAGGATTGAATGGACTCCATATGATGGTGACTTCCAACTCATCATGTATGTAATGGTGTGGGCCAGCCTAATTTGCAGCGTTGGAGGAGAGCTCTTTGGAGGTCTAGTCCTCATCTTGCCACTTGAGGCAACCTTATTGCAGCCAAAGATCATCCAACACTCTACACTTATCATAAGTGGAGAGATGGACAGCGTGGGGTAGGCTACATTGTCTACCATATGCAGATTTTCATCCCACCCACTTTGCCGGAGCCAAAGGTGGAGGATAGTTTTTAGGAGTTGCCTAGTTGGGAGGTGACTCATTTTGCATGGCTAATAACTTGGGGATGGAGGATCCATATGGGAGAGATAGTTCCCATTATATTTCAGATCCCATTCCTCAAAGGGACCTCTAGACATCACTTTGCTCTCCTCTTGAGTATTTTATCTTTACATGATGATAGCTTGATAGCTGACTTGCATGCTGAGGAGGAGCAATGTGGAGTCTTGATTGATGAGATAGCATCTCTTTGCTTGGAGGAGACCATCATACATGGATGCTACAGGGAGAGGAGGAGAAATCACTCATTCTATCCTTGCACTTGCTTGAGGACAAGCAATCTTTGAGAGGGGAGGACTGTAATGTTCCCAAAATTAGCATGGAGCTAATTGGAACATTGATTTTGCTTATATCATCTAGGAGGTGAATAAAATGGGTAAGGAGACCCATAAGTAGGAATAAATCCCGCATAGCATGAAAGGGATCAATGGAGTAGCTTTGTTTTTTACCTTCCAGTGTGAAAAGGGGCAAATGCTTGAGGACAAGGTCAAGTTTGACCAAGTCAAAAGCGCTGCCAAAAAGGGTGTGGCTTACTTGGGAATACAACACAGTTTGAGAGGGAGGAAGATCACTTGTGGAAGAAAACCTAATGTGTGTGGTCCAGAGCAAGAAGACATTCATTTGCATAAAATGAGGAAGAGGAAGCCATAGAGAGACATGTTTGAGTATTTGATTTTGGTCTAGAAGACTATTTGCAGTCTACAACTGTTTAGATGAGTCGCAGTGTTGTTTAGAACGAGGGATACATGTTTAGGATTCCTTCTCCTTCTTGAGAGGCCTCTTGAAGGATTACACTTCATTTCTCCACATATAAGCTCAAGGCCAAGCGACTTCCTTCAGTCACATCATTATTTCTGCTGAAGTATAACGTTGTGTTGCAGGGTGTTGCAGTGGAGGGTTCCACAACACCATTCATTGGCTCATCTTTCAGAGGAGGGAGCTTCTATTCCTTAGGAAGGTTAGTGAGGAAGGTTTCATAGCTTATTTTCACATCTTGGAATCAGGCCAAGCATCTCCCATCTATTATAGTGCAGTCCCTCTCCTTGACTGCGTTATTCCAGTGTGTATCTGCAGTGGGGATTTGCACCACTATTTTGGAGGGTGAGATCTTCAGTGTTAGGATCAGCCTATCACTTGGGAGATATGTTGGTGAAGGTTTATTTCAGATTGTGCTTCATTTTCAGCCATCTCCATCTAGTTTTTGAGTTGCAACTGCTACCCAGCAACTCCGACATTTCTGCAGATTTTCCATTTTGTATATGTTTCAGACAATCCTTCTAAGAACTGTTGTACCATTGTTTCCAGGGGTTGAGAGCTTACTCCCCCACATTTCTTGAGCCTTGTATTGTTATATCTTGTATTATGATTCAGTATGCTGCAGTGTCCCTAAATAACTGCTTTATTTTAGCTTTATGACATTTCTTTGTAGCACTGTTTCTTTATTCTTATGTACATGTCTCATTGAGGCTTTCGTTGCCCATATTGAGTGATTGATTCCTCAAAGCATTGTATAAAATTGCTTTTATAATATCAAAGGGAAGGCTATTTACATATTCTTGTCTCACAGCTAATAAAAATAACAATCTTGTTCCATCTCATGTTTAAGGATTGTTGCAGAGCCTTCATTGGGCACTTTTTCAAGACAGCTAGGTGTGGGAGACTTGTTTAACCCACCTAGAGGGATTTATTTTGAGCCTCTTATTGGATTTTGGTCTTAGATACATTGGTCTAAGGGATCTAGGTCTTGGTTTCAAATCATGTAGCATCCATTCCTAAAAAATGCGTTTTTCAAGCATGCCTTGCTGAGCAATCCCATTTTGGGATATTACATTCATTTCATTCCAACACACATTTTCTTTCCAATCAACTATTGTTGCAGTATGATTCCAAAAGATTATATGCTTTGAAAATTATCAGTTTATTGATAGTTATTATAGGACTTGAAAATAAAACTCTCAATATTATCATGTACTTTGATGCAACAAAAATAAAAGTATGTTTACACAAGAACCAATGCTAAAAAAATTTGGTTGTCAAACAAGAACCAACCATCAAAAGATATGTTGCAATCAAATGTATTACACTTTGAAAAAGAGAATATGATGACGCAAAGTTTGAAGACAATCAAGACAAGTCAAAAGCTCATAAATAAGCAAAGCATTTCAAGAAGATAAACTTATGGACAAATGAATCAATGCAATAGTTGCATGAGGACATGCAACAACTTAAGTTGGGGGTATGCTGAGTCTCAAAATTGTCTTCCATCTTCATTCATATTTTCATCATTTCATAACCATTTAGCCCTCATCTCATATCTATATAGCCTAAAACCCTACATCAAGTAACCATATTCATGATCATATCCATGTTAGGATCTTTGTTTTCCAAAGTTATTTATTTTATGTATTTTTAAGTGAATTTATGATTAAAAACTATGAAATTAACATGGTTTCATGTGTGTGTGTGTGTGTTATGATTTTTATGACATGTGTAGGCTTATTTGGAGGTTCTTGAAGGGTCTTACATGGACTCCCAAGCACAAATTCGAATTTCAACTCAAGAGGTGGGTGATATTCCAAAGAGAAAGATCATTGATATCTTGATGTGTCATGGGATTTGTATCCAGTATTTAGGGATAAGTTGAGACAAGTATGGATCTAGTAGATATTTAAGGGATTTACATTTATTGAGAATATATCCCTAATTCATATATAAATAGGAGGAGAATCCTTTAAATGAAGTTGACAAGTTATCAATTATTCATTAGAATCAGATTTATGATTTTTCATTTAACATGAGTAATATCATTTTCTTCAAATCATGAGTTCTGAGCATTGTTTGATTCTTAATATGTAACAGTTGTTCATGTGTGCTCATTGAGGAATGGACAGATCCCCATCAACCACAATTCGCATACATCTATAACATAGTTTGATTTCTGTTATTTCCTTGAATGCAAGTGTGATTTATTTTATACAAGTGTGATTTATTTTTTGCAAGTGTGATTTACTTTCCGCAAGTGTGATTTCATTTCCTAGATTTGATTTGATTGTCGTTAAACTACTTTCTTAGTAGCTATCTTAGTTTGCTTGTTTGACAACTAAATCACTAGTTGCTATTTAATTCTTTCTGGATTAGTTTACTTATTTATAGATTATCATAGTTTTCTTCTAATATATTTGCACATTAGTTATCATTAAATTTCCTACTTACTAGTTCTCATAATTTTCTTACTAGATAACTAAATCAATAATTGTTCTAGGTTTACCCACTTTCTAGATTATGGTAGTTTGCTTCTTATAGTTGTTCAAATATTAGTTTATAAGCTTTTAGAAAGGCCATGGCATCCATTCATTCCACCCTTAGAATCTAATTCATTCTTGCATGTGATTTCTTTTTCATTTTTCTTTAGTTATACTTGTAATATGCATTTCCTTTCTTTCTTTCCATCCTAAACAAACCTTCTACACCAGTTTCATGAGGCCCATATATATATTTTTTCTTCTAAATTTACGAAACCCTTGAGTTGACATATTAAAATGACAAAGGTTCAAGATACAATTAAATCACCCTACCATAGTCAATTTACACCATGCGTTGATTAACTTCCACTTCACCACCAGGTATCAAACTCCTACAACATTTGCGTCATTAAGAAAAGTCAACAAGTTAATCAGTGTGCATGTTTCAGGAATCTTGATGGCATATGAACAAATCTATAATCAATAAAATTTCAGACCCCCTCATTCAAAAGTTGCTTGATAAGAGAGGGGGTCCTGAAATGGCCAGCTTCACAAAAACCACTTTTCCACGTGCCATATTCCTATATATTTCAGTAATCTCGGGCTATAAATTGCTTATCAGCAGCACTCTCCGAAATCCAATTGTAGTTTTGGAAATGATAGAATGGTGTCATCATCTGTAGGGTCTTGGTTAAACGGTGATGAGGGGGACTGTTATAGCACTCATCACAGGTTCAATTACAAAACAATTATCATTAAAAAAATTTCAAGTTGCAAAGGGAAACCCAAGGGTTAGAGCACCAATTATTTATATATTCATTGCTCTTTGGATAGGGATTTTAACCATCAAATTTATTCTTCCCTGTGCATTTTTCAATCACAAATAATATATAAATAAATATCAAGAGCACGATTATGCTCTGGATATGGAAATATGTCTGGTAGTCTTGTGCTTAAATTGACTAATTGGTTGAAATTTTTGTGGTTTAGAAGGTTTAGGGAAGAACATTACGATTTGTTACCTGTAATGAAGTTATCTTCATAGTTCTTCGTGGCCTGAGAAACGACACCTAACAACTTGTGATGTAACTACAAAGCGCTATGTTTCAGGTGTTCATACTCCGAGGAAGTAGAAGAGGGTAAAGAGGTCATATTCACGTATGGTGTTATCCTCTAGGAAAGTACCGTCAAATGAGCATCCCGATGAGATACATACTTCTTATAACAGATGATTAGATACATTTTTCTCCGTTATTAATTCATTGATGATTATTCTCTTCCTCTCTCGTAGGGTGTAAATGATCATAATGAGAACTTTGTATAAGTATATCTCAAAATACAACTAGCTGGAGATGCAAGACAAAGTACAAGAAGAAACAGGCTTTATTCATATGATCAACAATGGGTTAAAATTTCGTGGGCATTTACAGATAGTGAATTTTGAGTGCAGTTTCTGGGAAAATGAAGACAAAATTAAAAAATCTAAGATGTGAGTTTTGTGCAGAATGCCGTCATTTAGGTGCATCATGGGAATTTCTGGAAAATTATGAGCATTCTTGTTGATTTCATCAGATCTGTGAAGGGTATACATATAGATTTCGCGATGGAAGAAATGCACTGAAAAAAAGATTAACTTATTTATCTAATTTGGGATTTTAAAATGCACCCCCTACCCATTCGAGCTTGCATTGTGTGTATGTGGGAACTGGTGTTCATTTTTTTTGAATGACACTTGTTACAAATATATTTTCTATGCTTGGTTTCCTTTCTCCTTCCAACCATGGTGGGTTGATGTCAATTATGGTTTTACTATGAGTGTTCATGGGTTTTTTTCGCTGGCAATTCTTCTGGCCGGCAATATAAAATTTTCAAAGGCGCGGAATGTAAGAAAAACACACTAAATACTGCTTTCATGTTTCCTGGAATCGTTTTCTACATTTTCTTTGTACTGAATGCATTGATCTGGGATGAGAAATTTTCTGATGTTGTACCTTTTGGAAATATGTTTTTTATGGCCTTTTATGGCTTGTAATTTCAGTTCCCTTGGTTATTATTGGCAGTTACTTTGACTACCTTAAATTTGTAACTAAAGATCGAGTGAAAACAAGAAAAATTCCCAACCATATTCATAGATGGGATTGGTACATCCAACTCGTTTTCTCCATACTCAATGGTGGCATATTACCATTTGGTGATATCTTCATTGAGTTGTTTTACATCTTGACTTTTATATGGATAAATTGGTTCTACTACATCTTTAGGTTCTTGTTCATAATATTTTTGTCCTCTTTGTCACTTACACAGATATTACCATTACTTTCTACTAATTCCATCTATGTAGTGAAGATTACCACTGTTGATAGAAGACAAACATGGGAAAAAGAATGGTGGGAAGATAAAATATTTAAAGGTCACTTGCCAACTTATTCTGCAGATTCATGTGATGATGGTGATTATAACATTATATCATATAAATTGAGCAATTATAATGTAAAGTGTTGTACAAATGATGAACGCACTTCACATCATCCAGTCAATTGCATGAAGGAATATTTGATGACTCATTTTGGTGAGAAATATACGACAAACGATGATAAAATTTCAAGTGATAGAAAAACTAGTGATTTTAGTACAAGCAGTGTAAATGATACAGCGAGAGAATATATCAACGAAGAATACAAGGAGATATGTTAAAACATGCCAAAATACAAACAGGAGACACCACCGATATTCCAAGGGAAGCCACAACATGTGAATACTTTGATGAAAATGATAATGGAAATTATGGTTTATACTTTGATGAAAATGATAATGGAAATTATGGTTTTGAGGAAGTTGCTTGTCTTTGGAAAATGTAGCTAATAAAAAGGGTGAAAGTGCTCAAACCAAGTTCTCTCCGTCAAATACATTTGATATTTCCTATGCTTAAGCTTCTTGCTTGTTATCAGGTTTTTAGGCACGAGAGGGATATGAAAGTAAATCTTTCAAATGCTAGTTAAAAATAGAGTTTCAATATTATGTGAAAGAAATTCGAGGAATGAGAAGTCACAAGAATTTTGAAATTAAAATTTCCAAGTGAAGAAGTATAAACAATTTCAATATGATTTAAAGAAGACACTTGGCCAACATAAAACAATTAAATACTTTTAAAGGATCAACATCAACAGTTCAGGTTTTCAGGATGAATATAAAGAATCAAATGATTAGCTTCTAGATTCAAAGGCAGAGGACTAGCATCAGTAAAATTGTTTTTAGATTTAAGGTCGGATTCAATTGAACACATAGCAGCAGGGGTCCCAGAATGTCAGGCAATAAATCAACATTCCACTTGACAGCTAGGGTATTTCTAAATAAGACATATCGCGAGTGTATTAATTGTCAAATATTTCATTCCCAAGTTTCATGCGAGCAACAAAAATATCATCAGTTTTGAAAGGCTTCTGAACCAACAGTTTGAGACACATTACAACCTATTCCAAATTTTATTTATTTTTGGATATTTTATTGATTTTTACTCCAAGAACTTATTATTTTGTTCCTAAAAATTGGAACAGTTTGTTGATTGTAATAATCTATATATTCTTAAGTTTTTAATGTAAAACGGTTGGCTTTTGATGCCAAACCCTTCACATTTTTGTAAATATTTTCCATAGAATTCTTAATTGAAGGATATCAAGCTTCAAAGTTTAGCAGAATTTGTGTTTTTTGTATTTTTTCCAGTACTTTCATACTTTATTTATTCACATGTTCAAGGTTGGATGAGGAGATTCTGGGTAAGAATAGATTGAGTGTCAATCTCTCTTAAATCACCTCCAAAGTTATAATCATTTAAAGAGATTAGTTTATTGGGCTGTTTGTCTAAGAGAGTTCCTCTACATATTTTAATTGTTGCCTCATGTCATCCTCCTAGATGTGTTCTCTTTGGCTGTAGAAGTCTTCTACATACATCTAAATTTTTCTGGTTAGTTAAGTATTCTCTCTGATTGCTTAATTATCTAGAATTCAATTAAATTCTTCTGTCAAATTATTTTAAAAAATCATGTCATTCTTTCAGGCTGGATTGATGAGCCTTTGACTAAGGACTCTGTAAGAGTAGTAATAAAACTACCTATTGATCAAATAGCTCTCCAGGTGAGAACCTGGAGAGTGTATACACACATACACACACTCTGATCATTGAATCAGATGAGCCTAAATTATATAGGCTTTCACACTAACGGGATGGTTTCAACCACTCCCTCGATATCAGGATATGAGATCTATGATTAGAATCTCAATCCTATCTTTATCATAACAACAACCTAACTATGGATTTCTCCATTAATTCCAACACTCCCCCTTAATGGAGAAAGGGTAATAAACAATAACATACACCTGCTGCTCTAGTCTCAGCTAGGCTTACAAAAAAAAAAAAAAAAACATAAAAAACTTGACAACAGAGGATTTCATTTTTCGTCTTTATGCTTCTGAGTCCATATTTGTTCATTCTATGTCAAGGCTTCATCTTCACTTTCCTCGCCGTGAGGTAGTGATGTATTTTCACCTCATTTCTTCCCCAGTGATGGAAAGCTTGAACGCTTATCCTCGCCCTTTTGAAAGTTATGTCAGGCTTAATAGGAAACTGTTTTCTCTCACCATTTCTGGTGTCACGCATGTAAATTTCAGCAATTTTGTCATCTGCACACACATAAATATTCATGAGATTATCACATTTTAAATTCTCTCTAGCTCTGTCTTCTTCTGCCACGTCTTCGCCTTCAGCTTCATGTGGCTCGTCTAATTGATCTTCAACACTTTGCTCATTTTTACATCCTTCCTGAAGATCAACTTGTGACTCTTCAATATCAAGATCTTACACAACAGATTGTGTTTTTTGTTTCTCGTGGTCATTAATAGAACCACATTGTTTTTCTAAAAAAATTCTACCCATGCTACCCAGGCTAACACCTACAAATTCCCACATGAAAATATCATCATCATCGTCATCAGAATCAAAAAATATAGACATGTTGTTAAAAGGTCCAGCTTATCTGGTTTTATCTTACTTCTAGATTTTGACTCCACTCGGTCCTCTTACGAGCTCCAACAACCCGTTACCATGTAGTTGGGAATCCTCCCTTTGGCAGCTCTTCAATAGTAGAACCTTGTAGACTGTGGCTTCTATGTCACGCAGGGCTTAGTGCTCTCAGCTCTTGCGACGAGCAACAGATGACCTCTCAACAAACTGACAACGCTATCAATGTCTAATTCTGATGCATGTAATTAACAATTTCTCATATGAGACAAATATTTCACAGTAATAAAAAAAATGAAACCCTTAACAATCCAATTTCTACAAGACTCCAACATTGAAATGGTGATTTTGACGCAAACTCTAAACTAATATCGAATTCGCCATTTCTGCCTAAATTATTAATCTCGTTTTCTGCGTCTTGCAAGGAAGCCTGCCACATTCGGCGTGAGGCCAGGGTGATCAGTGTAAAAAAGAGCTATGTGGGATCTGCACATGGCAACACTTTCCCTGCAGCGTCTCAACCATGGATCTTCCAAAAACTGTTAGCGGCAGGACTATGAAATTGGGAATTGCGTGGATGAAATGGCATGGTATATCATAAGAAAGTCTACCATATCCACAAGAGCACACAACCTAGAAAGGACGTTGTGGAAATGAAATTTAGCACTCCAGCAACAACAAAACTAGATGGAACCACAATTTAAATGGTAATTAACATGTAAATTAAGGAGACTACGATTTTGAAAATGATTGCGACCAATTTTAATGCAACCTGACAGATTTGAAAAACTGCTACTCTTCCTCCTCTCCCGCTCAGTGTCGTCTGCATCACAGCGAGCCCACTGAAGAAATAGAGGTATTAGCCTGCAGAAATTGGGAAACATCCAAAACGATAATACCCTTGCGATCAAGCATGCATAATGTCTCTGACAGCAGTGCGAAGCGAATAAATTCACTCCCGCAATTTCTGTACGCAGGATTGGCAGCGTACACAGGATACGTAGGAGGTAGCATTCCAGCTCAGCACTCCTTCTGTCCACGCACTAGCGTTCTCACAACCTGCTTCCTTAGCAGGCTGCTGTGTTGGAATATTAAAAATTCCAAACACACAAGAGAATAGAAATTCCCCTCCTTTTAACACAGAGAAATACAAACAAAAATTTGCTTGCTGGTAGACAGAGGTTGCACAAGATTCTTCTATTTCATTAAAAATAAAAATCTATTACAGTATGATAACTTTCCACTGCTGGGAGATTACAAAAGATGGAACTGCTTCACTCGTAGTGTCCAAATCACTCTTCTCTGTCTCACACAGAAAATACTTTGTTCACTCTAAAACACGTTTTTCACTTTCGCACTGCTGTGCATACACTTGATAAAAAAAATTACACTCTGTCTTTTCCTTTTTATGCACACTGCTGTGTAAATAAACTTTTAATAAAAAAATTACACAGTAAATAAAAAAAATTACATTCACGGCCCCTTTTTGTTTTGGCTTTTGGGCCTTTTAAAAACTTTCCAGAACATAACTTATAAAATGAAACACTATTTATATATATTATAAATGTTAAAAACATTTATAATATATATATTACAATGCATATATATATTAACCTTGGTAAAAAAAAACTTTTCCATGACTTTTAACGAAACATGTTTTAAAAAAAAACTTTTACCCAAGGTTTAAAAAAAACTTTATGAAATCTTCACAGACTTCAAAAACATTCAACTGAATTGAGAATTGATTTCGGGTGCCAAAAATGCCCTGCTGAGATCACCCAGATTGTGACGCGAATTTCAAATTAAATCCACCTTATAAAAATTCGGGTCCGGATTTTGGCAATGTAACTAACCCAACAAAACAACGCAATCCAATATATTTACTCCACGTGGCCCTTTCAGTCAAACAAAAAAAAATTTGGCGGTAAAAATCTGAGCTTTGAATGTGGTTGGTGAATTGCGTTAATGCTGGTTGTTGCTGCAGATACGATGGAGCTCTTTCACCGCCTTCATCTTGCTATCAGCAATTACTCCGCTGTTCTGCTGTCTCTTCATTCCCTTCTCAATTAATTTTGCCGTATGATGAGATATGTGGGCAGTTGGAATTAATTTCCAACACCCCCCCTTAATTTCAACTGCTGGGTTTTCTTGCATACCCAGGCATTTCCTGAAATGTTCAAAGCTTTTCTGCGCAAGTGGCTTTGTGAGGATATCTGCAAATTGATCCTCTATTCTGCAATGTTGCAAAAATATCTCACCATTGTTAACCAATTCACGTATGAAGTGAAACTTGGTGTCAATGTGCTTTGTCCTTTTATGAAAAACCGAATTTTTAGACAATGTAATAGCTGAGCTATTGTCACAATAAATCACTGTCCCTTTTGTCTGCTCTTGGCACAAACTTCCTAACATCCTCCTTATCCAAATTTCTTGACATGCTGCTGCTATAGCTGCCACATACTCTGCCTCTGCGATAGACAATGCCACAATTGGCTGTTTCTTAGAAGCCCATGAAATGACTCCTGAACCCATGTTAAGAACATAACTGGAAGTGCTCTTCTGATCATCTACACTTCTAGCCCAATCACTATCAATGTATCCAACTAAATCTGACCATTCTGAAGCAGTATATAAAATACCAAACCTTTTAGTACCTTTAACATACCTCCGAATTCTTTTTGCTGCCTGTCAATGTGCATCCTTTGGCTTTTCCATGAATCTGGAAATTAAACTAACAACATGCATTATGTCCGGCCTAGTTGCAGTCAAATACATAAGGCTGCCAACTATGCTCTTGTACAAGCTAGGATCAAAATCCTTGCTGCTATCCTCTCTGCCGAGTTTTAATCCCATCACTGTGGGAGTGATTGCTGCTTTGCTCTCCTGCATATTAAATCTTTCCAGCACTTCATTAACATATTTTGCCTGTGAGATAAAAATCCCATTTTTATCTTGTTCTACTTCTATTCCTAAGAAGTATCTCAACAAACCCATGTCAGTCATTTCAAATTCTTCTTTCATGAATGTTTTAAAATTTTCAATAAGGTAATCATCATTACCTATGAAAATAACATCATCAACATATAAAACTACAATCAACATTTTACCATCCTTTTCTTTGATGTAGAGGGTGTGTTGTGGAGGTAAATCCCCTCTGCGGACAGAGGCGATCCCTACTAGCCCAAACCGGGTCTAGCAACAATCGTTCACGCTATAGTGCAGGTTCCTAATTGCAAATAAACCAACTAGCGATGAAGGCTTACCTGGAATCCAACGTTGTCACTCATAGAGAAAGTAGCGCTCCCGTTCCTTAGCTCTGGCAGATCACAATCCTCACGATCTCCGTGATCGAACACCTGCACATGCCAGAAACAAAACAAACGCAAGCGTAAAATCCAGTATATGCAACTATATGTCAGTCAGAGAAGACATAACTCAACATCATAAACAACAACAAGAGTGGAACCATAACCAATAGTCGCTTATCATTAATCAATCAAAGAAGAATACAATCATAGCTCTGACGCTATATTCTCCTTCGGAGGGTCGCCAGCAGAACACGTCTCGAAAATCCTGTCAAGGATGGGACAAACCTCTCTCTTCGAATCTCGACAATAGTCTCCTTGCTTGAATTTGGCCTTAGGGGAATAATCAAGGCTCTTGCAGCAGAAGGCTCTTGGGAATTTAGGGAACTTGAAGACTAGCTATTCAGCCATTCAGCCCTTCAGCCCCTTCATCAATGGATGAAGGCTATGTTTATAGAGGAGAGGAGGAGGTTGGGATCCCTACAATAGTGGAAGGGAGGCCGTATCCCTTGGGAGGTTCCCCATAAGGTGGAAACAAGAGGCCAAAGGAGGAAGGCCGTGGTTATTCAGTTGAAACCACTCCTGATGACTCATCCACGAAGTTGTTGTAATCGAAACTTCGCCTCTTTTTTTAAAAAACTTTCCAAAAGTAGATTGGCGCGGGTGCGTAACTGAGACAGAGTGCCAATTGGCGGGGGCTCAGTGTTAATTTCCCCCCATTGGCGTGAGGACATAATGGGCTAACAGCGCCAAGGCAAAAACAGGTGTTTTTAGGGGTCTACTCAGGAAATGATCAACAGAAGAAATGTTGTCCTCATGGAAAGGGATGCAACGACGGTATTTGCAAGGCATGACACTGCTTATTGGTCACAGAAATGACCCTCCAATGGGTGAGATGGAAATTGCAGGGACGGTGACAAATTACTGTGTAACAGATATCCCCTAAAGCATGAGGCCCGAAAGAGAGAGAGGGGTGAAATGCTTTACGAGAACGTGTCCAACTGAAAACTCCGCCGTCAGAAAACCTGCGTGAAGAAGTAAAACTGATTTCTCAAATACATGATATATATGTGGTATGGGCGCAGGCATCCATAACAGAGTATACAATAATCCAGATCCAAGGCATGGATGCAGCCATCCAGTGAGTATCGATAAATAGACTCAGGTATGGTCGCAGCCATCCAGTAAGTGAGTCATGTGACCAATCATAATAATCCACAAAATCGTAGCCTAGATTACAACAAACAAAATCCAGGGTCTTGCGCTCCATCTCAGTCCGAACACAGCACAAGTTCAAACAGGAGAATAAGTGAGCTGAAGTCGAACATGCAAGAACATTGTCTGATTACCAGCCAATGATGAAAGCTGTTAACAGACGCGAGAGGTACCACCAATAATGACAATGGCCCTCAAGGTACTACAGGTACAATCTACGGCATGTGAATCAATGAGTTGGCGTCGAACACTCGTAGAATCACTCGATCGGAGGCCAATGATCAAAACCTCGCGTCGAATGCGAAGAACCTGCCATTGAGGCATGCAGGCTCCAATGCACCAGAAGGGAGTCTCTAGATCAGCTTCCTGGATAATGAGCTGAAGTCGACAGGAAGTGACCTTGATCTAAGGTGGGCCATAGTGTTTCCCACATCATCGATACGAGGCAGAGGAACATAATGTCTTTGTGAATCACGATCAGATGATAATCAGAGGAAGGTTGAAATCTGCAGAGGTCAACTTCTCTTGAACATATTGACGGCACGACAGTGGATTTGGCAGTATTTGACATCAAAAGATCAGAGGTCATAGTGACGAGGCAAAGAGAAGATGAGAGGTCAAAAGGGATTACCCAAACCCACGGAGGCAAGTGAAAAACGAGATGAGATGTCCCCAACCCGACATGAATGCAGACAAGTGCCATGTTCAAGAGCGACATACTGCCGACACGACAATGATCCTTGTTCCATTTTTCCCCACCATTTCGGTGAGTACCTCTTTATTTTTGCACAAGCTTGAAGAGGATACCATATGCTTGTCATATAAGTCCGTCCTTCGGACGAACCCATCCTAGTACATTTAACGAGCCCTAGGAAGGAGAAACTCGGACATTGTCATTACGACTGAATCCAATGTCATTAGGGTTTAACGAGTCTGACAAAGGGAGAACTCGGCGTCTTTTCATGTTTAGAGAGTTTGAAAAGACAGCAGAAAAGTAAATTCCAATGGTCTCTTTTCGTAAATAGTTCCTCATATCCGAAAAGGTAGAAAACTATGTCTGAGAAAACCTCCTAGTCGCGATAGGCTAGGGTATTCCTTTTTCGTAAATAATCTATCCCAGCCGGAAAAAGGAGTAAACGTATACTGGGTAGATGTTGTTTCGTAGCCACTTTAACGAGATCGAAACGACAAGGGACTCGACGATCTTTTCATGTTTAGAGAGTCAGAAAAGAGCTGAAAGATGACTCCTCCTAGAGGAACGAGTGGTATAAAGGGTAGCAACTGGTTCCAGTAATGGTGGAACTGCTCAAAACAATATAAAAGTCAAGAGGCTGGCTAACAAGACCACTCATCGCAGCGGTTCCTCAGGAACGGGTAAAACAACCAAGTGAAGGCATATGATCGGCCAAGCAGATAGTGACGATGGAGTGAGAAAACCAAGGCTCATCTGGCAAAAACAGGCTGATAAAATGGCAATCACAAGAGGTAAAATGAGATTGGTTTCATTTTTACACAAGCTTGAAATAAAAAAACTTTGCTTGAAATCGGTTTCATTTTTACACAACCTTGAAATGGAAACAAACTATGCTTGAAAATGTTAAGCATGCCCCCAGCATGGTGACTCAATTCGAGGTACATGCCCCCCAAGCTTCAGTCCATATGAAAGGCAGATGGAGTGAAGGTTCGAATTACGAGATCTAAGAAAGACTCAACTGGGATTTTACGAGATCTGATCAAAGACTCGAATTGAACAAGAACGTGTTTCATTATTTTAACGAGGTTGACATATTAAAAGAACTATCCTCAGGACACCTTGTTTCATTTTTTAAGGAGCTTGACACAAGACAAGGAACTCTGCTCCGACCAAACTTGGTTTCATTTCTTAAGGAGCTTGACACAGGAAAAGAACCATGCTCCAAACGACCTCATCATAATGAACAAGAAGTCATCGCTTCCAAGAGTTCCACTCCCGATGGAAGGAAAACATCTTGGAAGTCAGGACCCAATGCCCCTAGCACCTGATGCACAACAACACTATCACTGGGTACAGGCATGGGTTAGGTGGCCACATAGTTTATCTGCGGTGGGGCAGATACAACGGGTGGATAAAAACCAGGAAGGGATGATGGCGGGCCAGCTGCCATATCAGGACCAAAGAATGAAAGTTGATCAATGGTCATGATCCGTCCTTCATGTGGAAAACAGACCACACGAAAAAGGGAGGAGAAAAGCGCTCCCATGGCATAGGTGTAATTGCGCCCCAAGAGCAGATTGAAATCCAAGGGGCCTGGAACAACCATCACATCCATATGGATGGTTTTACCTCCCAAAGTAATAGGTAACCTTGGAAGCATCCCTAACACTTGACTAGTTCTTCTGTTAAACGCCAACAGATTCTGTGTAACAGGCGCAAGCGGCGGCGAACCGAAAGCTTGCCAAGTAGTTGAGGATAGAACACTAACAGACACGCCTTTGTCTATAATGGTGCTGGGTACGACCAGACCAAAAGCTTGTACTGTGATCTCGAAAGGCACGTAAGACAGAAGGCGGTATCCTGCAAATCGATTCCAGTCAAAGGAAGCGACCAAACTACTTGGAGGGGCTACCATTGAACCAAGATGGTCCTCCCCTGGTGTTATGGAAGAAGAAGGAGCATCCTCCATGACCTCCATCTCGAAGGTGGGAGGAGTATCCTCCGGGACCTCCATCTCGAAGGTGGGAGGAGTATCCTCCGGGACCTCCATCATGGGAGGCGGAGGAGTAGCTTCTTGAGATATAGAGACAGGAGAATCTTTCTCCAAGTCCGAGGAATCTGAAGAAACATGAAGAACCTGAGGGGTGTGAGGTCCACTCTCAACGGAAAAGACTTGGTACACCGCAAACGGGGCTAGCTCAACCGATCCCATGACCAATGGTTGGTCAGGGACGGATTCCTGAATTTTAATTTCCGAGGGAGTGGGATCAACCAAGGATGACTCTTGACCAATCGTAGGATCAGCTGGTGGAGGACTCAAAGAAAGCCAATTATAACCAGCGGGAAGGCATGGTGTAGAACCAGTTAAGTTGTCCAAAACTCGCTTGGCTTCATCCATATACGGACAAAGGTGAATGGCATGGTGCCCTTCACACAACTTACAGGGATTGGTGAGCTTACCCTGTTTCTTAGGAGCCTTACTAGCAGCAGCTGAAGACGTGCCCCCAACCTAACTCCCGGAAACCAAAGGCAACGGCAGGCGACCGTTGGACCATACTTCGAGTACCTTAGGAATGCCAGGGCAGTCTCGAAGAAGATGATCTCCCGTGCACAACATGCAAGGGAACTTGACCTTTCGTGGAGGGTTGGAAGGTTTATCAAGAGGAGATGTTTCGGAAGCAATAGTTGCATCCTTAGCCTCTCTCTTATCGGACTTCTTCTTCTTCTTCTTAGCCACCTGGTTACTCAAATCCAGACTTTCACCAGGTGAAGTAGAAGAGGAGGACGCAGAAACAGGCGAAGAAGGGGAGAGGTCCACCTTGGAATCAACATGATATTGTTCAGGCGGAGGAACTGATTGAACAATAGTTGGGACATTCAGGACCACAAAGGTTGAAAACAACCAAACATGCAACCCAACAGTTAACCCAGGAAGGGACAACGTTGCCATATAAGGAGCACCAACATTTCCAAAAGGAGGAAAATGACCAAGATTCCCCTCGGAGGGGATTCCTTGGTTGGTGAACTCTGGAAAAGTTGCCATCAACAACTCAAAACCGCACACAGGCTAAAAACCAAGGCACACAATCAAACGGCCAACAAGAAAACTCTAAAAGGGTGTGTAATCGCATGTGTTTTATTTTACCACATTGAAACTTAGAAACTTCATCATTTCATGTTTTAAGAGTCGAGAAACGGATGAAAGGTGACTCTATCTCTTTCAGTTTTGAAGCAAGCATGAAAGGACAAGCACTTGGTGATCCTTTCAAATTTAAAGAGTCAGAAAAGATCAAGTGACTACTCAGGAATACTAGGCAAAGGGTGACCAAATAACCGTGAACTGTAATATACACCTTGGTTTCAAAATGAAAGAGAAATCAACCAAGGACTTAACGTACGTGCAGGCAATCTCCCCGAATGCTGTGTCCGGTGTATCACGGGTATAGGGCGGCAGACTCGGCTTCCTATGGATAATGGATGGAAACCTAGTGGGGTCTCCCTTTATATACGCGATGGTACGGGGAGCACAAGTCCGTACTAGTGCTGTCTAAAGCCAAGAGGCGAACGACAACTACTAGGTTTAACGACGCTGGAACACATCTCTAGCCTAGACCTCTAAATATGTCGTTAATGTTTCAATGCTGCCTTAGGTTAATTGAGTAAATTTTATGGTTGATCTTCAATTATGTTTCGGTTTCAAGGCCCTACCGTATGTCATATGACAATCTCCTGTATGCAGCTATATGAGAAAAGAAAACTTTTCAATTCGATGAATGCTATCTAGTTAAGGGAAGAGCTTCAAACAATGATACGACATAAAACAACACTGCAAACTAAATCTTTTCCAAACTAGATGACTTTCGCTATCCAAAAGTAATTTCAAACATTCAACGATGCAAACAATGCAATGTGATCTATGCAAAATCCTCTTTTTCGAAAACTATGCAATTGTAATCTATGCACAATTTCCTTTTTCCTTTCAAATGATAAGAATGCACTCAATGCATTAATGAAAGAGAATGCACTCAAAGCGATTTTTAGTTTTCAATCATTAAACAGTGTGATCTAAGTTCAATGATAAATCTCAAAATTACTTTTCAATGCAATGTGATCTAATGCATTTTAACGAAAATAAAACTATGAGACGAAAACTAAAAGAACACAAATCTTCTTAATGAAGGATGAATGCAAAAGAGATGTAAACAAACACTAAGAAGGCAATCGTTGTTTCAAACACTTTGTAACAGAATCCCTCAAAAGGCGACAAGACATATGAGGTCAAACACAAAGAGGACTTCCAAAGCAAGAGATCAAAACAAGGCATTCATTCCCTTTTACATCAAGCAATCATGGAAAGAAGACATTTCAAACAATGAGCAATGTAATATATGCTCATACAGTGAAAAGACCGGAAGGGAAAGACACACTGGTGAAGGAATCAGGGAAAAAGTCTCAATTTTCACACACCCTGAAATTGGCCCGACTTGTACATTGAAAACTAGTGCCAATGCCTGAAAATGAAAAAAACAAAGAATTTCTCCCAACCAAAACCAGACTCACCACTTCAAGCAGAATCCAAAACAAACCCAGAAGCAAAGTACTGACCAAAAGAAGCTTCCGAACAAGGGTAAACCCTAGCACCTACAGAAGATGGCGCGACTGTCTGGCTGTAATCCGCGCCAGAAAAGGGATGGCGCGAGTGATGAACTGGCAACCCGCGCCAATTGGCGAGACTATCAGGGTGGAAACCGCGCCAATCAAGCCAAACATGAAAGGATGAAAACTCAGAAAAACAGAGGTTAGATCTGATCCTCTGGGGCTGAACCAAAATCCAAACACAAAAAGAGCCAGCCAAAAGAGCCGATCAAGCAAGCAGAATCGAGAAACAACCGAAAAGACAAGACAATGCTCCAAGGGTTCAGTTTACAAACTAAACTGGAGATTGACTGAAGTGGCTTTGATCTACTGCGCAATTGCAGAGCAAAAGCGTTTCGAAGGCTATCTGGCCAACTTCAGGCTTCGTCTATAGCTTATAAAATGAACAACAACAAGCTAATGATCCCCAGTGGAGTCGCCAATTTGTTGTGGAGGTAAATCCCCTCTGCGGACAGAGGCGATCCCTACTAGCCCAGACCGGGTCTAGCAACAATCGTTCATGCTATATTGCAGGTTCCTAATTGAAAATAAACCAACTAGCGATGAAGGCTTTCCTGGAATCCAACGCTGTCGCTCATAAAGAAAGTAGCGCTCCCATTCCTTAGCTCCGGCAGATCACAATCCTCACAATCTCTGTGATCGGACACCTGCACATGCCAGAAAAAAAACAAACACAAGCGTAAAATCCAGTATATGCAACTATATGTCAGTCAGAGAAGACATAACTCAACATCATAATCAACAGCAAGAGTGGAAACATAACCAATAGTCGCTTATCATTAATCAATCAAAGAAGAATACAATCATAGCTCTAACGCTGAATTCTCCTTCAGAGGGTCGCCAGCAGAACACGTCTCGAAAAGCCTGTCAAGGATGGGACAAACCTCTCTCTTCGAATCTCGACAATAGTATCCTTGCTTGAATTTGGCCTTAAGGGAATAATCAAGGCTCTTGCAGCATAAGGCTCTTGGGAATTTAGGGAACTTGAAGACTAGCTATTCAGCCATTCAGCCCTTCAGCCCCTTCATCAATGGATGAAGGCTATATTTACAGAGGAGAGGAGGAGGTTGGGATCCCTACAATAGTGGAAGGGAGGCCTTATCCCTTGGGAGGTTCCCCATAAGGTGGAAACAAGAGGCCAAAGGAGGAAGGTCATGGTTATTCAGTCGAAACCACTCCTGATGACTCATCCACGAAGTTGTTGTAATCGAAACTTCGCCTCTTTTTTTAAAAAACTTTCCAAAAGTAGATTGGTGAGGGTGCGTAACTGGGATAGAGCACCAATTGGCGCGGGCTCAGTGTTAATTTCCCCCCATTGGCACGAGGACATAACGGGCTACCAGCGCCAAGGCAAAAACATGTGTTTTTAGGGGTCTGCTCAGGAAATGATCAACAGAAGAAATGTTTTCCTCATGGAAACAGATGCAACGATGGTATTTGCAAGGCATGAAACTGCTTATTGGTCACAGAAACGACCCTCCAATGGGCGAGATGGGAATTGCAGGGACAGTGACAAATTACTGTGTAACAGGGTGGGTTCTCCCTCACACTTTTCAAAACCATTTTCCAGTAGATAGGAATCTATCCTACTGTACCACTCTCTTGGCGCTTGCTTCAGCCCATAAAGAGCTTTCTTCAACTTGCACACTTTGTGCTCTTGGCCTTTCTTTTCATAGCCGAGAGGTTGTTCAATGTAAACCTCTTCCATTAACACTCCATTTAGGAATACTGACTTCATGTCCATTTGGTAAACTTTCCACTTGTTTTGTGTTGCTATGGGCAGCACTGCTCTCACGGTTTCCATTCTAGCAACCGGTGCGAAAGTTTCCTCATAATCTATCCCATGCTTCTGCTTATACCCTTTGACAACAAGTCTGGCCTTGTGTCTCTCTATTTTTCCTTCATCATTACTTTTGGTCTTGTAGACCCATTTAACTCCAATGACATCTTTACCTTTTGGGAGTTCAACCAAATCCCAAGTCTTGTTTGTTTCTATGGCATTAATCTCCTCATCCATAGCTTCTATCCATTTCTTATCCTTAATAGCTTCTTCAAAGTGGATAGGGTCTTCAACATGACAATATAAAGCAAACAAAGAATTGATACCTTCATTTGTTATATCTTGTTCATAAATATCTTTCAAACTTCTGAATTTCTTACCTCTTTCATTAGATGTACAAATGCTTGAAGAAGCACTTGAATTTCCTCCTCGTGGTGTGCTTGGAGAAGCACTTTCATTTCTCCTCAAGGGTGTGCTTTGCTGCTCTTTTGATGGTGTTGCTGTTTGGGGATGTATTTCAGCCAACTCATCATTATTTTCATCATGAGATAAACAATGTTTTACATTCACTGTTTTCTCTATGCTTCCATCCCAAGCTTCCTCTTCAATAAACTGAACATCTCTTCTCACAATAAAATTCTTGGTTGATGGGTTGTATAACCTGTAGGCCTTGGATTCCTCACTGTATCCAATGAAAATACATTTCTCCCCCTTGCTGTCCAACTTCTTCCTTAGCTGATCCGGTATGTGTGCATAAGCCATGCATCCGAATACCTTCATGTGTGTGACACTTTTCTTTGTGCCACTCCATGCCTCTTCCAACACTCTGTTCATCACTGCTTTTGTAGGGCATCTATTCAAAATGTACGCTGCACAATGTACAGCTTCAGCCCAATAATCATTAGGCAAATGCTTGGCCTTTAACATACTCCTTGCCATGTCCATTATGGTTCTATTATTCCTTTCGTCTACTCCATTTTGCTGCGGAGTATATCTAGTTGTAAACTACTTATGAATACCATTTTCTCTACAAAAACGTAGAAAATATTTAGAGATATACTCACCTCCTGTATTAGTCCTTAGGACTTTGATGTGCAGCCCACTCTGGTTTTCAACAAGTGCTTTGAAATTGCAAAATTTTTCAAACACTTCACTTTTGTTTTTCAAAAAGTAAACCCAAGTTTTTCTTGAAAAATCATCTATGAATGTTAGTACATAGTGGCTGCTAGCAAGCGATGGAGTTTGCATCGGCCCACACAAATCTGAGTGGACAATCTCTAAGGGTGCTTTTTCCTTTATGCTTTTCGCGGAAGGAAAAATTTCTCTGTGTTGTTTCCCCAAGATACAACCTTCACAAAGGCTGTCCGGCTTATCTATCAATGGTAAAACACTTACCATTCCTTTTCTGTTCAACAAATTAAGACCTCCAAAGTTGAGATGTCCAAATCTCAAGTGCCACAACCAATTATCATCTTTTGGTTCGCTTTGGAAAGTCTCTTGTGCCACTGCTGCTATCTTTTCTTCATTCTTCATATCTTCTCTCATTCTAAGAGGGAACATCCTTCTCTTTGTCATCTTCACTTCAACAATACATTGTTTGCTGGGTGGTTTATCCATGATGGTACAAACATCATCCTCCAAGAAAACATTATACCCCTTATGGACAAGTTGTCCAATACTTAAGAGGTTACACTTCATTCCTGGAACATAATAAACATCTGCTATGGATTTCTTTGCACCTTTCCTTGTTAAAACATTTACAATCCCTTTTCCCATAACGGAAACTTTGCTATCATTTCCAAGTGTGACTTGTGACTTCACACTCTCATCTAGCATAGAAAACATTGCTAAGTTTCCTGTCATATGGTTACTACAACCGGAGTCTAGAAACCATAAATCCTCACTTTTTTCTTCAGCCATATTACAAGCTAAAAACAAATTATTTTGGCTGATATTTTCCTTAGTGAAATTTTCACTAGTTCTATTTGCCATATCTTGCTGCTTCTTTCTACATTCATTAGCATAATGACCATATTTTTTACAATGGTAACATTGGACATTAGACTTATCATACCTTTGTCCTTGAGCATTCTGCTGACCACTTTGTTGGCTGCTGCCTTGGCCATGGCTGTGATCTTGACTGTTGCACCTTCCATGTGAATGTGAAGGGTTGTTCCTTCCACCTCTGTTTTGGCTTCTGCCTCTTCCTCTTTTGTTTCCTCTGCCTTACCCTCTTCCTCTTCCGAAAGACATCTGGGTCTTAAAGGCATGCTTCAAAGATGAGTTTTCACTCCTACCCAATCTCTGTTCATGGGTCATCAGTGATGCATGTAGTTCATCCACTAAAAACTTTGTGAGATCCTTAGTCTCCTCTATGGTGGTTACAATCACATCAAATCTTGAGAGTAAACTTCTCAAGAGTTTTTCCACAATCCTCTTGTCTTCAAGAGTCTCTCCATGAGATCTTATTTGTGTGACCATTCCAATCACATGAGTGAAGAATGAGTCAATAGTATCTGACTCTTTCATACAGAGAGTCTCAAAGTCTCTCCTCAGCAACTGATGTTTTGTTGTCTTCACTTTTTCCATGCCTTGATAGGTTGTCTTGAGAGTTTCCCATGCTTCTATAGATCTCTTAGCTGCTGCTATCCTCGGAAACACACTCTCATGCACTGCTTGATACAAAAATAAAAGAGCTTTGGAGTCTTCTTCTTATTGCTCTTCAGCATCTCTCTTTCTACCTGAGTTAACATATTAAACTCATGTTCATCTGCTGGCTCTTAAAAGCCTTCCTCAACAAATTCCCATAAGTCTTGGGAGACAAATAATGCTCTCATAGTTATTGACCAGTAGTCATAATTTTTCCCATTAAACATTGGGAGATGGATATTTCCCATACCCATACCAGTGTTGGCTCCAGCCATTTTGCACTCTTAACTATGATTCAAAAAACACTTGACTGTGTATTTAAAATAACTGACTGTTCTGCAACAGTAACACAATAAACTGTATAGAGAAATACCTTTGGATTATTTTTGGCTGAGTCTTCACACTGCTGGAGAAGCTGCTGCAACAAAGAACTCCTTGGCTTCAGCTTGTTTGACCTTTAAAGAGCCTGGACTAGCTCTAATACCATGTTGGAATATTAAAAATTCCAAACACACAGGAAAATCGAAATTCCCCTCCTTTTAACACAGAGAAATACAAACAAAAATTTGATTTCTGGTAGACAGAGGTTGCATAAGATTCTTCTATTTCATTAAAAATAAAAGTCTATTACAGTCTGATAACTTTCCACTGCTGGGAGATTACAAAAGATGGAACTGCTTCACTTGCAGTGTCCAAATCACTCTTCTCTGTCTCACACAGAAAATACTTTGTTCACTCTAAAACACGTTTTTCACTTTCGCACTGCTGTGCATACACTTCATAAAAAAACTACAGTCTGTCTTTTCCTTTTTATACACATTGCTGTGTAAATAAAATTTTAATAAAAAAATTACACAGTAAATAAAAAAAATTACATTCACGGCCCCTTTTTGTTTTGGCTTTCGGGCCTTTTAAAAAATTTCCAAAACATAACTTCTAAAATGAAACACTATTTATATATATTATAAATGTTAAAAACATTTATAATATATATATTACAATGCATATATATATTAACCTTGGTAAAAAAAAACTTTGCCGTGACTTTTAATGAAACATGTTTTAAAAAAAAACTTTTACCCAAGGTTTAAAAAAAACTTTATGAAATATTCACGGACTTCAAAAACATTCAACTGAATTGAGAATTGATTTCGGGTGCCAAAAATGCCCTGCTGACATCACCCAGATTGTGACACGAATTTCAGATTAAATCCACCTTATAAAAATTCGGGTCTGGATTTTGGCAATGCAACCAGCCCAACAAAACAACGCGATACAATATATTTACTCCACGTGGCCCTTTCAGTAAAACAAAAAAAAATCTAGCGGTAAAAATCTGAGCTTTGAATGTGGTTGGTGAATTGCGTTAATGCTGGTTGTTGTTGTAGATACGATGGAGCTCTTCCGCCGCCTTCAACTTGCTATCAGCAATTACTCCGCCGTTCTGTTGTCTCTTCATTCCCTTCTTAATTAATTTTGTTGTCTGCTGAGCTATGTGGGCAGTTGGAATTAATTTCCAACATGTTGGACGTGGGGTTGCTCTCTGGTTCTGGCTCAATGGCTACTTATGCCTTCATGGCCGCCTGAATCATTCATGGGCAAGAGGGTCGTAGAACTGGCGTCGACATAGGCAATCCGGACCTTACTGCCGCGGCCCTGTCAGTTGGGGCGAACACAGTCAAGCCAACGAATATCTTGGCGTCGGTGGAGGTGAGAATACGTTGCTCAGTACGCACAATGAACATATTTATTTAATTAAACTGCGTCTCTTTTCCCTTTGGCGGTTCAACGATTGTTAAAGACTTTACTGCTTTATAGCTCCGAGGCCAATCCTGACAACTCTTGAAGTTTCCGGTGATGGGAGGTTCTGGATCCCTGCCACCGTCGCACTCTAGCTGTATTCTCAAAGCTCTTGATTTATAACGCCCATTGTTGATAGTGTTCCTCCACATAGCACATGGATTGCAAACGATGTGTTCCTCCATGCACGCTTTATGCAAGAGCAGTGTTCTCAGTAAACGTCATTCTTGTATGGCTCCGATACCATGATAAAACTAGTTACTGATCAAATAGCTCTCTAGGTGAGAACCAGGAGAGTGTATACACACATACACACACTCTGATCATTGAATCAGATAAGCCTAAATTATATAGTCTTTCACACTAACGGGATGGTTTCAACCACTCCCTCGATATCAGGATATGAGATCTATGATTAGAATCTCAATCCTATCTTTATCATAACAACAAACTAACTATGTATTTCTCCATTAATTCCAAAAACTAGTATTTATTCATGAACATATATTGGTAATCATTAGCAACCACCCAAATTTAATCATAAATTTGTCCATTGTGCTTCATAGGCTGCTTTCTAGTGACAATGAAGAGTGTTAAACAAAGCCTCGTAACTATTGAGTGAAACCGTTCAAGGGCGAGCTTGAACCTAAAGATTGATCGAGTAGGTTTCTCGGCATAGTTTCTGTAGCCAAGAATTGTATACCAGAAATAGATACAACAATTACCACACAAAATTGAAGTTTTGAATTTCAACTTGTCCTTTTAAGGCGTCATATACTTAATGATGAAAATTGTGGGAGGCTATTAATTATTCGTTATCTTATAAAATTAGGGTTTTGTATTTCAATTTGATCTTTATAGCATCAAGTATTTGTATATTCCACTCTATTTATGTTGCTTCATATGCTTGATGCTAAAAATTGTGAGAGTTATTAATTACTTCTTATTTGTAAATTTTCTATTTTTTATTTCAATTTGTTCTTTATAACGTCAAACATTTTTATAGTTCATTTTATTTATGTTGAAAATTTTTGGTATGTTTTAATTACTCCTAGTATTCATACAATTTCATGTAAATTGCATGTGTTGCATACATAATTTAAATTCTAGAATATATTAGCATGCATGTAAGAGATAAAATTAGTGTGGTTCTTTCCATAATATTTTGTGTTTATTTGTTCTTCCATTTCCAAGAAACTGATAATGATGATTTTCACTTCTATTGTGTAGTATTTTGAGAATTTTTTGTGTGTATTTAGCTATTGTGGTACTATTTTTTATCCTTAGTGTGTAATATATGTATCAAATGCAAAGAAGCAAACATATCATATCATAGGATTTGTTGTTGTAGTGCGCGGGAAATTGGGAAGGGGATATATTGGAGGTTCCTTTGCTAAGCTACCCTAAACATCTTCTATTATCTCCATTAATTTATTAAACCATAGATTTTGTCCATTAAGGCACAACATGAGCAGTCATAGTCCATTTTTTTGTTAACTAAGAGTACCTATCAAATAAGATGCCCACTATGGATTATTGTACACCCAAACTATTATATAACCAGATCACAAAAATAGGAGAAAAGGATAGATCAATGACTTGACAATATGCTTCTTCGAGGGGGAAACCTCCTTTTACATCACATAAATGAACAATTATTAGATTATTCAAATTAAAATACCTCCTCAATATATATAGGAGTCTAAGGGGTCGCAATATAACTAAGGCCTACATAACAATAATAATGTAAAGGAACAACAATAGCAATAATGTGCTTCTATGGGGCACAACAATAAAAATATGGGGGCTACACTAGTATTATAAGGACCTAAAATTCCTCTCTCGTTCAAAAAATTGTTGTCCTCAATTCTTCAGTAGTTATAGATTCTTTTGAATAAAATAATCATCCTCCCATGTGGAGTCTTCAGCAAGAAAGTTCTTGCACTTAATGAGATACTCTGCAACTGATTTGTTCCATAGTTTCTATATTCCTTATTCTATGGTTGCTTAGGCTCCAATATGATTTTTCCTTCCTTTTCAAGTTTTGGAAATATATTTTGAACTTGGAGATTGTCACTTATAATCTTATGTGAGCATGAAATAGGGAAAATCGAGTGTACTCATGAAGATGGAGGAAGATCCAATTTGTATTCCATAGTATCAATATTTTGCAACACCTTGTAAGGGCCATAATACTTGGGTGATAATTTATTATCCTTATTAGCTTGATTGAGGGAAATTTGTTTGTATGGTTGTAGTCGTAAAATTACCCAATCACCCACATCGAAACTTCCTTCACTACGATGTTGATTTTCCTATTATTTCATTTGATTATGTGCGAGAGTTAGGTTATCCTTTAAGGGTTAGAGAACCTATTTTTTATTCTCGATGTGATCTCCATTGTTTGAGCCTTAGAAAAATATTTTAAATATGATGTGATGGATGGTGGATAATATCATAAAGCGCCATAAATGGGGTCATTTTTGTTTTGGTATGGAAGGAAGTGTTATACCACCATTCTTCCAAGGGTAAGCACTTGATCCATTGTGTTTTATTATCATATACAAAGAAATGAAGATATCCTTACAAGTATTTGTTCACTATCTCAATTTTCCCATTCAATTGAGGATAATAAAATGAGATATGAGTTAATTGATTACCAATACAAGAAAATAATTTTGTCCAAAAATTTCCAATGAAAATGGGATCTCTATCACTTGCAATAATCTTTGGGTTTCAAGTTGTAGCTTTTGAATTATTCCTAAAAATGCATTAAAAACTATACTAGATTTATTTCGATCAATTAGTTCACAAAAGTATGAGTACTTGGAAAGCTTATCAACTATCACCATGATGAAATTCTTTCCTTTAGACTTGGGTTAACTCGTTATAAAATCCATTGGTACCTCTTCCCAATGTTGACTTGGAATGAATAATGGTTGTAGAATACCTAGGGTCTTAGCTATATTGAATTTATTTCATTGGAAAACCAAATATTCCACCACAAACTTCTGAATATAATATTTAAGGCCCTCGAAGTGGCTTATTTCTAAGGCGTTGATATCTCTTTTCTTCTATTTTTGGAGCTGGTTACACATCATTTAGTATCAGAGCTTTGGATTCTAGGGTTTCACTACTCTAAGGTACCAACGTAGCCCTCTGAATTATCTTTCGAATGCCACAAGTCTGAACTGATTTGGATTCTCCAAGACAAAGTTATGTCCAATCTCCCCCCATGACCTAATTATGGACTGGTTCAGTAGAGCGAACTTGTACGACTTGCCACTTGTCACTGTTTCTTCCTTTGTCTCTAAACTTGATAGCCAAGAAACTACAGTCTGTGTACTTGCGACCAATTTTTACGGCACTCCAATCCGATGCCTAGAGAGAGAGTTATTGAACTTTTCCCACGATCACCTCTTTGAGATGAAATTTAGGAGCCTGAAAAAGCACTACCTTCCACAGATCATATCTCCAAAAATATTGCGAACCAAGCTCTGAAATTTTTTGACAAATTTCCTCAGGATTTCAGCTTCGCACCATATGAATTTAAGATTCTGAACCTTCGTAGAAAAAAATATATAGTGCAAATTCCATGATGACTTGTTTAGGATCCTGAAAAAAGACCTAACTTCCATAGATCATATCTTCGAAAATATTGCAAACCAAGCTTTGAAATTTTTAGAAAATATTCCTCAGGATTTCAGCTTCGCACCCTAAAAATTTCAGCTTCTGAAACTTTGTAGAAAAAATTTATAGCGAAAGTGCCACGATGACCTGTTTGGAGCAGCGAAACCCTAGAATCCAAAGCTTTGATACCAAATGTTGTGTAACCAGCTCCAAAAATAGAAGAAGAGAGATATAAACGCCTTAGAAATAAGCCACTTCAAGGGGACAACCTCCAATACATTACATAAATGAACAATTCTTGGATGATACAAATTAACAAAACCTCCTTCTATATATAAGAGTCCATGGGGCCACAATATAATCCTAGTGAGGCCACAATGTAATCCTAGCTGAGCTAACAATAATAATGTAAGGGAACAATAATAACAATATGGGGGTTACAGGGGTACAATAATAACAATAAGGGGGGCGACACTAACATAATAAGGGGCTACACTATTAATATAGGGACTTAACAAAGAATATGGTATTTTTTTTAAAATATCGAGTTCCCTCCTATAGGAGAGGTGTGTAATTCCAAAATAAAATTTTGTTTAAGTTGTGAAATCCTCCATAGATAAAAGTAATATTTGTTCCACAATGAATCATTTTTCCAAATAAATGAATCAAATCCAATGGATCTTGCTGCAACTTTTGAATGATCGTCCATACCTCTTGATCATTATTCCATTCATACCAAGCTTCATTTATCTGATTAGGTTGGATAATAGAAATGGAACAGAGCAATGCTTCCACATAATCATCCCTTCTTGAGAGTGGATTTGCAGCAATATGTTTCTTCCTTCTATTGTATATGATTTCAAAGTCATAGCCCAACATATTTTCAACCCTTTTTGCTACTCTTTTAAAGATAATATTTGTTCTAAAATTATTTAATACTATCATGATTTTTTTATTATCTTGAAGTGTCTTCCCATTAGGTAATGGTGCCATTTATTCAGTGCATGTAATATTGTGAACATGTCCTTCTCATAAATAGCTTTTTGTAAATACTTTCCCTTTTATTGGATAACTTTCAAAATAAATGGGTCTTCCCTCTTGCATTATAACATCACCAATATCGTTTAATGAGGCATAAAATTCCACAATAAAGGATTTTGTGAAGTCTAGTGTAGCTAATATCAAACCTCAAAACATTTCCTCTTTAATATTTTCAAAGGCCTTAGTTTCTTTTGGAGTAAAAAAAAATGCATCTTTCTTCAATATTGTTGTTAGAGGTGTTGTAATCTTCTCATAATTCTTAACAAACTTGTGATAAGAGCTTGTCAACCCAAGAAATACTTGAGGATTCCTTAAGTTTGTGGGGATTTTCCATTCCTTGATGGCTTTAATTTTGTTAGGGTCTGCCTTAACACCCTCATGGGATACAATATGACCCAAATATTTGAATTCGTGTAGCCTAAATAAAAATTTTGAGATTTTTTCATACAATTATTTCTCCTCTAATAGTTTGAGCACCCTATCAACTTTTTGAACATGGTCTTTCCAAGACTTGTTGTAGATCAGTATATCATCAAGAAATACAAAAAAAAAATTTCTAAGAAAGGGTTTGAAAGTGGAATTCATTAAACTTTGAAATGTGGAAGGTGGATTAGTAAGGCCAAAAGGGATGAAAAAAAATCATAATGACCTTCATGAGTTTTATTTTTTGTTTTCAGAATTTCTTTTGTCTTCATTATAATTTGGTGATTTTGAAAATGAAGATCCAACTTCGTGAAGTAAATTAATCCAGGTGGTTCATCCAACAATTCATCAATGAAAGGAATGGTAAACTTATCTTTAATAGTGAGCTTGTTTAGCTAGATATAATCGAGACAAATATTCCATGATCTATCCTTCTTGCACACAATACTAATGGAGAAGAAAAATAACTATATCTAGGTTCAATTATACCTCCCTCTAGCAATTATGCAACGATACGTTCAATTTCACTCTACTGGGAATATGAATATATGTAAGGTATAATGTTTTGATGAACACTTACTGGAATTGAGTGAATAACACGATCATTATTGTGAATACATGGGAGACCTTTGGGACTCTCAAATACCTTGGAATTACTATCAAGAACTCTTTTGATATTTGGAGAAATGGATGAGTTGGATGTTTGAACATCTAGTGGACATAATTATACAATTACCCCTTGTTGTTGCTTCTTCAAAAACTTTTGCATGCCATTAGAGCTTATTATATTCCCAAGTTTCCTTGTGATACCCATTAATTCATGAATTTAATTTCCTTCCGAGAAAAAATTCAAACAATGTTCTTAAAAATTAAAATCTATTGTCCCTAAAGGTTTTAAACATTGGACTCATAATACAAAATCTACACCACCAGTTGGAATGGAAAGCATTGGACTATTCAATACATATTTCTCCATGGTTAGATTCATATTATGGAACTTCCTTGAGAAATTTATAGTTATTGAATTTGAAACCATCACTTGACACTTTGGTGCTAAATATAAAAAGAAATTCAAATCCTTGGCCATCTTACAATGAATAAAATTATGAGTACTACTTGAATCAATCAAGACTATTACGTTTTTCTTCTTGATATATCCTTCGATTTTGAGAGTGAGGAGTGGTAATTCCTGCCAATGCATTCCAAGATTTAGTCTGATTAATTTCTTATTTTTCAGCCCCTAGGTAGGTTCCTCATGTATATCTTATTCTTTTGATGTCTCTTTTTCATTTTCTTCCTCCTCTTCACAATCTATGTAAAATAATTTCGTATTAGCACTCTTATGAGCTTTAGTGTATTTTCTATCACAAATATAACACATCCATTTTTCTCTTTTTACCTCCAGTTTCTTTGGTGCCAAACTTATTAGATGTGAGATGGTAGGAGCGATAATATTTCTATCTTTATAGTTTTGAAGGGTATAACTCCTTGTTTCCATAATATTGATTTTAATTTTTCTTGCCACGATGAAAACATTCTCTAATGACTTAGGTTCTAAAGACGAGCCTCATGTTATATGTTATCCTTAAAATTCATCGAAGAAATCAATCATATGCTCCTATGGAATATCAATTACCTGTATATTCAATCTCTAGAAGTCCTCAATGCGATCCCCAAATTAACCATTTGTTTCAAATTTATCATTTGGATGAAGAAGGTGTTGCTGATTGCATCCCATAATGTGATATCAATTCCTCGATAAAAGCTTTCCAAGTGACTAGTTCTTTACGAGAAAAAAGACATCAATACCATACAAATTGATTGGTTTCTAAATATAGATATGTAATGCATACCTTTTGTGTGTTGCACATCATGTAGATCAAAGAAATACTCCATCTATAACATCCATGTTACAATATCCTTACCAAAAAACTTCCTTACATATATATTTGGAATGTGTTTAGTCTTAAACCCAAAGTTAGATTCTCTAAAATCATTATTCACATTCATTTTTTTCTCATCATGAGTTTCATGGAATACCTTGTCACCATGTCCTCTTTTAAACAATTCATGTTTACATTCATCATTACTTCCAGTTCATTTTTTTTACTCTTTGTGAGAGCGAAATTTGTTGCACTTGGTCTCATAATTTTGAAATATCATGTTTCATTTCCTCCTCTTCTTCAATTGTTATAGAAGAGTTTTTTATTAGATTACTCGGTGTATTAATTTTTTTGTTTTGAGGAATTTTATAATGAAATAATAATATTTATGCTTCAATATGCCATTTGAATAACTTAAAACTTATTTTTCAAACAACATTTCTTCAATTAAAAAAAAAAAAAAAAGACAAACATTTTTCTTGCTTTTAGGAGCTTGATCTTGAGACTCTTGTGTCTCTATAATTTTAGCCTCCAAAGGTGTGAAACTTCATCCTAATGTATTTTTTTATGTCATATTTACAACCCCACAAGTTATAGTGAAATTGGATTCTTCAAGATAAGTTATAATAAATCTCCCATGGTGGCCTAATTATGGATTGGTTCAGTATGAAAAACTTGTATAGATTTCCACATATCACTCCTTCAACCTTTAGCCCTAAATTTATTCCTCAAGTAACTACGATTTTTTCACTTTCATTAACCTTCTATGGAATTCAAATCCAATGATTGAAGATAATTTTATGACGATTTTCCTTAGGTGACCTATTTGAGACTAGTTTCTAGACCATGCATAAACCCTAACTTCTTCAGAGCATATCTCCAAAATATAGCAAACCAAGATCTGAAATATTTACACAATTTTAAGCTCCATGTGGTCAAAAAATTAGCTTCTAAAGCCTCATAGGAAAAAAATTATAGTAACAATGCAAAGATTCCCTATTTGAAGCAGCAAAACCTTATGGTCTAGTGCTTCGATACCAATTGTTATGTAGCCAAATCACAAAAACAAGAGTAAAGATAGATAAATGACTTGAAAATATGCACCTTTGAGGGTAAAACCTACTTTTACATCACATAATGAATAATTATTTGATGATTCAAATGAAAAGACCTTCTTGGTATATATAGGAGTCTAAGTGGTTGCAATATAACTTAGTGCAACACAACAATAATAATGTAAGGGCACAAAAATAACAATTGTGGGATTATATGGGATAGAAAAATAACAATATGGGGGCTACACTAGTATTATAAGGACCTAACATAAACCATTGTTGTTATCATCATGAGCTCATACAATCTTCTTATATTTCCACCATGATTTGCATCTACCATTGATGGGTCTAAACTTCCATTACAAAGGAGTTGCAATGTATATATCACTCTTCTTGTTATTTGCAAGAATGAAGGAAGAGTTAGATAGTTTTTATATTCATTATAGTCAAGATAACCAATACAAAGGTGACTCCCAATCGAGCACCATGTCACAATGACACTTGAACTTGGGTGGGGAGGTTATCGTTAAATCGTCCTCGTTATTTATGAAGGATTTGAGCATGCATAATATGAAACGGTAGATTCAAATCAGTTTAGGTAACCACAATAAAAACTGTAGATGATTTTTGTTTCCAATGGTTTAATATTCTTAGGCATGTTTGGCTGTAAAAATTGTACAAGTGAAAAGGACATTGTCACATAGATTACCCTTTGATATCAAAAAGCATAGTCATGTGTGGGAGTATGTTATGAACTATTTGAATAATTTTACTTTATTTCATAATCTATATTTTCAACACTTTTTTAAACTTCTCATAAATTGTTCTATACTTCATAAAATGTATATTGTAGATCAGTTCAACAGATATCATCTTTTGGAAAAAGTCATTCTTAAATAATTCTAGAATTATTATTGGCTTTCTTTTGCTTTAATACTACGCAACTGAATTTTTTTATTGGATTTTGTAGGAGTTAGCTTCACTAAGTATTCCATTGAGTATCAAGAGCCTACTATGGAGGATTTCAAGCTAAACCGTCCAAAAGTAGAGGTTTTCTACGATAATGGCAATGTTATACTCAAGTAAACTATTACTAGAAGTGTTAGTATCATGCATAAAAATAACAATAGATTTGAAAAGTACTGTGTCATATACATATAGCTTATAACTTTATTATTCAAACTAAGGATAATGTTCATAATTATTTTTTTTCTAGATTCTTCTAACAAGAACTTAAGCATGGTCATTGTGTCTCTTTCATATTAAATTCTTTACCTTGTTTGTTCTCATTGCCCAAGCTCTTTTGGTGTTTAATAATTTATGGATGAAGGATTGGTAGGTCCATCATGGAAAGAGAGGGGATGAGAAGGATTACATTTCTACAATAGATTTTATTAAGCTAGCTAAAAGGATATGTGATGAGCAAAGGAGAAACCTGCCTATCCCAAATAAAGTGAAATTTATCAATGGTGAACTGCCTTGTTAGGTAATCAATTTTCCACTTCACTTTTGATTGAATTAGAGAGAAGTAATATTGATGTTTAAATTTCTCATAATATTATATGATGTTATAATGATGTCTGAAATACAACGTTGCACCAAAAATAGTGAGATTCTCTACAAATTCGTATAGAGGAAAATTTGTCACAAGTAAACAAAGGAATGGACATAATGTTATAATAAAAAAATTAAAATTTACAAGTTGGCTGCTATCTTAAATAGCACAAAATTAAATAAAATGAGGAATAAGTAACTACATGTACATATGTATGTGATAATATCTAAAACAATTAAACTAGTATAGATCCATTTTAGACTTAGATATATGAAGCACTTAATGTGAAATATTTTTAAGTATGAATGAATTATTACATGACATGAAGTTGAATAATAAAATTAATACATTTTAAAATTTGATTCCTATTGGTGCTTGATATATTTGGGTTTAAGATGGATCTAGGCTAGTTATAGTCTTGTCATCTACAAGACGCCTAATTCAAACGTGCTTCTTTGTATTGGAGGATATTTTTCCCTTGTTGAATAGTTGTGTTTTCAAGACATGCCATCTTTCTATGCATTTTCTAACATATAGCCTTTTGTAAGAGTCATAAATAAATTTTTCATGCTATAAAAATGGCTATTAGATTCCTCGTGTATTACAAAAATCCTTGAAAATTTTTGTTCTAAGTCAACGTTTAAATTTTATGTGAGGGGTTTTATGGAATGAATAGATTAAATTAGAGAGCTTGGAGTAATTTCCAATGTTAAATAATATTAGCATTTATATCATATGTAGATTATTTTTCGACTGTTATTCTTTCTATATGGTGAATTTTAGGAATTTTGTGTCTTATAACAAAGGTCAAACATTCTGACTCACTATGGGGTCACTCATGTAGATCGGTTACCAGATAATTTCAATTGAAAGTTAACATAGAAAATAATTTTTTCCAATTGAAACTAAACATATCAAAATGAATAGGTTAGATTTTAGCATTATTAGCATAGTAGAGACTCATATTAATTTCAAGTATGATTATTGTTAACAATGATCTAAAAAACCCCGGTTACAAACATTTTGGTTTAAGATGAATCTATGTTTATTATTTTTTCTTATTCATATTACACATGATGATGTGGAATTTATGATCTCCCTTGTCTATGTTGTAGGACTCACTCTCTTTTGGTTGAAAAATGGGAAACCTTTAGATGCATTTTGTTATGGTTGATGTATGATAATTGGGAGGTTCATTTTGGAGTTTTTCAAGTAGGAAATTATGGTGTTCACAATTAAGTGAAAGGGCATTTATTTGGGAAGCTTCCCCTCAGGAGTCACTTCCCGAATTGTAACAACCCATGCATGTCTTTCAAAATTTGCAAATAAAGATGTCATTTCATGGATGCTTTTAGTATGCTCCTCTTAGAGATGTTTCAGGAGGTGCCTATTTTTATTCCATTATAATTGGGGATACAATTGGTGACTTGCATCTAGTCGGCAATGGTGCAAAGAAGCTAGAAATTAAAGTAATTTATCATAATTATAAGTCTTAAAAACAAATTCTATTCTCCATATTGACATGATTAAAGTCAAATGTTTACACAATTATGTTTGTGTATTCCACATTGTTTGAGGTAGGTTTGTAGGTGTAGTAATCCTCGCATGTTATGAATTTTATGTGAGTGGAGGTCTGTCTATTGTGGTCCTGGCCTCTTCTATTATATGTTTACACTTCCCTCCTTCCTATATGGGCATAACAATGATATCATGGTAATGCTATTGGAGATGGGGCATATAGTGGTTGTGGCTTCTAATGTTAACATATAGTTACATTCCCCACTTCAAGTATGATTAATAATATAAAATATAATAAAATGTCTTATTTATGTTCTCTCCTAAATCTAATGGAATTATGGGCCCACCTAAAAAATTATAATAAAATTTATATGAAAAATTCTATGCCATTCACCTTATGTATACACCTTAACAATGATGTTTTGAAGTTTAAAAGAATCTCTAATATAACTAGGGGTTCTCTCTATTTTCTATCATGCTATCCTTGTATTGTCATCTAAATTTAAGGGTCTCTCATAGTCCTAAAAACTTGTCGCTTGCAAAATAGAAAGGTAATCTTGTGGTGGTAGAAATTTAAGATAGTCATGAAAATGTAATAGCTTAATAAAGTAGCAATTTGGGGAAAAATTTCAATTTTCTATCGTATAGAAATATATAATCATTTTTTATTTCGTCTCTTGTATTCTAATAAATTTCCTTTCAAGGGTAGTGAAGACATAGATAATGGGATGCAATTATGTGTTACAACCATGCTACAACCTATTTGCCTCATAGTGGATATAGAGTTTGATTGATAATTTTGAATTCCAATAGATAGGCTTCAGTTAGAGATTTGATTCATTATTATATTGTTAAAAGTTGATGTATACGCACCAAATCTCAATGATCCTTTTGCGGAAAAAATCTTGCAATGTATGACTATGCACAATGAATTAGAACTCAGCCAAAATCAATTTATATGATGAAGAGGTTGAATATAGTTATGTTAATGAGAATTTCTCATCATATAAACTACATGCAAATAAATGAATGTTAGTTTAGATTTCAATTTTATCTAAAATTCTCATCTACACACACACACACACACACACACACACACACACACATATATATATATAATTTTTTTGTTTAATGAAATTTGTCATGTAGCAATAAGTAATATATTTTTTATTCAGTAATATGGTGATACATATTTTTTCTTGGTTTGTTGATTTTATTTTATTTTCTAATCAAGATAATACATTTTTTTAAAGAGTGCTAGCTAAATAGAAGAATTCTTACCTTCCAACCAAAAAGTTGGTGGTTGAATTCTATTTTCCATAAAATAAATTAATCATTGAAGAAACAAAAATATTGACATTATATTTTGTTTCTAAGGAGAATTCTTTATTGTCTCTAAATAGACAATAATTGGAATAAAAGACATATTGTCTCTATAAAGACACTATACATTTAATAAAAGTTATTGTCTCTATAGAGACAATATGTCTTTAATTGTAGCTAAATTCTTAAGTGACAAAAATGAATTGTGTTTTAAAAACCAAGTATTAAAACAATAATACTTGTGTTCTCTAATATTTTTATAAAACTATTTTTTAAAACAATAATTTAAAACACTAGTTTAAAAACAATATTTAAGACCATTTACATGTTTTCTTTAATCTCAAATTAAAGCAATTTATTTTCTTAAATAATCTTAAAACCCCATGCAGTTACTCTGAAATACAAGCAGGTGATAACATGATTTACCAAGGACTCTCCTGCCAACACATCCGAAGTATTAAATTCAAGCAGGTGATACCATGATTTACCAAAGGACTCGTGGATGGAGAGGTACGAAAATGGAGCCCATGAATAACATGCCCACTCCAGTGGTCATGTTCGAGGGACCTGTTAACGAATTAGTGGCCTCCATTTGTTTGGAAAATAAATGAATTTCCTTAAAATAATCTGATAACATTAGTCAAACACACCCACTATTTATGAATCTATCGTATTTTTGGAACAATCCAGGAACCGTTATTTTTATTCATGCAGTATGACATGGCGGATGGATACCAATGAATAAATACCTGTGTCATATATTGTTTTTAAGTGATGGACTTAGGTTCCCATATATGGACGAAACAACACCAGATGCATTGCGGATTGTGTTGGACTCCGAGGACATCTGACAGGCAACATATGATTCCTTGGAGATTCCGCTACCATCCCATAGGTTAGTCTTTATCATTAATCCAGATGCCTCTTGGTGTCGCCATAGAAGACGGGAAGGTTTAAAAAAAATATTAACAATCATAATAATTGCCTGTACACCACCCATGTGCACTTTGACAAAGGGGACATTATATGTGTTCATTCATCGCTCTTTATAATCTAACGTTCATTTCTTTTCTCTCCATGGGTTGATCGATAAGCTCTTTAGGCATATAGTGAACACAATAGAAAGGCAAGGATGAGTCCATGTACTCTTCGACTCATGTCACTGCCAAAGGGCAATGCAAAGAGAGTCCACTTTTTTCTTGATATTGAAGATCAGAAAAGCTCTATGGGAACCGTACAGTCTCCTGCTTGCCTAAGCAATCCTTCTGCGCAATGGTTGACTGCTTCTCTGGATATCATTATTTCTGCATATTCCAACGTTCACCCCAATTCCAATTCCAATTGGATTAATGATGTCCTGGAGGAAATAGTGAAGCTTCTTGATATGTGCAACACAGTTAGCGATAAGATTGCTGACGTGAAACATTATCAGACGTTGCTTCAAACCGCTATTCACTCTCTGGATAATGCAGGGCTGGACTTCAAAGATACAAGTCAGACCCCGCTTCTAATTAGAGTAACTAACATATTGGCCAACTGCAGCGCCTGCATTATCAATGTTAATGCCAAATGCAATACCAGTGCTTCAAGGTCGAGAGCTGTGGTCAGTATAGAAGATGTAATAGCCTGTTCCAGAATCAGTAGATTGGAGGGTGATTTATCAGAGAATATGGTCGATCTAAAAGATTGCACTGCTTTTGTGCTTAAAACAGTAGCCAACGCCATCTCAATCGAGCTGCCAAGGGCATCTCTTGATGGACAAGGTGATTCCCGCGGTATCACAGGGCGCTGTTCCCGCCTCCGCAGTTTGTTTGAAAGGGTCAGGAATCACAACAAATGGCAAAACGCCTCTCGTTGTCTATTGCATGAGTTAGAGAGTGCAGATTTATTAGTGAGAAAGTTGTATGATATTCTATCGGCCGATCAGAAGCAGGAGGACAGAAAGGAGCATGTGGAAGTGAAAAAATTGGTGGAAAAATTGAAAAAGTGCGAGGTGGAGTTGGATAATGGGATTGCTGCAATGGACAGTAAAATCAAGGAACTGTACAGTGCTCTCATCAGAACTCGGGTGGGATTGTTGGACATTCTAACTTACTCACTATGATGTCACAATCTCATTAAGTAGTTACGCTCTGACTCATTAATGTGCTAGGCTGTGTATGCCAGGTTAACTATTGGATAATGTACTTGCTGAAATCTAACTATAGGTATCAAATTTAACGGCAGGTATATGATACCACAATAAATATGAGTTGCCCTCTCTACCAGGCTTTGTGATCTTACAACAGAATTGCAGTCCTAGGTGACGTTTCTCTGCTTTCTTTGTGGGGCTGTTTTTGTAATGTACAGTGGAGTTCGTGTTGGCACCATGAAGTCCAGATGTAAATACTGCAATTATACTTTGACTAATAATGTGAAGGAATTTCAATTTTGAAAGCAATGGCGTTTCTCGATCTGTTAAATTAATGTGTTGGTGTCGCATGCATTCCATCGTCAAGATGCATTCGTCTTTGTAGTTCATGGTCTAAGAGGCCTTTCGCCGTTTGCGTACAAATTTTCACGAAGGAAATGCCATATTACTACAATCTCCATTTACATTGTAAATCCTGAGCTGATTAGTTTCATACTGACCTTGGCCAATTTACTTCAACAAATTATTAAGTTGTTAACATTTATTTGGTTATTGAGTCAGCTAATCATCACCTAATCATGTAGTTGTTAAAAAGTTAATTAAGTAACCTAATCTTGTAGTTGTTAAAAGCTAATCATGGAGTTGTTAAAAAGTTGATTAAGTCACCTAATCCTATAGTTGTTAATATATTTAGAGAGCTAAAAATATTATAGTGTACATATAAAAGTAATTATGCTAAAATCATGATTAATTTAATAAAAGTAAGTAATTATGGTAGAATTATGATTAATCTAGTTCACTAGAAGTTTTGATCTATGTCCACTTATTGAGTATGTAAATATTCATACTAAATTGATTAATCTAATTATGTAGTAAACATTTGGTTACATGTTGAATCATCGGATCATGTAGGATGTTGAATGTTGTTAACATTTATTTAGTCACCTAGTCATTTTATTCAGTCACCTAATCATCTACTTCTTAAAAGTTGTTAATATATTGAGAGGCTTGAAAATATTATAATGCGGAATTTTCATAAGATTATTTAGTTGTTGAGTAGACTTATTTAGCATTGAATAGTGGTGTAGTTAAAAAATTTATAATTAGGAATTTTGATAAAAGTATTGTTTTATTATATGGGTTAGTTTGATTTTTGTTATAATATTTTGAAGTAGATTTTGTATAAATTTCGTGAGATTTTTTTAAATAGGAAATTTTATTTATATATTTTTTTTACCAGAAAGGTTTTTTCTTAGGGTGTTAATTCCATTTATATATTGGAAAATAAATTTTAAATAATTTAGATTTAATATCATAAAAAACTTAGAACTTTATAATAAGATTTTCATAAAAAAAAAAGATAAAATCATTCATAGTAAAACTAATGTTCCGTTTTATCATATAACATTTTGATTAAGATGGAATTTTCATCATGGATGTCGCTTTTTTATTAAATATGTGATAAAGGAAAATTATATCTATGAGATTAATGTAAATAATATCTATTAATGTAATTTCATTTTAATCATGGACGTTAAATCTTAAAAAAGAGCATATTCCATTAGGTGAAGTTTACACTTCTAGAGATTTAACTATTTTTGTTCATTAATATATTCAAGCTTAAGATGGATCTTGATTGAATAGAATCATAAATATTTGTTCCAAAACTATGTCCTCCTCCCTCTAAAAGGAAGAGATGAATTTATAAGAAAATTTTGATATTAATATTTTCTAATTAAACTCTTCTCATTAGTAAGGATGTCTTTTACATGTCTCAAGTCCTTTTCTAAGAACCAAATACAATCATTATAAATCTTAAATTCCTCTTACTTGTACATGGAGTACAAAGTTTGATATTGACGTAAATATGTTGAATGTCATAACACAAACCAAGGCCAAAGCAAGGGCATCCTCTTGAAAGGAGACTTAATTTTGAGAGCAATTTTAACCATTTTATTCAAATAATATAGTTTTTTATGTCCATAGTCTCTCCCAATTAACATTCCATATTATACTTAAGTTTTTGTTATTGCATTTTGTTTTTTTTGTCTTTTTTTAGCCTTTTTTGAGAGTCATATGTTGTAATTGGTTCACTCTTTTTAAGGATGTTTATAAGTTGAAATGAAATCCACATAGATAAAGGAAATATAAATCCACAATAATATGGTGAAAATAAAGGAAATGAAACCCACACACATAAATATAATATAAATCACAATAATATGGTGAAAATCCAACTTCTACTAATAAATGAAATAGTAGAATACGAACACAAATAAACTATAATGGTGTTAGGTCCCTATAATACTATTGTAGCCCCTATATTATTATTTTGTGCTCCATAGATGCTCACTATTGTTATTTTTGTGCCCTTAAATTATTATTTTTATGTAGGCCCTAATTATGTTTTTACCCTTTAGATTTCTATATATGCCGACGAGGTATTGTCATTTAAATAATCTAAGAGTTGTTCATTTATGTGAGGTGAAGAGAGGTTTCCCCCTCAAAATTTTACTACAAGAAATTCTTCTTAATGGTGATAAGGCATTCCATGAAACTCGTGATGAGAACAAAGGGAATTTCAATCATGATTTCAGAGACTCTAGCTTTGGGTTGAAGACAAACCGTATTCCAAATTTCGAAATGAGGAATTTTTATGGAAAAGGATCTCGTAGCATGAATGGAGCAGTACTTTGATTTACGTGATGTGAAAAACACACAAAAGGTATGTATTACATATTTATATTTATAACCACATTGTTTTGTGTGATATTGATGGCCTTTTTCTCATAAATCACTTGCTATTCGGACAATTTTTACGGAGTAATTGATAGCACATTATGAGGATGAAAATCACAATACCTTCTTTAACCAATTGAAAACTTTCAAACAAAAGGATTAATTTGGGGGGCATATTGAGGATTTCTAAAGATTGAATATCAGGGTAACTAATATTCCATAGAAGCATCTGATTATGCCTTTATAGGGACTTTAAAGTTTAACATCCAACATAAGGTTTTCCTCTGGGAACCTAAGTCATTGGAGAATACATTCAGGGTGGAAAGAAAAGTTGAAAGAAAAATTATGGCAACAAGGATGTCTACCACTTACAACTATAAAGATGGAAATGTTGATGCTCCTAGACCGTCCCAAAACCTACAATGTTGACACCACAACAACTAGACAAAAAAAATAGCAAAAGGGATTTTCTACAGTTTTGATAACAAATACACTAAAGTTACTACGAAGAAATTATTATACATAGATTGTGAAGAGGACGAAGAAAATGAATAATAAAAATCAAAAGAGGAATATATATGCTAGGAACCAACCTTATTGAAAAGGAGGAAGTGTATTTGACCATATCTTGTAATGCATTCGCAATAATTACCATTACTCAAACTCTAAAAATAGAAGGATATTTCAAGAATAAAAAGGTAATAGTGTTGATTGATTCAAGTAATACCCACAAATTTGTTCATTGTAAGATAGCCAAGGATTTGAATTTTTTTATCTAACACTAGAGTGTCAAATGATGGTCGCAAATGGAGGAACTATAAATTTCTTAGGGAAGTGTCATAATATAAATAAAACCATGAGGGAATATGTATTGAATATTACAATTATTTCCATTCCAATGGTGGTGTTGGTGTTGTATTCAAAGTAAAATGGTTACAATCTTTGGTGACAATAGCTTTTAATTTTGAACATTTTCTGGGAAGGAAAGGAAATTGAATTAAGGGGTATCACACGAAAACCTAGGAATATATTTAGATATAATGGCATGAATTATTCTCACTAGATGTTCAAAATATAAGTAATCCATTTCTCTAGATCTCCAAATTTTTCTTAACAATCATTCCAAGGTAGTTGAGACTCCCAAAGGTCTCACACCTATTTGCAATCATGATCATGTTATTCACTTGATTCTAGGGAGTGTTCCTGCAAACATCACACATAAGAAATATCCCTATTCCCAGAAGAGTGAATTGAACATATGGTGGCAGAAATGCTAGAGGGAAGTATAATTAGACTTAGAAAAAGTTATTTCTCTTCTCTAGTAGTATTGATGTAGAAGAAGGATGGATAATGACATCTGTTTTCTTATTATAGAGAGATCAACAAGCTCACTATTAAAGAAAAACTTCCCATTCCTATCATTGATGAATTGTTGTATGAACTACATGGAGAAATTTAATTCAGCAAGATGGATCTTCATTCAGGATATCATGATATTAAAATGAAGAAATAAGACATTCTGAAAATGACATTTAGAACTCATGAAGGTTATTATGAATATTTATTCTTGCCTTTTGGCCTTACTAATGCCCATTCCACATTTCAAGGTTTGATGAATTCCACTCTCAAGCCCACCCTTAGAAAATTTGTGTTATTAATTTTTGATGATATACTAATCTACAAAAAGTCTTGCAAATATCACGTTGAACATGTTAAAAACGTGTTCAAACTATTGGAGGAGAAGCAATTGTCTGCAAAACCCTCCAAATGTTACTTTGGGTCACATTAAGTGGACTATTGGGTCATATTATATCTCATGAGGGTGTTAAGGTATACCCTAACAAAATTAAAACCATCAAGGAATGGAAAATTCCCAAAACCTTAAGGCATATTCAAGGATTTCTCTGGTTGACATGGTATTATTGCAAGTTTGCAAATAATTATGGAAAAATAACAACACCTCTAACAAAATTATTAAAGAAAGATGTATTTTTTTAGACTCCGGATGAAGCTAAGCCCTATGAATATCTTAAAGAGGCAATGTGCCGAGCTCTAGAATTTGCATAAACCTTTAATTTTGAATGTGATGCCTCATGAAATGGAATCGGTATTGCTTTAGTGCAAGAAGGGAGACCCATTGCTTTTGAAAGTCACTAAATCAAAGGAATGTATTTACACAAACATATTTATGAGAAGGAAATGTTGTAAATACTACATGGTCTAAAGAAATGGTGTCCTTACATGATGGGAGGACACTTCAAGGTAAAAAATATCATAATAGTATTATATTTTTTTGAACAAATACTATGTCTAGAATAGAAACAAAAATGGGCCACAAAGATGTTGGGTTATGACTTTGAAATCATCTACAAGAAAGGGAAGAAAATTGTTGTTGCAGATGCACTCTCAAGAATGGATGAGGACATGGGTGCATTTCTCTATGCCATTTCTATTATCCAACCTCATTGGATAGCTAAATCAAGGGATATATGGAAGAACAATGAAGAGATGTGGAAACTCATTCAAAATTTGCAGCAGGATCCCACGGCATCTGATACATTTATCTGGAAAATGATTCATTATGGTACAAATATTTCTTATCTCTATGTAAGAAGTACCAACTCAAACAAAAGTTTATTTTGTAATTGCACACCTCTCCTATAGGAGGGAACTCAAGGTTTTTAAAAACTTACCAGAGTGTCAAGAATATTTTTTTTGGGATGACCTTAAATCTAATATTTAGAAGTTTACGGTAAAATGTTTGTTTTTCAAATAAAAGAAGGCTAAGACAATTAAGAACCTTGGTATTGTACAACCATTATCTATTTCAAGTCAACATTGGGAAGAGGTCTTAATGGATTTTATCACTGGCCTACCCATGTCTAAAGGAAAGAGAGCCATCATGGTGGTTGTTGATATACTTAGCATGTATGCACACTTGTTTTCACTATCTCGTCCTTTTAAAGCCAATACAGTCATTACTATATTTGTGGAAATAGTTCAAAACCTAATGATATAAACCTAAAGATTATTGTAAGTGATAAATATTCCATTTTTACTAGAAAAATTTAGACATAATTATTTTCTTGTCTTAGTACTCAATTATCTCATATCTCATCTTATCATCCTCAATCTAATGGGAAAAATTAGATGGTGAACAAATGTTTTGAATTATATACTTTTTGCTTTGTATATTAGAAAAAAACACAATGGGTTAAGTGATTACCTCTGGAAAAATGGTGGTATAATAATTCCTTCCATGTAAGAGAAAAAATGACCCCATTAATGGCGCTTTATGGATATCATACACCATCCATCACATAATCTATATGAGACAATCTTGAGGTTCAAGTAGTGGAATATCACATCAAGCATCAACAATAAGTTCTCCAACTATTAAAGGATAACCCGACTTTGGCATAGAATTGAATGAAACAACAAGCACATCAACATCAAAGTGAAAGACATTTTTACATGGAAAATTGTTAGTTGTTTAGCTACAACCATATAAAAAAATGTCCCTCAAGTAAGCTAAGAAAATAAATTATCACCCAAGTACTACAGTACTTACAAGGTGTTGCAAAAGATTGGTACTATGGCATACAAATTGGAGTTATCTGCATATTCGCGGGTACATTTCCATGTTTCATGCTTAAATAAAGTTAAATCTATTACTAGAACTCGAGGGGGAAGGAAAAATCATATTGGAGCCTAAAGAAATCACATAAAAATGAATCTGACAATTACGAAATTGATCAATTTCAGAGTATTTCATTAAGTGGAAGAACTTACCTGTTGAAGATTCCTTGTGGGAGGATGATTATTTTATACAAAAGCATCCAAAAATAACCTAAGAATTGAGGAAAACACCTTTTTGAAGGAGAGGGCCATGTTAAGTCCCTATAATACTAGTGTAGCTCCTATATTGTTATTGTGTGCCCCAAATATGTCCAATATTGTTATTGTTGTGCCCTTACATTATTATTGTTATATAAGCTCTAATTATATTTTGACTCTTTAGACTTGTCTATATGCCAAGGATATATTTTCATTTGAATAATCCAATAATTTTTTATTTATGTGATGTAAAGGGAGGTTTCCCCCTCGAAGTGGCTTATTATCTAGTCATTGATCTATATTTTCTTATGTTTCTATGCTATTTTTCATTTGGATACATAAAAAATGGTGGTAGTTATCTCTAAATAGAGAGATATGTAAGTTATGTACATTTTAAAAAATTATTACACGAGGCAAAAAGAATCAAATTTTTACATAAATAAAGAAGCCTAGAGGTCCATAACTTTGACCCTAGAAGATGAAACATGAAAAAATTTCTAGCCTTGAGGTGGTTAGTTGTCAACATCTTGGGGAATAAACTTTTCCATTAAATATTTGTTTGATGTGCATGATAGCTCATTGGAGATAACTATTTGAGAACTACAAATTTTGATTGGGACCAAGGCATTCTGTCGCAACTAATAGCCTCTTGAATTGCTAAAACATGTTGTTTATGGTATTGAAATGACCCCATGGACCTAATAGTTAATAGAAAAAATACCAATAATATTGATAATCATTAATATTGTGGAGGATGTGGGTTTCCACCTATATCTACTTGGATTAGTGATCTAGGAGGATCCCAAAAGACTCAAAATTTGAAGTCCTCAAAACTCAACAAAACCATCACCAAGTTGCAGATCTCACGGAGACGATGCCAATTGTGTGAAAAAAACCTCAATAAAATTTCATATGAAAATGTTATACTCATTAAAGAGTTTTGTAAATAGGAAAAAAATTGGCATTCATAGTTCCATGTGTCAAAAATAGGAGACGACATGTGGCACCTTCACGAGGCACCATGTGTCACCCACCAGGTGATCCATGTGGCATGACATAACTTTCTACTGGGAATATGAGGTGGTAGGACAAGGGTTATTAGGCACACACGTGGGTTAATAGGAAGGATCCATATGGACGAAACAAATGGTGCCACATGGCAACTAGCTGGCAGCCATGTGGGCCTAGCTGATCCACAACTTGGCAAATAACATGATAAATTGACAAACAAAGTCAAATTTGGCAGTTCGATGTTTTAATTAAATGACATATAAGTTGATAGTGGCAAATATATATATATATACACACACACACACATATATATGTATGTATATGTATGTATATATATATATATATATATATATATATATATGTATGCATATGTATATATGTATGTATATATATATTCTTGGGTTCTGTTTTATATGGCAACATAGTTAATCTAAATCATACATGCATACATACATGTATGGTTTAGATTAACTATGTTAAGTCTCTATATTAATAGTGTAGTCCCTTATTATGTTAGTGTATCCCCCCTTATTGTTATTGTTGTACCCTTGTAATCCCCATATTGTTATTATTGTTCCCTTTCATTATTATTGTTAGGTTGGCTAGGGTTACATTGTGGCCCCATGGACTCCTAGATATAGAAAGGAGGTTTTGTCATTTGTACCATCCAATAATTGTTCATTCATGTAATGTATTGGAGGTTTCCCCCTCGAAGTGGCTTATTTCTAAGGCATTGATATCTCTTTTCTTCTATTTTTGGAGCTGGTTTCATAACATTTGGTATCAAATCTTTGGATTCTAGGGTTTCGCTGCTCCAAACAGGTCATCGTGGATTTTTAGCTATAATTGATTTTATACGAAGGTTCAAAAGTTGAAATTTTCAGAGTACGAAGCCAAAATCCTGAGGAACAATGTTGCAAAATTTTAGAGCTTGGTTCGCAATATTTTCGGAGATATGATCTGTGGAAGTTAGGTCTTTTTGCAAGCTCCTAAATTTAACCTAAACAGGTCATCGCAGAATTTTCGCTATAACGTTTTTTTATATGAAGTTTCAGAAGCTGAAATTTTTAGAGTTCGAAGCTGAAACCCTAAGGAACATTGTCACAAAATTTCAGATCTTTATTCGCAATATTTTCGGAGATACGGTCTGTGGAAGTTAGGCCTTTTGCAGGCTCCCGAATTTCATCTCAAAGAGGTGATCGTGGGAAAATCTTCATAACTCTCTCTCTGAGCATCGGATTGGAATTCTGTAAAAATTTTCCGCAAGTACACAGACTGTAGTTTCTTTTCTACATATTTCAGAGCCGAAAGAGGAAACCGTGACAAGTGGAAAATCGTACACGTTCACTCTACTGAACCAATCCATAATTAGGTCATCGTAGGAGATTGGGCACAACTTTGTCTTAAAGAATCAAAATTAGGTCAGACTTATGGCATTCTAAAGAGAATTCAAAGGGCTACCTCAGTGTCAAATTTCAGATATTGAATATTCGAAATCACAAAGGTAATTCAGTTTCAATATCGAGCTCCTAAAAATTAATAAAAAGGTGTGTATTTGGTTTTTAAAATTGCATAACGTTTGTTTGAAAAAGTAGTTTGAAGTGATTCCAAGGGCATATTTTAGAATTTTTATCAGTATTGAGTTCTATAATGCCTCCAAAAAATAATTCCATACCCATTAAGCCCTAAAAAATCTATACTATGATGCATGAAAAGGAAGAATTGCAGTATGAGATATCAAAATTACGGTACCAAGTGCAACAAATTTCTATCTTACGAAGAGCAACCGATGATGACATAGATGGTTAAAAGAATAAATGGAGACTAAGTTGGATGGTTCGAAGGATCAAATAATAGCTAATATTTACGATAAATTAGTAGAAGATCACATCTAGCATCAACAACAAGTTCTCCAACTCTCAAAGGATAACCTAACTTTGGTGCAGAATCTAATGAAATAATAGGAAGATCAACATCACATCAAAAGAAGTTATGAAGCAATAACAGAAACAAGAACTTGATAAGTACAATCAATTTCAGAGTATCTCAGTAAGTGGAATAACTTTTCTGTACAATATTCCACGTGGGAGGATCAGAATTTTATACAGAAGCATCAAGAAATACTCAAGCATTGAGGACAACACATGTTTGAAGGAGAGGGGCATGTTAAGTCCCTATATTAATAGTGTAGTCCCTTATTATGTTAGTGTATCCCCCCTTATTTTTATTGTTGTACCCCTGTAACCCCAATATTGTTATTATTGTGCACTTACATTAATATTGTTAGGTCAGTTAGGGTTACATTGTGGCCCCATGGACTCCTATATATAGAAAGGAGGTTTTGTCATTTGTATCATCCAATAATTGTTCATTCATGTAATGTATTGGAGGTTTCCCCCTCAAAGTGGCTTATTTATAAGGCGTTGATATCTCTTTTCTTCTATTTTTGGAGCTAGTTTCACAACAAACTATATTACCATATAAAACATAACCCAAGAGGGGAGGTTTCATGATTTTTCCTCGAGCCACCCACGAATCAGTACAACCGCATTCCAACAAATCACTGGTGGGACTTTGTTAACTTGGCAGACCCAATATTATATAAATTGTGCCAACACATTCAGACGGGGAGTCATGAAGGGTGGGAACACATTTCAAGAAATATTATGTGGTATATTCCAAATAATATTTTGTTGGAATATTCCTTAAATATTTTCACTGCTGTGGCATCTCAAGATTCCCCAATGGGTATGGAGGTGAAAGTGACAAAACTTGTTTAAATTTATACTCACTTTTCATGAATGTTTTGAAGGAATCTACTAGTGCAGTCATAATTGCGATCTAATAAAAAGAATTTCAAGTCACTCCCAGAAGTGAGGTGTTTCCATGTACTTGCCATTATTTTATTGACATAATATAGAGGGATCTCCACTTTGAAGATGGACCTGATGACGTAGCCCACACATTGTGAGCGAAATCAATTAACAAATCTTGGTGTGTTGTACATATTATCTTCATTTTGTGTTGCTTCTTCATGGATGTTACATTTATGGTATTTTCATGCCCTTTAAGAAATTTTAATTAACATCAATGAAGGAAATATTCCAGATCGTGTTCATATTAGATTGATATTATTTGATGTGAATTATGAGTATGGATGCTTACCAGAGCCAAAATTAAATAGGGTGAAGGAAAAATCAATTCTTTTAACTTGGAGATTGGATGTGAAACTTAGATAAATAGAATCTATGGTAATGACACACACACAAATAATTATTGGGATTTCCATAAGGCCTTCTATTATATGGCAGATCAGGTGGAAAATTTGTTTACATATTAAGAAAGGAGAATGGAAAACAAGGGTCAAAAAGAGGGAGCTCCAATAAATGATAATGCATCAATACATCGATGAGATGGAGGAGAACATCTTAAGTATTCATATTCAAGTTCAATCTCTTCCTTTTCTCCTCATTCTCATCATTCAAATAGTGATCAAAGAAATTCTTCTAAAGAGCCATTTTTAAGGTGAGATGTGAAATTTGATTTTCCCATGTTTAAAGAAAAACTAATGCACAGAAATTGAACAATTGGATTAGAAATATTGAATTTTATTTCTATATACAATAGATCGAAGAGGATGAAGAAAATATTTAGTTGGGTGAAACACCTCTTGTATTTTTGGAAAGGAAGCTTCATCAAGGTATTTAACATAATGGTAAACACCTTTCTTCACGGTCTACGTTTATTTCTGCAATAAGAGGGAAATTATACCCATTGGGTTACAGGAAAAAAACATGATGGAATGGAAAAACCTGAGATGGGCAAAGTTCATAATGTTCAAATTTTTATAAAAGAGTTTAGGAAGAAAGAATTGGCATTGAATATTCCTTTAAAATCACCAAAAACATTGATGAAATATATTGGCCCTTTGAAAAATTACCTTCATCATTCATTATTGTTGTTTTATCCCACTAATGTAATTGAAGTTAGTGTAGAATAAATTCATCTTGAAAACATAGGAAATCATGGAAAATAAGATCATCCAATTAAGCCTTCATCCAAGCCTTGGAACATCAAGTTCAAAGGAAAAGGAAAGGGAAAGGAAAGGGAAAGAGGAAAACAAAAACAAATAAATAAGAAGGGAAGCCCTCTTGCAATCATTACAAGAAAGAAGGGGACATTGAGGAGCAATTTGAGAAGCTGCATTCAGAATTAAAGCCTAATAATTTTGGTGGAAAAGGGAAGTAGAAGATAGTTTCCACATCGCAATAAGACCTTGGTTATTATTTCGATGATGAGACACAAATTAGGACCATTAGGGTACAAGGTAAAGGTTCCTTTCATGTTATTTCCATCTAAAATTAAATATCATGTTGACGAAAGAGAAAGAAGAAAATTGTTTGATATAAGAGTTGTATCTAAGCATGCAAAAATAGATACATTGTTCGATCCTAGTTCTAAAGTTAATTTGATCTCAAAATCAATTGTTAAAAAGTTGATTTTGGATACGAGACCTCATGTGAAACCCTATCTTGTTGGTTGGGTATCTGACAATGCCAAACTAAATGTCACCAAGCAGTGTAGGGTTATATTTTCTATTACTTCAAAGTTGATAGATGAGGCTGATTTAGATCTTGTCCACTTGAAATATGTGGCATGACCTTTGGAATTCCAACGTGTATGACAGGAAGTCGTATTCATGCATGAGAACAAGTACCATCTCAATATAAATGTGGTGAAATTTATTATCATAGATCACCACATGAAATTCAATAAAACCCTTGTTAGTGTAGCATAAATGAAGAGGTTTATCAACTCTAGAAAGAAGTATATGCTCATGGTTTTGAGGAAAAACTATGTTGTAGCATATGATTATTTAAAAGGTTTTAATCCTTCTCACAATAAATAAATGTTTCATATTGTCTCTAACTATGATGACATTTTTAAAGAACTAGGAGGATTTCCTCCTAAGAGAGAAATTAAACACATAATCCATCTTCAACAAGATTTATCTCTTCCAAGTTTGGGAATATATAGGATGTAAGCCATGGAAATAGAATAAATCAAGCAGTAGGTTGAAGACTTATTGGAACAGGGAGTCATTAGACCTACCTCATCCCCATGTGGTTCAATGATTGTGTTGGCACCAAAAAATATGGCACATGGAGAATGTGCATGGATTATTGGGTGCCCAACAAGATCACAGTGAAAAAATGATATCCTACCCCTCACATACATGATTTTCTTGACCAATTTAAGAATGATGTTTCTTTCACTAAGCTGTATTTGTGGAGTGGTTACCATCAGATTAGGATTTCACGAAACGATGTATGGAAAACAACTTCCAAAAGCAAGAAAGGATTTCTCATGTGGTTGGTAGTGGCATTTATGCTTTGAAATTCCCCAACCACATTCATGAGGGAAAAAAATGATGTATTTTGACCATTCTTAGATGAATTTGTGCCTATACTGGATCTTTTTCAAAATAAGAAATTGTATGTAAAGTTTTCCAAATCTAAAATTGGAAAAACTTATTTGGTGTATTTGTTTCATATTGTTGGAATAGGTCAGTTGAAGATTGCCCCTTATAGATTTTATTCAATAGTAAAACGACCTAAACCTACAAATGTAATAGAAGTGAGAACCTACGTGGGAGAATTTCATTACTTGTGCAAGTTCATTGCTAACTTCTTAGTCATTACATCTCCTTTGCATGCCCTAACCAATATAAAGAAAATATTTCAATGAAGAGGAAATCAATAAATGGCTTTCGACACCTTAAAGTAAAATATCATCACAGTGATAGTATTAGCCTTGCCAGACCCTCAACAACCATTCTATATCAAGATGGAATCCAGTGGATATGACATCGATGTAGTATTGATGCAACATCATAAACTAGTTTGTTACTGTAATCATCATGTGTATGTCCGCAATGCATATAAAAACAAGTTACTACCATGCATGACTAACTGATGCATGTGTATATGATCACATTAATTAACTATAATTTATCATGCATGTAACCACAAAAACAATAGAATGACATACATGTATATAACCTTAACGCATATAACAACCATTAACCATCTTACCTGCATGTCCAACATACAAACTTGTATGATGATCTACGCTTACCCTGAGGTCCAATATTGTAACCTCGCTCTAATAATTTGAATCTCCTGCTCCAACTCAGCCAACATATCAACCTCATAACATACCAATACCATCACGATGACACAAATTGCATGTTGACCACTATGACCTACTATGCATGCATAACCATATACATTTAGCCCATCTAGTCCAAGTGTTTGCACCTGGAAGCTCTGATACCACCCTATGTTATTATATATAACCCAAAGAGAGTGAAACCCACTCTTTTACCACCATTTGGTATCATATATTACATAAAGAGAACAAAACCTACTCTGATACCACCTAGTGGTACCGAATATCATACCACATTTTGGTATCATATATCATTGGATACCACCCCGTGGTATCATATATCATCTAATACCATGCTGTAACCACCCCCTCCCACATTTACCCAAATTAACAACCTTGCCAAGGTAAACATGATACAAGTGTCACTATGACATGGCCCAACCTCCCAGTTCCAGTCAGGGAAGTGGGGCCTACAAACTGATAGCAAAATGGGAACCTACTGTTGTATATAAAATCCATTCTGCGAACATAAGCGATATTTCTAGTCCTAAAGGAAGGATCTAGCAACAAACCAAACAAATATGTGTAAAATTTCCTAGCTTATATCAGAAAGTACAAATTAAGATAGATGGCCTACCTTACTCTGATGCTAACACTCATTGGTGTCATTTTCTGATATTCTCACTTCCAAGTGCAATCCTCTTCACGTTGTTATAGATGAATACCTGCAAGGAAGATAAGACATAGATGATAAAAACATACATAACATAATTCATTCTAACATAAACTATATAATATATATGAGATTATCACACTAAATGAGTAATGATATACACATTTATGGGAAGAAAACACATAATGTATTATTAATATAAAGTAAGGGAAGCATATAACCACATAAGCTATGATGTTGGAAGCCTGATTTGGATGAGTTTCCAAGTCCTGGCCAAGAAATTCAAGCACTCCTTTCTCCTTCACAAAATGGCAGCATTTAAGCACAACTTAGCACAAGGATGGAAACTAGCATTAATCAACCATTTGAGGAAAGTGGGAATTTATTTATAGGGAAGGAGAGGGAGTTAGGGATCCACAAAAGGGGGAATAAGGTCCACATCTTAAGCGGAAGATCCCTAATAGTAGAATCAAAGGCTTGAAATGGGAGATCTTGACCCAGTCCTTATTCACCAATAACCAGCTCTTTGTTCTCGAGGCTTCTAGTAGGAGAAGCTTCTCCTCCATTTTTGGAGAAATTTCCTGAAGAGGAGCAGCATGATTTTTCAATTAAATTCCCACGCTGGTAGCACTAGACACATATAATGGTGAAAATGGCAAGAAGGAGTCATGAGTTATGAGAAACACGTTGGGCCTATAAATAAGGTTCCATAATTTCTTCAAGGAATTTATTATTTTTTTCTTAAGGGATGCTCTTATCATGTTTTCATGGTGAACACGTTAACAAATTTTGTCACTTTGCGACATTTTGGGAAAAGTTTGACAACTCAGGATATGAGACGAAGAGCACAAAAAAATATTGTATAACACCTACAGGGACTACAAGTCAACTGGGAGTTGAAGAAACCCCCGAAGTCATCAATCCATGATCTAGAACCTTATTTCATTAATCTAGACCCACAATTGCACCCAGAATAAGGAATTCATGCAGTTACAAGGCTCCTTCCATACTCATAAGCTTAGCATCCAATGATTATGACCTAAATTATTCAGTTCTGACCATGCGGCTCTGAGTCCTATTGCACCTTTTTAGGGCAGCCTCCAAACCACTTCCTAGAATCACTTAAAACCTTCTAGAATTTAATCAAAGGTACTAACGATGCTATTCAATCAAAACTCAACCAAGAAATTAACCCAAAGATGCCTAATCCATCATATAAATTCCTTCAAACATATGACAAACATGTAAGCTATAGGTCATGAATGCATATATGATCATAAATTGAGAGTATTCATCTGAGAATCATCGAGAAGGCTCTAAACCCTCTTTAGCTAGTTGTGATAACACGTGTTAGTCCATGCATTCATCAACCATTCACATATTCACCAAAACATGTCAATAATGATGGATAACAAACATCATATAACCAACATAGGAACCATGGAAACTCATCCATAATATCACCAACGTAATCACTACAAATATTCATGAAGAAAGGTAGAGAAATATCTCTTATTAACATATGAAAATGCCAACCAAGTCAGGGACTTCCATGTACCACTTGACCATAGATTGGGCAGAAAAAAAAATCTCTCTTTTAACGAATCACCCCCCTCCCTCCCCCCACCCCTCCCCCCCAAACCATATTCCAAGCATTAATGTGGGATCTCATGGAATAAAACAAGACAAAACCAAACCAAGGCTTCTAGAGGAAAAACCACCTCAAGCCTCAACCAAAGTGATTCCACCTCTATGGTCAGACATCACTAACACCAACCAGATTGGTCTCTGCCAAATATTTCCATGGATCTAGGAACTAGTAACTTAAACCACAACCTTCCATGTATCCAAAGAGTTTTTCCAACCTGACTCCAGTGACTAGTATCTCAACCTGCCAAGGACTCTAGAGAATTTTTCCCAAACTAGGATCCAGTATTAGTAACTCAACCCAAGTTTTTCTAGGGATTCCAGAGCATTTTTTCCAAACCACAACCATAAGGAACATGAGAACCAATAAAAATAATAATTAGTGGAGATTCCACAACACCATGGCTATCTAGGAAATTTCAAGGAAAGGATAAAACCACTGTCAATCTAGGAAAATATGCATGCCAATGAAAACACATAACCAAAAAATCACATGCATATACCCTGCATCCAGAAATCAACAAGGAAATCAGACATGGAACTTGTTACCTTCCAATAAATCCAATTGTATTTGTTGATCTAATTGCTTCCTTGCACTTTCTTGTATTCCTTTTCATTCTTTATCCAAATCCAAGTGAATTCCTAAGTGATCCAAGAATTCTCCAAGAATCCTCTAAGTCTACAAGAGTATGAGAGAATGAGAGAATGAAATGAGAGCTCCAAAACTGAATTGATAAAATCTCAACTCGAGAAATTTATGAACTGATCCTAAGAATCCATTTTATCATCGATACCTCTATTCTCTTCATTTTCATTTATTTTTCCTCTAATTTCCCTTGCATGTAAATTTGTTTGTCTTCGCATTCCTTTTCTCCTATTTTCCTTTATTTTTCAAAATTAAAATGTTAATTATTGCCTTGTTTCCTTTTCCAAGGAATTTTCCAATTTCCTTAGCCACAAATAAACCAAAATTGATCCCCACTATCATATGTTCCCACCATTCAAATTAGAATACATGTCCCATGACCTTAGTCTTATATTTTTTTACATGGAAAATAAACAAGGGGTTGTTACACATAGTTTCATATGACTATTGAAATGGAAACTAAAAAATTATTGATAATTATTAGAAATATAATAGTGCGGAATATTGCGCCATTTCCTTTAAATAATATTGTCGTAAATAGGTATAGAGCATGTAAAACTAGTAACTTTCACCCTACAACAAAATGGAAGAACTAAGAGATTGAATTAGATGATAATGGAGATGGTGAGAAATATTCCTTCAAATTCTACCTTGCATAAATATTTGTGGGCATAGATAGTTTCTACAACCCATTACTTAATAAACTATCCTCCCACCACCTCGTTGGATGATAGAATTCCCATAAATAAATGACTTGGTAAGCACCTATGTTACACCCATTTCAATTTAAAAAAAAAATGTTTGTTAAACATACATACATATTCCTAAAGAGAAAAGGTTCAATTTGGATGGGCAGTCATTAAAATGAACTTTCTTAGGATATGTTTATAATGGCATAGGTTACAATTTGTGGGATCATATATAAAGAAAATTTATTAAAAGTAAGGATGCCATTTTTAGTTAAAAAATAAATGTTTAAAAATCCTAACAAAGGTGTGGAGGCCCAAATTGGTTTTGAAATTCAATAATAGTACAAGAAATTGAGCCACTATTATAGAAGAAATTGTGGGTAATAATGAGCACCTTTGCAAAAAAATGAAAATGAGAAAATATAATAAGAAAATTATGGATATAAAAATCAACAACAATTAGGATAAATACTACCACAAAATTTATCAATTTGTAGGTTTACTAGGTCACATAGGCCTTCACGAAGTATCCCACTTTATAATATATTTTATTGACTCATGAAGGTGAATATATATATTTTTAGGAAGTATGTGAAGGAGAAAATAGTATCCAACGGAAAAAGGCTATTCAAAAAGAGTTGAATTCCCATATTATAATAATATATTGGATTTGTTTAAATGGCCAAAATGAAGAGACATTTTAAAGAACAAGTAGGTGTATCGAGAAAAATGTGGAAAAATAAAAAAAAAATTAAACTAAGGCTAGTGTTGAAAATGTTTGGGAAAGAACAGAGTATTTATTTTATTGAAATTTTCTCCTAGTTATCAAAATGTCACCAATAGGAGTAGCACTTTGTCTTATAGTTTCTCTAGATTTAAAATTTGAGAAATCATATCTCGAGACAGGCTTCCTACATGAATATTTGGAAGAAGTGAGATATATGGAGAAAATGCGTATTATTTTTTATACATTACATAAAATGAAAATGGTAATTTTACTGTTTTATTGGTATATATTGATTATTGATTTCATGTTGATTATTGGAAAAGATAATTTTTTATGATTACTATGTTAAAGAAATAATTAAAAAACACATTTTAAATAAATAATTTAGGACTAACAAGGAATATTTCAGGGATGCAAATTATACATGAAACAAAAATATATAAACATACAGTTGTCAAAAAAATAATACCTTAGTCTCACGGGGGGAAATCGATCAGTGATTGAAGTAATGTGATTCCTAATAAAATTGACAGATATAAGGCTCAAATCATCGTAGTTGCAGCCCAGTTTATAGACAGGAAGATAGGTTGTAGACCCCTAGAGGTTTACTAGTTTCTACATGTCAGGTGGGCTACTAGGTTCCTCTTGGATAGAAAAAAAAAAAATACCAAGTACAAAATTATGGGAAAAATTAATATGGATGAAGACAAAACTATATATGCATCACTTGCTTTTTATATTAAGTTAAAAACTAAACAATTCATCACTATATTGAAGCAAGTAGAAGTGTCCAAGATTCCATATACTTTAGTAGTAGGAGGCCTAATGTATGTAATGGTATTCACTCACCCTAATATTGCACATCCAATGGGAGTGGTAAGTGGGTTTTCTATAAATCCAAGGAAGGAAAATGGGAATATAGTTTAATAGATTTTAAAATACATTAAAGGATCAATTAATTATTGTTTTTGGTGGCTCTTTCTACCCCTAAGGCTTACTATATTGCAACAACTAATGCATGCAACGAAATATAGGAAATCCTTTGGTATAGGAGATTGTTGGAGAAACTAAATCTACACCAAGAACAGTATGTACTGGATTGTGATGGCCAAATTACAAACTCTCTAACCAAAAGCCTCACCTTTCTTTCTAAGACAAAGCACAATGAAGTAAAATCTCATTGGACTAGCCAAGTGTTAAATGATGAGATTCTATAAACACATAATTGACAACAATTATGCTAATGAATAGATAGTTATACAAAATATTAACTAGCTTTCCTTTTTACAAATGCAATAAAATGTATTTTGAAACTAAATAATAATAGAAACAATAACAACAATATTTACAAAATATTGTATTTAATCTCAAGTAAAATATAATTATATGTAAAACCACATTTTATATATATATATATATATATATATTATAATGTGGTTTTACATATAATAATATTTTACTTGAGATTAAATACAATTTTTTTGTAAATATTGTTGTTATTGTTTCTATTATTATTTAGTTTCAAAATACATTTTATCGCATTTGTGAAAAGGAAAGCTAGTTAATATTTTGTATAAATATCTATTCATTATCATAATTGTTGTCAATTATTTCTTTATAGCATCTCATCATTTAACACTTGGCTAATCCAATGATATATTACTTCATTGTGCTTTTTCTTATAAAGAAAGGTGAGTCTTTCGGCTAGAGAGATTGTAATTTGGCCATCACAATCTAGTACATACTTTTCTTGGTGTAGATTTAGTTCCTCCAACAATCTCCTATACCAAAGGATTTCCTATATTTCATTGCATGCATTAGTTGATGCAATATACTAAGCCTTAGGGGTAGAAAGAGTCACCAAAAACAATAATTAATTGATCCTTTAATGTATTTTAAAATCCATTAAACTATATCCCCATTTTCCTTCCTTGGGTTTGTAAAGAACCCAGTTACCACTCCCATTGAATGTGCAATATTGGGGTGAGTGCATACCATTACATACATTAGGCCTCCTACTACTAAAGTTTATGGAATCTTGGACACTTCTACTTGCTTCAATATTAGTGATGAATTGTTTAGTTGTTAATTTAAGATAAAAACACAAGTGATGCATATATAGGTTTGTCTTCATCCATATTAAATTTTTCCCATAATAGATAGTTGTACAAAATACTAACTAGCTTTCCTTTTTACAAATGTGATAAAATGTATTTTGAAACTAAATAATAATAGAAATGAGCTTCTGTTTAGTGAAAGTGAAAGCACCAGATAAGAAATGTATAGTGAAAGAATTCATTTTAAAATACTTTCAAGAGTCTCACTTTACATTTAAAGAATCCCATTACAAGGAATGATTCTGACTAACATGACATCATGAATCAGGAATTCTTGGTGAATCAAGACTAACAAAAACAAATTAACATGCATTCTAGATCAAAAGACTTATAAAAACATGAAACAAGGTTTAATTCCACCTCCAAGAATTCTTATGAACAATATTCAATTCATACTGAATAAGGAAATCTTGGAACAAGACTTACAAAATTAGATCCATATGTCTTGGAGGTTCACAAGAATTATAAAAGAATAACATAGAAATTTTATGATAAATCTGGAAAGACAGATAAATTATGTAAAAATAGAAGGGAAAACAATACACACACCACACAGTTCGTGAGTCCTCAAGAGTACATCTGGATATATATTATTAACTCATAAATATTCAACACATAATACAATAAGTTGAACAACCAACCCCCTTTTCTTCCTCTGTCTTCTGTCTATTTATAGTTTTACAATAGATTTTCCAACAAGGCTTAGACCTTTAGATTCCTTTCATAATAAATTAACAGAAAAAAGATAAGGAGAAAAAGTAGATTGTCTGCTATTTTTAGCCATTTACAATCCTAACAAAACTGTAATATACTTAATCATATTGACAAACTGTCTTTGAGCTTTTAAGAAGATACTGTTATTTGCTGATAGGTGTCAAATTTTTAAAATCTTTGCTGCCGAATTTTATGTAAACCTATGACTATTCCTTGAATGTTGCATGATGCCTTGTGGAAACGTGCGAGTGCTGAGAGTAATGGCATAAATATGTTTCATAGAAACTCTATGGTTGTTCCTTTCCTTTGGTTTCTTGTTTGTCGCGATAAGATTTCAAAATAAACGTGGAAATATTCTTGGACTGAAAAAACCCATATAGATAGGTTTCAAACAAAAGAACTGGGCACGTGAAAGATATGAGACAGAGACACATTGAATTGTGGGCCAGCAGCAGAAATAAAAGAGGAGTGAGAAATATAGAGGTTAAATAGGTTATGGAGGTGGATTGAAAGAGATAGCGAGGTTTCATTTTCTTAGCAGGAGATATTTTTAAATAAATGATGAGAAAGAGGAGAAAAACTCTTTATACATATATCAAAATTGCATATCAGGGTCGGAATGTTTAAAGATAAGGCACAAGCGGGAGGGAATGTGATTTGCAATGGGGGTGATAATGTGGCAAGGTAGTGGGGTCGCCCGCAAATCGCAATCGGGAGTTCAAGAGTTTGTTATTATGATAAACGGGGATAAAGGTTGCGATTTGCAAAGTGAGATATCGCAAATTGCAAGGTCAAATATTATTGCAGGTCAAACTTCATATCGCAAATCGCAATCATGAGTTTTGTTATGAGAAACGGGGAGGTAAATATTAAAATTTTCAAATGGCCGTGTGCGACGAGTGGAGGGTGACGTGACATGAAAAACAGTGGGGCCTATTTACATCACAATCGGGGAATCAGGATTTTTCTATTGTGAGGAACGAGAGTTAAATTTAAAACTTGTAAAGTGTGAGGTGTGATGAGACGAGAATTTACGCGACATGACAGAGGGTGGGGTCGCCCGCAAATCGTAAATCAGAATTTTTTTTATGAGAAACGAGAGGTACATCTTAAAACTCGTGAAGTAAGATGTGTGGTGAGACAAGAGTTGATGTGGGAGGGAAAGGTCTCACTTTAATATAGCAATCGGGGGTTTTGTAGGAGACGGTAATTGTAACATAAATGAAAGTTAAAAATGTGATAAGTTGATTGCAATGAAAGGGTAAGGAGTCCAAAATGATTAAGTGTGGTAATTTATATCATATAATATATGATATTACAAAGGTTTTTTGTGGTGCGGGTGGAGCTGCTTTTTAACTATAAAAAATGGATTTTAATAGTTAAAAAGAGGTTTCGAAAGAAATTAAACGTTGGACTTTGGGTTTTGGAAAAATGAAAGGAAAAAAAAAAGGAAAATTAAATGAACAAAGGTAGAAATGAAATTTTCTCACCACTGCACTTTGACAGCGACACCTTCATCTTACAACCGAACTGAAAAGGAAAATTGGTTCCTTGGAGAATGATGACGAGACTTTGAAAATCCTTTAAATATTGCAGTGCTAACAATGGCTCCTATTGGCGATGAAGTCCTCCCTATGAGGCTTCAAGGATTGTAGTTCTAGTGCCTTGTCCAGCCCTTATTTCTCCAACCAACAATTATGCTCATTAACTCAAAAATACTAGCATTCCTAGCCATTAGGTAATGGAGTCATAAGTTAGATTTCAATCTTTTGCAACTTATTTCAACATGACTAAAATAATGAAATCAAACTACAAGCTAAAACTAAAAATAAATTCTCGAGTGGTGAGCTTATTCATCTTCCTACTTCTAATCAGCTGAAATTCACTTGATCAAGTGTATACAAACTTTCAAAATAAATTTATTAACAATTGATTTCTTGTCATGTCATCGAATCCACTGCTGAAAGGCTGAAAAGTATGAAGTATAATCTCTAAATGTGACTCATACTTGCTGCTATGGATGAGAAGCACTCCAAGACTAATAACAAGAGATACTTTCAGAAAAATAAACTCCATATAATCAGCAATAGGATCTGCAAATCAACAAGGAGACTTACTCAAAATAGCTTTGAGTTCAAGGATAAGCTGACCCATACTTTCCTCTTATATAAAAATTCTTTGATGAAGAGCTTTTTATTCATTTTTTCCAAAATTTCTTCTTCGACATTGTATCCCTACAACTCATATTTATACATTTCAAGCATAGGCTCATAATTGTTTTTCTTATCATCAATTCTCAGTAAAGGTGATAATTCCTCAACAATTTGTATGAGATGAGCATCATCTTCTTCCCCGGATTTAGATTCATAACTTTCATAGATTGGATCATCACTGTAAAATTTAAAACAAGGTGACATAAAAACCTTCTCTTCATCATTAGGATAATTATCAAACAAAGACTCATTTATGAATTTTTCACTATGTTCACCTAATATCTCATCATGCTGCTCAATAATCTATTGTTTACCCTCTTCTTGAATGATAGGAGATTGAATAAAATGATCAGAACAAAAGGGTTGTTGAATACCTTCCTGTATAACCATGTTTTCTTTACATTTATGTTGTTCACCATCACTTTCAACTTTCTTATCAAACTAATAGAAAAATTCTGGAGTGAAACATTTGACCAGATAGCTATCTTTATAAAAGGAATTAAAAGCATCATGAAACTCTTTCAAACAAGTGATTCTATTTTTAGGAAGATTTCTGCACCAATCAAGGGCTACACCCTCCAAATAATATATAAACAACTTAATCTTTACGTATTCATGAACAGAATGCAGCCTATAAATCCAGTCATGAAAATCTCATAAAAACTCAGCTGGTACTTCCCAATCATGTCCACTAAACCTTGGAAGAGAAATTCACATTCACTTCTATCTGGCAAAGGATTAGGAATACCATCTATCTTTGAATAATTGCAAAAGGAATAATATTTTAGCGAGGATTTCTTCCATCAGAGTGCTGGATCTGAAAATAGTGGAGTCACTTCTGGTTCTCTATCATGGAGTCACTAGGTGAAAGATGAAAATCTTCTTCAAGTCACCAATAATTGTTCAATATTAATAATTGAGCATCAACAATTTAAAACAAGAGACTCAGGAGAATAATTGGTTTCATGGCCTTCATCTCTTGGCAGTCGCACCAAAATATGTTAGTGTTGGAATCGGCACTTGGACTGCTTCAAGCACCTGACTAGACATCATAAGCATAAAGGATTTTCTTATAATTTGATTGAGTTTTTTGGAAAGTGGTTGAAACTTTCACACTCTGAAAAGGATTTTAAGAAAACAAGAATCTCTCACACATATGGGGGCACTGGTGTATGATGTGGTAGGAAAATTGAGTTTGCAGTCTGATGGTTAGAAGAATGGAAGATAAACAATGGATATGTAAAACGAAAGCACACTGCTAAGAGGAAAGGGTGACACAAATTCCAGATTTGAAATGTATAGTGAAAGTATGCTTTTAAAAGACTTACAAGAGTCTCACTTTAAATTTAAATAATCCCATTATAAGGAATTCTTCTGACTAACATGACCTCATGAATCAAAAATTCTTAGTGAATCAAGACTGACAAAAACATATTAACATGCATTCTAGATCAAAATACTTATAACAACATGAAAGAATGTTTAATTCCACCTCCAGGAATGCTTATGAAGAATCTTCAATTCATACTGAATCAGGAAATCTTAGAACAAGACTTACAAAAATAGATCCATATGTCTTGGAGGTTCACAAGACATATAAAAGCATAATATAGAACTTTTATGATAAATCTGGAAAGATAGATAAAGTATGTAAAAATAGAAGGGAAAACAACACACATACCACACAGTTCATGAGTACTCAAGAATGCATCTCGATATATACTATTAACTCGGAAATATTCAACACAATATACAATAAGCTAAACAACCAACCCCTCTTTCTTCCTCTGTCTTCTGTCTATTTATAGTTTTACAATAAATTTTCCAACAAGGCTTAGACCTTCGGATTCCTTTCATAATAACAGAACAAAAAATAGATAAGGAGAAAAGTAGACTGTTTGCTATTTTTAGCAATTTACAATCCTAACAGAACTCTGATGAAATTAATCATATTTACAAAATGTCTTTGATCTTTTAAGAAGACACTATTATTTGTTGATAGGTGTCGAATTTTTAAAATCTTTGCTGCCGAATTTTCTATAAACCTATGACTGTTCCTTGAATGTTGCATGATGATTTGTGGAAACGTGTTGATGTTGAGAGTAATGGTAGAAATCTGTTTAAGAGAAACTCTGTCATTGCTCATTTCCTTTGGTTTCTTATTTTTCATGATAGGATTTCATAATAAACGTGGAAATAGTGTTGTAGTGTAAAAACCCATATAGATAGGTCGCAAAAAAAAGGACCGGGCATGTGAAAGATATGAGAAGGAGACATGTTGAATTGTGGGCCAACAGGAGAAATAAAAGAGGAGCAAGAAATATGGAGGTTAAACAGGTTATGGAGGCGGATTGAAAGAGATAGCGAGGTTTCATTTTATTAGCGGGAGAGATTGTTAAATAAATGATGATCAGAAGGAGAAAAATCCTGTATACATATATCAAAATCGTAGATCGAGGGCGGAACATTTAAACATAAGGCACAAGCAGGAGGGAATGCGATTTGCGATGGTGGTGATGATGTGGCAAGGAAGTGGGGTTACCCGCAAATCGCAATCGGGAGTTCAGGATTTTTTTATTATGAGAAATGGGGATAAAGGTTGTGATTTTTGAAGTACGATATCACAAATCGCAAGGTCAAAGATTATCCAAGGTCAAACTTCATATCACAAATCACAATCGGGAGTTTTGTTATGAGAAACGGGAGGTAAATGTTAAGACTTTTAGAGGGCGATGTGCAACGAGTGGAGGGTGGCGTGCCATGACAGATATTGGGGCCCATTTACATCGCAGTCGGGGAATCAAGAGTTTTCTATTATGAGGAGCGGGAGTTAAAAGTTAAAACTAGCGAAGTGCGATGTGAGATGAGACGATAATTGACGTGGAATTACAGAACATGGGGCCACCCGCAAATCACAAATTGGAAGTTTTGTTATGAGAAACTATAGCTAAATGTTAAAACTCATGAAGTGCGATGTGCAATGAGACAAGATTTGATGTAGCAGGGAAAGGTCTCACTTTAATATCGCAATAGGGAGTTTTGTAGGAGATGATAATTGTAACATAAATGAATTTTAAAATTGCGATAAGACAATTGCAATGAAAGGTTAAGGAGTCCAAAATGATTAAGTGTGGTAAGTTTTATCATATAATATATGATATTACAAAGGTTTGTTGTGGTGTAGCTGGAGCTTCTTTTTAACTATAAAAAATGGATTTTAATAGTTAAAAAGGGGTTTCGAAGGAAATGAAATGCTAGACTTTGGGTTTTTGGAAAAATGAAAGGCAAAAAAAAAAAAGGAAAATTAAATGAATAAAGGTAGAAATAAAATTTTCTTGCCACTACACTTTGACAGCAACACTTTCATCTTACATCCAAACTGAAAAGGGCAGATTGATTCCTTAGAGAATGATGACCAGACTTTGAAAATATTTGAAAAATTGTAGTGCTAACAGAACAAATCTTTAGAGTTGGAAATATTTTTTTCTTTACAAACTATTTCTTATATAGAATATGGTTATGGGGAATGCAAATTCTGAAAGTACTCTAATTGTATAAATAGCTCTCACATAGACCTTTGTAATATTCCTACTTAGCCTGAGCTAAGAGGAATATACATTTTTGTCTCATTTTCTGTTGCATGAATAAATGAATAAAGGAGGACATGTAAAACTCCTGAAAAGAATGAATAAATCAATGCCCATATGAAAAAGTATAAATATGGGCCATGTAAACAAATCACTTACAGGTGTGAAAGGGGTTTGAGCTATGAGACTGGGTTAACCTTGAGCAAATCTACAACATTGTCTAGATATAATGTACCTCATGAAGGGATAGAGCAGTTTTAGAGGAGGCTCCTCATGTGAAAGGAGCTAATTCATCAAGGTGGTTTAGGGTTTGCCAAGACTTTCATCTTATAAAAGGAGGGGGAAGGCAACAAGAGAATATTTTTTATTGTGCCTGTTTATGAGCATCTTTTCTGTTTAGACAAATACCATTCTTAGTTCTTTAGCTAAGAATAGTGTTGCTTAGCACTTGGAAGTTCCTATGCAAGGATTCCACCTGTTCCATTGAGGATTTCTTGGAGGAGTCTTGCTGATTTCATCCACTATTATGGATTTGGTCAAGCTCTACTTCCAACTGCAACGCAGATCCATTGAGGGTTTGGTAGTTTTTGTAGGCTGCAGCAAGTGGAGTCTAGATCTAGTCAGATCTACACCATACTAGTGCCTCTTCTCAGAGAGTGAGTCTTTTATCCTCCTGGAAGAGTGCATTAGCTGATTAAGCTTCAAATTTGTATCTTGGCATCAGGCCAACTCAGTATATCAAGCTACAACGCAGTTTCCCTTCCAGGACTGCGTTATTTTTAGTGGAGGTTTTGCAGGGTGTTTTGATCCCCTTTTTTATGAGAGATCTCTGGTGCTGGGCTTTGCCTTTCACTTTGGTGATCCATGGATTATCTTGCTGATCCATGTTCTTTATAGATCTGATTTGTTTCTAATGAAAAATAATCTTCAGAAATTTATGAATAATATTGCAATTCTGCTACTTTAAACTAAGATCTACTCTTTGTATTGCATGATTTGATCAAAACCCCAAGGGGATCTTGTAATAGAGCCTTTCTAGTGTACAGATCTGAAATGGATCTAATATTTTGTACAAAAATATTCTCTAGATATGAAGTATAACATTCAGCTTCTATAGATGCATAAAATAACGTTGTTAAGCCATTTTGCAATGAATACATGTGTTGCAGCCTTCTTTTCTAAAGATTTCCTTCTTTCTTGTCTTCTATATTCTGTTGTATAATGTAAGAGAAACAATATAAATCTGATTTGTTGTTGTATATTAAAAATTTGATCTTATTTTATGGCCTCTTGCTCATGCTTTCCAAAATTGCGTTATTTTTTAAGGTGTTTGTTGTACATAGCTGCAACCCCTCTCATTGGGTGTTTTTCAGCTAGACTAGGTGGTGGGAGATATGTTTACCACACCTAGTTTGATTTGTTTTTTCTTTCCTTCTAGATATAGATCCCATATCTACTGATATAAGGGATCCAAGGGCTTAAAACTCATTTCTGTGCACAGATTTCCCAGAAGTGCATTATTTCAGCAGGCACTGCTGTGCATTCCCATTTTGGGATATTACAATGGTATCAAAGCTCCTTTCTTGGCACAGCCTGTGCTTCCATTGAAGAGCCAAAGCCAACATGAATTCAGAAGAAGATGAGCCTCTTATTGATAGGGAGAATAGGTATCAGAATAGAAGCCACAAGAAATTTGATTACACCACTGAGGATCAAGACAAGGGTAAAGCCCCTGAAACTAGAAGTGATAAAAAAGGAGAAGAGTTTGCAAGAAATATTTTGGTAGCCATGCAAGATCTTTCTAGAGAGATCAAAGAGATGAGAATGGACAGGATGAAGGAATCTCCTGGGAGATTTCATCCTGGGGAAAGCTCTGTCATGTCTCACCACTGTAATGGTCAATCAGTGAACCAACCACAAGCTCCACAACACTCTATTATGCCTACCTTCTTGGCTGTGGAGAATGAAGGGCCACAAGAGCAAGCATCCCTTGAAGACTACTTTGAGGAATATGAATCTCAGAATTAGAGATTCAAGAACCACTTGAGTTTTCAAGAGTTTTGTCACCTCAAGGACAAAAGAAGATCGAGGCACCAGTATAGGGATGGTGGAATCTTTCAGACTCATGACAGACATCACTCTATCGGCAGATTATTTTTGCCCAAGTTTGATGGGTCATCCACCAGTTCTTCCAAGGCATGGGTAGAAAAGTTGGATATTTACTTTCAGTTGAACAAAGTCCCTGAGATTGAAGCCATCAAGATTGCAGCACTGCACTTTGAAGGTGAAGCACACAATTGGTGGTTCTATGGGTTGTCTACATTGGGCCATGCCAATGTGACTGCCTATTCTAAATTCACTAGAATACTGGTGGAGAGGTTTGACAAAAAGGATCCAGAAGCACCTTTCATGAGCCTTGCAAAGTTAAATCAATCAGGGAATGCAGAAACTTATATCTCTGAGTTTCTAAGATCATCTATTATGGTTCCTGATCTGTCTATAGCAAGGAGGGTGTACATGTTCATCGATGTCTTGGATGAACCTTTGCATGGGTTGGTTAAATCTAAAAATCCCACCACTCTACATGATGCCATTGAGAGGGCTAGAGACCTCCAAGATGCCTTGCCAAAAGCAAAGGAAACTTTTTAGAACAAGGCCCCTTACCTTTCTAAAGGGAAGGAAGAGAAAGTTGCTCCTTCTAAGGAGAGCTCATTCAAGAAGCCTCTTGATATTGAAGTTAGGAGGGATCTGAGAAAAAGGAAACTATGTTTCACTTGCCAAGAATCATGGGAACCTGGACATAGATTTGTTGCTAGGAAAGCACACTACATAGAAGTCTTCTCAGATTTTGAGGAGGAAGAAGAAGATGATGAACCAAGAAGAGGTCACAACACTGACAATGTTGAGGGAAATCCAACACCATATGGATATGGAAATGGAGCCTTTGCTCCAATAGGATAAACTCTTGCATCTTTGAGAGGAGTACCTAAGTACTTGACCTTAAGAGTACAAGGTTCAATCATGAATTAGAGGGTTTCTGTATTGATTGACAGTGGGGCAACCCACAACTTTATTGATGATGATCTTGTGTAGAGGAGGGCAATACCCACTGATACTTTTGAGGGATTCTTTGTTTTGGTCCCAAGATATAAGACAATGCAATGCATGCACTATGTCCCATCACTCTCAGTCACTATGTGGTCCTACACCTTGGTGGATCACTTTTTTGTAGTTGACATACCAGACACCAATATCATTTTGGGTGTCCAATGGTTGATTACCTTGGAGAAGGTCACCACTGATTGGAAGGCTTTGCAAATGGAGTGGGTGGACATGGAGAGTGGTAAACCTCAAATGATCCAAGGCATGTATACTTACCCTTCACCTAGCACTTCCACACAAACAACAGAGATGGATTTGTGCAGTGGAAGCAAGGATCTCACAGTCCCTTCTCTTATTTTCATGAGAATCTTGTATGGGACATTCCTATCTAGTGGCAAACCACCTGGGAGGTCACCAGATTCAGATATTTTGGGGGGTCCCTCACAAAGTGCTGCTCCAAATTTAGATCCAAGAGGGATTGGAGCAATGGGATACCAAACTACAACACTGGGGGGCTTGGGACAGCTCAAGAGTGAAGGGGATCTTCTCCGTGCATCACTATCACCCCCTCTCATTTCTAGATCTGCGCTGCGGGAGGTGAATAATTGGAGGATTAGCCTTCCAACACACATCTTTGGCATGAGATATGTCAAAGAAGAGATCAGCAACATGACAGGAACTTCCATGGATGTATCATCAGCGCTATCATTATTTAACAGTGTGGATCTGTATTGGAAATCTCAACTGATTGTAGAGTATTCCAAACATATCCAAACATGTATGATACTAGATGTCATGCAGCAAGAAGAGGGCTACTTAGTCCATGGGGGAGTCATATATCATTTTGGTAGGGTCTTCTTGGCTAGAGCTTCCAAGCTCAAGCAGAAGATACTACAAGGGGCACACAAATAATTATTTCTCAGCCATATGCAGTCAATGAAGATCTACACCCTGATCTTGAGGAGCTTTGATTGGGAACGCTTGAGAAAATAACTACATCAGTACTTTCAAGAGTGCATGAGCCATGTGGAGTTGGTACAGCCAATGGACTCTATGCAAGAGTCATTTCAGCCATTTCTTCCTTCTTTTGAGAGAAGGGGAATGCCCATGCACAACTTCATGTGTATAAGGAACTATGATGGTAAAGGATCTAAATATGCATAACAAGCTTTATTTTCTAATTTATCACATTATTTAAACATGTTTTTGCAGGCTATGACTCCTAAAGGGAGTGAGAGATGATGTGGATATCATGGCTTTTGGTGGGCCAATAGAAATTTTGAACTTGGCCACTCCCTTGTTGTGCAAAGGGAGATTCCTTTTCATGATGGGTGCTTCCCAAAGGCACCAAACATATCTGACATCTTCAGCCATGTTAAGATGACTCATGCAGCAAATGTGTGGTGGGAATTCCACTTTCCACACCTTGATCTAATGCAGGTAGGAGATGCACTGTGGTGGCATCACATGTGGGATTTTGACCCACCTCCTCAAGCCCAAATTTATGTTTTCATATATGTAGTTTTGCCTCCATATTTGGATGACATAGTTGTACTGTTTATGGGATTTTATGGAGGGAGGATGGGCAGTTTGTATGTACCACATGGGATGGAACTTCTCTATGTACCTCATGCTACTTGTTTTAGAGAAAGCATTTCTCCAACCATGTTTATTTATGTTGAATTCTTCACTCCTTGTGGGATGGACTATGTACATATTATGATGACCTTGGAGGAATAATTCATGGTGTGTTGGCTTGGTGAACACTTGGCTTATGAGGAGGACTTGATCCTTGATGGTGTCACCAATGGAGGAGAGGAAGTACTGCAGCACTCACCCTATCAGTTGCTTGAGGACAAGCAACATTTTGGAGGGGAGGACTATAATATTCCTACTTAGCCTGAGCTAAGAGGAATATACATTTTTGTCTCATTTTATGTTGCATGAATAAATGAATAAAGGGGGACATGTAAAAATCTTGAAAAGAATGAATAAATCAATGCCCATATGAACAAGGATAAATTTGGGCCATGTGAACAAATCACTTGCAGGTGTGAAAGGGGTTTGAGCTATGAGACTGGGTCAACCTTGACCAAATCTACATCGTTGTCTAGATACAATGTACCTCATGAAGGGACAACGCAGTTCTAGAGGAGGTCCCTCATGTGAAAGGAGCTAATTCATCAAGGTGGTTTAGGGTTTTCCAAGGCTTTCATCTTATAAAAGGAAGTGGAAGGCAGCAAGAGAAGGTTATTGATTTTGTATATTTCTAAGTATCTTTTCTGTTTAGACAAATACCATTCTCTATTGTTTAGCTGAGAATAGTGCTGCTTAGCACTTGGAAGTTCCTATGCAAGGATTCCACCTCTTCCATTGAGGATTTATTGGAGGATTCTTGCTGAATTCATCCACTATCAGGCATTTTTCCAAGCTCCACTTCCAACTGTAACACAGATCCAGTGATGGTTTGGTTTCTTTTGTAAGTTGCAGCAAGTGGATTCTAGATCTAGTCAAATCTAGACCATACTAGTGCCTCTTCTTAGTGAGTGAGTATTTTATCCTCTTGGAAGAGTGCATTATCTGATTGAGCTTCAAATTTGTATCTTGGCATCAAGCCAACTCAGCATATCAAGCTATAGCATAGTTTCCCTTCCAGGACTACGTTATTTTCAGTGGAGGTTTTGCAGGGTGTTTTGATCCCCTTTTTGATGAGAGATCTTTGGTGCTGGGCTTTTCCTTTCACTTTGGTGATCCATGGATTAGCTTGTTGATCCATGTTCTTTATAGATCCGATCTATTTCTAATGAAAAATCATCTTCAGAAAATTTTGAATAATATTGCAGATTTGCTACTTTAAACTCATATCTACTCTTTGTATTGCATGATTTTATCAAAACCCCAAGGGGATCTTGTAATAGAGCCTTTCTAGTGTACAGATCTGAAATGGATTTGATATTTTTTACACAAATCTACTCTAGATCTGAAGTGTAACATTCATCTGCTACAGATCCATAAAATAACGTTTTTAAGAGATTTGCAGTAAATACATGTGTTGCAGCCTTCTTTTTTGAAGATTTCCTTCTTTCTTGTCTTTTATATTGTGTTGTATAATGTAAGAGCATCAATATAAATCTAATTTTCTGTTGTATATTAAAAATTTGATCTTATTTGATGGCCTTCTGCTCATGCTTTCCAAAACTACGTTATTACTAAAGCAGTTTGTTGTACATAACTATAGCCCCTCTCATTGGGTGTTTTTCAGCTAGCCTAGGTGGTGAGAGATTTGTTTACCACACCTAGTTTGATTTTTTTTTGCTTTCCTTATGGATCTAGATCCCAGATCTAATAATATAAGGGATCCAAGGGTTGCAAACTCATTTCTGTGCACATATTTCCTAGAACTGTGTTATTTCAGCAGGCATTGCTGTGCATTCCCATTTTGGGATATTACGACCTTTTTGTTCCTTGTTTTTCCATGAAATGTAATAACTTTGATGAATATTTTACTAATGAGTGTCATTTTAAACATTAAAAACAAGATTTATTTTTATAATCAAACACTGAATTTTCAATTTTCACTAGTTCTTTATGTCTTCTTCCCCATATATTCCATTTCTTTTAGATATGTTTAAATTTGTGAAATTAGATAAAAAAATTGGGGCTCGTTCAATTTTAACATGAGTTGTATCATAATTATGGAATATTTCTCCATTTTGTGTTGTTATATTGGAATTTCCTTCTTCAAATCTTATGAGCCAAAAACTTCTCTATATATTATTCGATATCTATTCAAGAGGAAGAATAATGATATTTTCATTTAAATTGACAGCCCTTTTAAAGCAAGCAGGGCATATTTTGGTTAGGGATCACCCATAAGAATCCAATTTCATTTATGGAATATATTTTTCATTTGGAGATCGGGTAATTTGATACTTAAGGCTATCCCATGTTATCAGAATGTTGTTGAATGCATATGCAAATCTATTGGGTATATGAAGCCTGTAAAGATAAGTTTTTGCATATGATAATTTATGTATCCCCGGTAATTTTTTTCATAAATTATGAATAAATATAAGCGATGGGATAACTTTTAAAAATAGTGTTACCAAAATTCTATGTGGTCAGTCCTCTCATGTCCTTTGCAGTATTCATTTCACTGTGATCTTTTGGAAGCACAAATAAAAAAAAACTATACAAGCTTAGTTCCATACTCATGCTTTACACTTCCAATCTCAGAACAAATTGTATAACTTATTGGAAACAAATTCATATAAATATTCTAGTCAAAACAAAATGAAATTGAATATTATTGTATTATCTCTGTATATTTAAAGAAACAAAAGTGTAAGCATAACTCTAGATCAAATAGATGGTGAGAAAAGATTAGAAATTGGGTAAAAGAAATCCTATTAAAAAAATAGAAGAAATTACTTTAAGGTTACTGACCTAGCTATGGATTGGGTTTTTTCTCTCTGTCTTGTGCTATATATTATTCTACACATTCTTTTATGGAGCCCATGTTATTAACAAGTAGATGCAATTTAAGGTTTAGATTTTTTCCTATGAATTGATAACTATTTTTCACATTTTCCAAAATTTACAACCTAAAATATTTACCAAGAATAGATAAATTCATTCCTACAAATAACCTACTCATTGTTGTGTAATTTCATATGCAATTTATAAAAGAAAAGAAATAACAATTACAGAGATAAATGTCACAAAATATTACCATCAATGGAGAAGGATGGGAATGTCTCGTCCTAATTATTTCCCAATTCTTAGAGCTTCCAAAAGAGGTTTCCTCCAACTCTTATGAATGGTGTGAATACAGATATATACACATCATCTGAAAAATATAAAAGAGATTGCTTGAATACATAACAATGGATGGGACTCTAGGCAAGATTACACACAACCTATGAGAAGGAAAACCCTAATCAAGGAAAATGAAATGGAAATAAAAACAATTATATTGAATGAAATGCATGGTCCTCCCACACAACGATTACTTTTTACCACCTATGTCCAAACGCAAAAGATAGATAGTGTTATATAATGCAAATGCAATATTTGATAATCGTATTGGTCAGTGATTGAAAAGTATCGATATGTTGCAAATTTTATTTTTCTTGAATTTCATAATGGTTCGTGATAAAAACGTTTGTTAACGTTGCAGAACTATATTTTGTTAATTTTTTTAATTATCAGTTACCATTTTGTATTTGTAAAGATAAATATTGGGGACATTGTTACTAATATGTTTTTTTATTATCTTTCAAAAGCACAGTGACCATGGATAAAAAAAATGAATTCTCCTTGACCTTGATGGGATTTTGCAAAAAAAAAATTGTTGAGTAGAAAAATTATTTTAGATTATAGTGTATGTTTGATATAAAAAAAAAATACAAGAAAATTGTATTATATTTTTTTAAATATGTAGCTTAGCAGGCCAAATTTCCCACCAATATTATTTTATTAGGGCAGATCCACCTGAAGGGATTACTATATTATTAGGGAATACCTACCCCAAGGGATTACTATATATTAGAGCAGATCCATGGGAAGGGGTCAATATTTTTTTTTCTTTTTAATATGTAGTTCATAGATATCCACCACATAAACTATGTTATTAGGGCAGAATGGATTACTATCTATTAGGGAAGATCCATAGGAAGAAATCACATTTGGTAGGCTCTCCTAATGAGTCTAACCCCAAAGGTAGAGAATAATTGATGATGCATTAGGGGAATTTTGAGGTCTAAAATGGGCCTCCTAAGGAAAATGTACAATCAAAATTCACTTTATGAGAACCAATCACATTTTAGGGGATGACATCATCCCTAATGGTTGAGGTGGCATTGATTGAGTTAAAGGTACTTACTTGTCACATTCTCAATGGTGAATAAAAACTAATGGTTAACCATGGTAGTGCTCTAAGTACTTTTAAAGTCAAAGTAAAGTACTCATAATAAATTTCATTGCACACTTTTTGAATAAAAATATATTATTATCATTTCATATTTCTTGAAAGAAACAATGCATATCCCTATACATTTATTATATTATAATATATTATTTTATTTTTATATGGTATAATAATTACATGTTATTATACAATTTAAATAATATAAATTTTAATTAATAACATATAATAATTAAGGATTTATCAATTTATATTTATATTTTATTTTAAGTTATTTAAGTACAAAGGAAAAATGCATTAGTTGTTCAATGATAATGACTTTTTCTTGAAAAGCTCATTCTTATTTATACTCACATCAATACAATTTTTTTATTAATTTTATTTTGGTACATCTTTTGAATTGAATTTAACTATGGTTACATGGATTGTGATGTAAAAAGTGAATTTCAAATTCATAAATATTATTTTATTGGTTTAACTATTATTTTATTATTTTCTTTGGAGGCCCATTTTAGACTTCAAAATTCCCCTAATGGATTATTATGATGGTTACCATCTCTTAAGATCAATGCGGTCTATCAGACCTTAAGAGAGGAGAAAGAATCTAAGTTTGATTAGTCGAAATCTTGTTTCTATGGTCAAAGAGAAGGGAAATAAGTGCTCCAAGATCATTATAGGTGGATTGGCTTAATAGGTCAAGAAGATTAGAAGTGTGGGAGATGGTAGGGAATTGAGAGCGAATGTCAGTAAGAGTCGGGCAGTCTACATTAGGGGAATTTTGAGGTCTAAAATAGGCATCCTAAGAAAAATGTACAACCAAAATAAACTTTATAAGAACCAACAGGATTCAAGATGATGATGTCAACCATGGGGGATGATTCACCATATTTTAAGTAAAAGGGTAAAAAGATTAAAAAATAATAAAATAATAAAATTGCTTTTTCAACTCGTATTCTAAACTTATCTCCCTAAGTTTTTTCTCAAGTTTCGATCGAGAGTACTCGTTGGATGTAAAATTTAATTCATCATCCAAGGACTACCCATATTGCATACTTTTGATGGATGACGCTACATGAAAAATGAGAAATACATGAAAAAATGTTATTACAATCACATTTTTCATGTATTTCTCATTTTTCGTGTAGCAGGATCCATCAAAAGTATGTAACATAGGTACTTCTTGGATGAGGAATTAAATGTTTCATCCAACGAGTACTCCCGCTCGAAATTTAAGTAAAAAAATTGGGAGATAAGTTGAAAATACGAGTTGAAAAAGTAATTTTTTCTTTTTTCCTCTAAAATTTGATGATGTAATCAAATATTATTTTATTATTTTCACTATTATTTTATAATTTCCTTAGGAGGCCCATTTTAGACCTCAAAATTCCCTAATGAAGGGAAGTGTTTTTCATCTTCCACCTGCTTAGAATCGCAAATCTGACTTATTCTATCATTGCAAGAGGTGTTGGGAATAGACCACCAGTTGGTCTCACTGCGAAGCTCATGGGAATTAGCTCTTATCTTAGCGATGTTCAATTTTTTCTTATTGTTCGAAAACACAAAAATATAATTTTGATTATCAAGGGTGGGGTTGATCACTTCCTTATAGTTTCTTAGCTTCCTTTTACCCTCCAATTCTTGATCCTCCCACAACTTGTCCTTAAACTTGGAGGTAATAGTATACTTGATATTATCTTTGCTTCCCATACTGAGCTCCTCCTTAATTCCCCAATGGTTGAGCCAGGAATGGGCATCCTTATGCCACCGTTCTTGAGGCGAAGGTGAGGGTTTTGACTACAGTTAGAAGCAATTTTAGGGAGCCTTTTTTATTCCATGTTGTCAAGCTTCTTCTTATATATCACATATCTAAACATAGTCGTACTTTCAATGGGGGAAAAACTAGATTCGATCAAGAGGATAGGATAGGGAGTAATTCCCTTGATCTTAAGCTTGTAGGTTATCAATTTATTTTTAATCATCTCAATCTTCCTCCATGACTCTCTGGATATACTGCAACCCAAAAATTCACATCTGTATAAGACAACCAGGGTAACAAGGGTCTCAAAGAGGAACCTATTTTTACTCCAAATGTAAAGTTTGATTGACTTACAATTTTTTTCAAGCTCATAATAAGCTTTCCAACCCCCAATAATCATTTTCTCAATGCTATAATTCTATTTGAGATGATGAGGGAAGTCAATGACCAAATAATTATAAGAAGAAACCTACTCTAAGCACTGGTTATTATACACGAAACTACCCTGGGTGATATTTTTGGATTTATTGATCATGATTTTAGTCTTGTTGATATTAGTTGTCATACCCATATTGGAGAAATAGTCATGAAGAATCTGGAGTTATTTGACCTCCCATTAGCAAGGTGTTTTAAAAACTGGAACTCCACCAATTAAAATAACCCTTGGGACATGAGAAAAAAATCTCTTAACAAAACCATTAACACATAATACATTTTGAACTAAATATAGTCATTTTAATTTATCAATCAATGAAATTTAGCGATGAAATTAAAGTTAACACCAAATATGGCATCAAATATATACAATATAATATTGTAATGGTTGGCGACTTATTATTGATTATTTTGTTTTTTGGGGTGCAAGCTTATTATATAAATAAAATTTAGGTGGTTGATTAATTTTTTTTCATTATTTAGTGTGTATATGTTATTTAATTACATAGTTTAGTAATATAAATTTATACTTAATTTACATATTAAAATTATCTAAATTTAATTTACCAAACATTATTAATATAATTGTTAGTAAGTGTTATGAAGGTAAATCCTCTCTGCTGACAGAAACGATCCCTCTCGCCCTAGAGTGGATATAGTAACAAAGAGGCAAGCTAGAGTGTAGGTTCCTAATTAATGAATGAAACAGATGAGGTAGATCAACCTACCTGGAGTCCAACGTTGTTTTCGTGGCTGTTGTAGTGGTGGCCTCTTTATTCTGATCTTGGCGGGTCACGATCCTTTCACATCGATGCTTGGATACTTGCACGAAGATCAACAAACAAGAGTAGCATACGAAACAACAATCTCATTCATAACTACTAACCAGTCAATGAGGGATAAGCATATTTCATCAAATAAAACACATCAACTCAAAATGGGAACTAGACAATAGTCATGCATATGTATTAGTAGAAGAAAGAGTTACAACCAAGCCTTGACATCGCAACCTCCTTCAGCGGGGTTCAGTTAAAGCATGTCTCGATGAATGTCAGGGAATTCAGAAGGGATGAAGACACAAGCCTAAGCTCTCTCAATAAGAGTCTCTTCTGTTCTATCTTTTCTAGAAAAGTGAATAGAAATCTATTCAACATTCCTGCTATAATATGTTCAGTTCAGCTAGCACATCAATGGAATATGGCTATATTTATAGAGGGAGAGGAGGAGGTTGGGATCCCTACTATGATGGAAGGGAGGCCTTATCCCTTGGGAGGTTTCCCCAAAAGGTGGAAACAAGAGGCCAAAGGAGGAAGGTCGTGGTTATTAAGTCGAACCACTCCCTCTGACTCGCCCACGAAGTTATTATGATAGAAAATTTTCTTCTATTTAAAAAAAAAAAATCCACAAATAGATTGGCGTGGGCAGCTAAATGAGATAGAGCGCCAGCTGGCATGGGGTTCAATGTTAATCTTCCTCATTAGCGCGAGGGCATAATGGGCTACTAGCGCCAAGGCAAAAACATGTGTTTTTGATGGTCTGTTCAGGAAATTGTCAACAAAAGGAATGTTGTGCTCATGGCAAGGGATGCAATGATGGTGTTTGCAAGGCATGGCACTTTATTTTGGTCACAGAAATTAGCCTCCAACATTCACGATGGGGATCGCAGGGATAGTGACAAAATGATGTGTAATAGATGCCCCCTAAAGCATGAGGTCGAAGAGAGAAAGGGGTGAAATGCTTTACGAGAACACGTTCGAACCAAACACTGCTATCAGAATACCTGCAATTACAAATATAACTGATATCTCTGATACATGAACATGTGGTCTGATACATGAACATGTGGCATGGGCGCAGGCATCCATAATAGAGTACATATATAAACTGAGATCCAAGGTATGGATGCAACCATCCAGCAGTAAGGATCAACAAATAGACTCAGGTACGGTTGCAGCCATCCAATCAAATGAATCATGCAATAAATCATGATAAACCAAAATATACCACAACCTATATCTTATCAAACAAAACCCAGGGTCTTGTGCTCCATCTCATCCTGAACGAGTACAAATTCAAGCATGCAAATATGTGAGCAGAAGTCGAACATGCAAGAAAGCCACCTGATTACTAGCTAATGATGCAAGTTGTTAACTGGTATGAGAAAAACCACCAATGATGAAAATGGCTCTCAAGGTACAATAGGTACAATCCACGGAATGTGAACAGTGATCTAGAATCGAACACCCGGAGAATCACTCGATCGAATGCCAATGATGTGGACCTGTTGTCGAATGCGAAGGACCTGCCATTGAGGCATGCAGCTCCAAGGTATTGGTAGGTGGTCTCCAGAATAACTTCTCGGATAATGAGCTGAAGTCGACAGGAAGTGACTTGGTTGAAGGAGGGCCATAATTTTTCCCACATCATCGACACAAGACAAAGGAATATGATGATATTGAATCATGACCAATAGAGAATCAGAGAGAGGTTGAAAACTACAAAGGAAAAATTCTCTTAAACATATCAATGACATGACTCTGGATTTGGCAATATTTGGCATCAAGGGATCTAAGGTCATGAGGATGTGGCAAAGAGCAGATGAGAGGTCAAAACAGATTACCCAAACCGATGAAGGAAAAAATGACGAAATGAGATGTTCCCAAACCAACACAAATGCAGATGGGTGTCATGTTCAAGGGCGACATAATGCCAACACAAATAAAAACTGGTTCAATTTTCCCCCACCATTTCTGGTGAGTACCCCAATTATTTTTTAAAACAAGCTTGAAGGGGATAGCATATGCTTGCGCTGTAAGTTTTTCCTTCTGACAAATCCATCCTAGTACATTTTACAAGTCCTAGGAAAGATGAACTCGAGTGAACGTCATGGTGACGATGTCCAATGTAATCAGATTTTAATGAGTCTGACAAAGGGAGAAATCGACATCTTTTAATGTTTATAGAGTTTGAAAAGAAGTGGAAAAGAAAACTCTGGCATGTCCATTTTAATAAATAGTCTCTCAGATATGAAAATATAGAAAACAATATCTGAAAGAACCTCTTAGTCGTGATAGGATAAGGTATTCCTTTTTCGTAAATAATGTATACTAGCCCGAAAAAGCAGTAAACATATATTGGGTAGATATCATTTCGCAGCCATTTAGCGAGTTCAAAATGACAAGAGTCTCGGAAATTTTTTCTGTTTTAGAGAGTCAAAAAAGAGCTGAAATATTACTCTAGTAGTGACTTTTTTGTGTTTTTACTGAGTCCGAAAGAGTATAAAATACAACTCGTTACTTCATCGCTATCTCATTAAGGACGTGTCGTTGCACAAGAAATAAACGTAAAATCCATTTCTCGAAATAACATAACGTAATAATTGGAAAACATGCCTCAAAACCTAATTAGGGTTCTGAAAAGTTATAAAATGCCAAAAATGGTTAAAAACAATTCCTTTTCACTTTTATCTCTTGTGGAGCAATAGTTACCAATTTTATATTGTGATTTTGCGGCGATGATAGTGAGCAATCTGGCAGATCAATCTCAAATCTGTCAGTTCCAGGTAAGAGTCGACATCCTTCCCCACATTTTAAAACTTCTTTCACTACCTGCAACCTTCAGTTTTAATTTCTGAGGGGGAGAATTGTGAAAACTAGGGCACGGTGTTCGGCGCGAGTTTCGGGCACAGACTCGTGCCAACTGCCCAATTTTCTGAACGAAGGCGCATCAACCATGAAATGCTTTTTAAACTCACAATTAAAGCTTTATGAGCCTAAATTTTACAAATTTAACTTTTTATTTGGCTAATAATTTCCATATGAACATCTTTGCAGGTGAACAAGTAGCAAAATGGTGATCGAGTGGAAGGAAAGGGAACACAGTGAAGAAGATGAGTTTGCTATGGATAATGAGAGGTGCATGGAAGCTCTTAGATATTGTGGACTGAAAAAATTCTTCATGACATCGTGCCTCAGAGATCAACTGGAGCTACTGCAATACTTGATCAGTATCTGGGATGAGGATCAGGAGAAACTCATTCTTCGAGATCAGGAACTCGATATTGACGTTTTAGATGTCTATTTCATAACAGGATTGTCGCGAAGGGGAGTAGCACCAATCTTGACCGGCACCCAGTCTACCATGGAGAACATGAGCATGGTAATTAATAGGGTATGTCCAGGGGCATGAAAAGGATCAAAAAGCAGGAAGGTGGACATCCAGACTATCCCAGATTTAGCACTGAAGGTAGTGCTACACACGATCACACGAGCTGCGGGATCACAAGCACTGCACGAAGCAATAAAAACATATCTAATTATTGTTGTAGACTACTTGACACTGACCATCTACAACTGGGCAGAAGCAGTAGCAATCAATATAAATGTAATATTCCCAAATTTTCACATCATATTTGGAATATTAGAGTCCTTGATTTTCTTAATGAATTAAGTAAATAAAAGGGTGGAGGGACCCACAATCCTCAATAAGAATAATTATCCACTTTATGTGTGTGAATGTGGATTAATTTAGCCTAGATCTGCAAAAAGAGGTAGTTAAGCAATTACTAATGTGAATGAAATTGGAGATCATGTCTCATTTAATGAGAATGATCATGGAGGGTTGATTCAGTCAACTAAGATCTTGAAGATGTCAAACAAAGGATCATTAAGAATTCATTATCAAGTGATACAGGAGCATGTGCAAATGAAGCACACATGATGGAGGGGGTGTACATTGCACCTAGACTGTTTGGTTGATTTGGTCAAACAACGCAGTCCCACTTGGAGGATCTTATCCACATGAGACAGCGTAGTTGAGATTAGGGCCAAGGCTTGAGGGGGCTCAATCATTATAAAGGAGATGAAGGCAAAGGTGAAAGGCATCTTGGACTATTTGATGTATGATATTTTAGATCTGGAACTATCAAGTGACATTCCACTGCATTCTTGGGCTGTTTAGCAGAGATTGTAGGTGTTCTTTAGCACAGTGTGTTCCCGGGTGGAAATCCCACCTCTTTCGTTGGGTGATCTCTAAGGAAGATTATTGTTGTACTTCATTATAAATCAAGATTTAAGTGCCATTTCCTTTTCCTACTTTCTATAGAACATTCATATTCAGAAAACTGCAGTTTTCTAAAGATAAATTTGGAAGGTGGAAGTTGTCTTTAGTACTTCAGTTGGAGAACAAGGTGAGGGATTATTCCCATCACTTGGGCTTATAGATCAGCACTCCCAGAACCACATTGTAGATCTGGCAGCAGGCCAAATGTTATTGACCTCCTAGCAACAATATTCCCTTCAGGAATAACACTGTCCATATTGCAGATCTGAAAGGAAGAAGGAAGTTGCTAGTACTTCAGCTAGCAATCTAGTGGAGGATCATTCCTTCAAATTTCCATCAGTCTCACCATAATCTTGGAGCTTATTGCATCATTTTTCAATAGGCAAAAGGCCTCTCTTTCTCTCACAATGCAATTTATATTGGCAGCTTTGTTGCAGCAGCTGAATTCATCATTGGAGGATTGAGAAGGTAGATCTAGAGATATCAGCTCATAGATCCGAGGAAGGGATCATCCCTTCAAGAATAGTTTTGATCTGAGCACACATTTCAGCCATATTTTATTCATATCTTGCTTCAGATCTGTATTTCCCAGTAGATCAAGGATCAAACCCTAGGGAGGTAATTTTTCCAAAGTTGCAGATCTAGAAAATCCTTTCTGGGCTATCTTGGGAATCCATCACATTGGCCAGATCTTGAATCTTGGCATCATCATAGTTCCAGTTTTGAGTAGATATGCATTTCTCTTTTCAGCCTGTAACCACATGTTTATGTTCTGCTAAAGAGACAACGCAGTATTTGCTGCAGAGCCTCAGTAGTTACGTTGTACCTGCTTCATACATGTTTTCAAGGTGATCCTAGCTCATTTTCTTGGCTAGATCTACCTATATATTGTACCATTGTAACTGAATCATCTCCAATATAATAAAATGTCTTAGCTCTTTCTGCCTATGCTGATTTGTACTTGGATTTATTTTTTATCTTCATGTAAGTTCTTATATTGTGTGAAGTATTACTGTATTCTCCCTTTTGGGATATTACAGTGGTATCAGAGCATGATCCTTAGCTCATCTTGTCGACACTTCATATTTTTACATTGAAAGAAGAACAGATAGATGAGATATATCTCTGAGAATGAAAAATATATCACTCCTTTCTTTAGATCCATGCAAGATCCCTGCAAGGAGGTCTATCAAATGAAGGTGGGAGAATAGAGAGAATATCCAAGAAGAAGATGTGATGAGGAAAGTACTTCCTATCAGCAACAAAGAAGACCAGATAATCCTATATCTCCTCATATATCCAATATTCCCACTTTCTTCACTTATAGAAGTGAAGAAAGGAATGAACCTGAGACTCATGAGACTCTCAGTATATATCTTGAAGAGTACATAGCACAGTCTAGAGCTTTCAAGGAGAAGCTAACTCTCCAACAATTCTTCCAGATTAGAGAAGAAAGAGGATCCTATAGCAGTAGTAGAAGAAAGAGGCATAATAGATTCTATTTGCCTACATTTGACGGATCTTCCTCAAGCAATGTCAAGGCTTGGCGGAGGGAGTTAGATTCATTTTTCAAGCTACACCTTGTGACTGAAGAGGAGGTTGTTCAAATTGCAGCACTTCATCTCTTATATGAAGTAAAAGATTGGTGGTTTGGGCACATAGAGCATGCAAAGGTGACCAATTATTCATATTTCTTTCACAATTTGAGGAAGAAGTTTGATGTAGAGAAGAGAGAGAATGTCAATCTTGTCACTCTGGACAAGAGGTCACTACTTTCACCACCTACTGCAGAAGTACTTATATCTAGAGAAGAGGCACTTACATCTTTGCAAGGTATTCTTGAGCTCTTGACATATGGAGTCCCATGCATGGATCAGGACATGCATGAGGAGGAGGAGGAAGATACCAGCACTGGTACACTTGAAGAAAAGAGGCCATCACTCTCACTAGTAGCTGGGGACATTATTATCCTAGTTGAAGGAAATCTTGTGTTCTGTCAAGAGGTTCCCACATATCAGTTGATCCAAGGTATACATAAAATTTTAGCACATATTGTTTTAAGAACCATGCATAACCAAGGGTTAGAACAAAATGTTGATTTGAAGAAAAGACATTTCATAGTGCAGAGGACCCTTGATCTAATCAAGGAGGAGACTGAAAACTATCCTTGTTCATCATTGTTTAGCTACATTCAACCCTTTTAGTTGAGATGTAGAGTTTCAGAAAATGGGATTAGCATTATCATATGTACAATGACTAATTGTGAGATCAGTTTTGTAACTTGCATTGAGAAAATGCATGTATCACCCTGCAGATCTACACCATTGTCACTTAGTAGTTGTGACAAGGAAAGGGATTCATCATTCTTGGAGCATTCTGGAGGTAGCTTCACTCCTGAAGAAATGGAAGCAAAGATGACAAGTGGTAGACATCTTCAATGAGAAACCTTTTCTCCCTTCTAGATGACCCCTTCTAAATGAGCCTCTCACTGCTCAAAGAGAAACTTCTACTTGCAGCAAATCCAAAACTTCTTTGGTTTTGGAGGGCCTTTGATGGAGAGATAATATCATTAAGATAACTCATTAGAGATTCATTTCAACATTTCATGAAATGCAAAGTTCTTCAACAGTTTGAGAAGGATGGCATTCTACAAAGGGAGGATGCCACGATTATGTAGTACCTCATTCATCATCCACATGGGAGTGAATGGGGTATGGATGATAAGCAAGGGGTTGCAAGACCACTTGCAGATTTGTATGGGCCAACATGCTTGGTTACGTCAGTTTCCATTGGGATATTTCTGTCACTCTCCTAAGGCACCTATTTTTCTGATCCATGCCTTGGAAAACATATATGAAATGAAGGAGGAGGCATGGTTGCGCTGGCTTCTCTTGGGTGAGTATGGATACCACCCAATAGCTCATTATTTTCTGAATCATGCCTTGTTTTTCAATGATAAATTGTAGCAAAGGAAGGCATGTTCATTTTGGTTTCACTTGAGAGATTTTGGCCACCACATGACATCTCCTATGTCTATGTGTTTTGTGTTGTGTAAAATATGGCATAATGATCTCATGATGTGCATTGATGATATTTCTTTGTATGGGGCTGATGTGACATCTCATATGTCCATTAGTATCCTTTTTCTTCATGAGAAGGCAGTAAGACCTCTTGTTTCTTTGGTTTCTTTTGGGGGAGTTTGGCTTGACCATCTTACATGGAGGAGATGGAGGATGGTAGCAAAGGGCCTTACTCCGGTGGTTATTGTTAGGAGAATATGGTTTGAAATCTCTATCTACCCATATTACTCCTTCCCTTCTTATTTTGCATAGCTTTGAAATGATGAAGTTTGGATCCAACAAGGTTAAGTATCGGAGCATATCAATTCTCAATCTAGTTCATGAAACATGGGATGAAGGAGTGTATTGTATGATGAAGATTTTCCTTTGGGGAGAGAGCTACTTTATTTTATGTATCTCATGTATTTTTGATGATGTTGGACATCATATGGTTGTCACTTGGTACTTCATGATGGGAGGAGGACATCTAACCAAATAGTTGGAGGTCATTCCTTATGTTTTTAAAAAGACAACTTTGGAACCAAACATACATAACCTATTGCAGCAAATGGAGGAAGCCTTCCTTATGTGGATGCCATATGGAGGGGAATAGATGGCCTTCCATCTACTTTTGGAGTTGCCTGAGGACAAGCAACATTTTTCCGGGGGGGACTGTAATATTAACAAATTTTCACACCATATTTGGAATATTAGAGTCCTTGATTTTCTTAATGAATTAAGTAAATAAAAGGGTGGAGGGACCCGCAATCCTCAATAAGAATAATTATCCACTTTATGTGTGTGAATGTGGATTAATTTAGCCTAGATCTACAAAAAGAGGTAGTTGAGCAACTACTAATGTGAATGAAATTGCAGATCATGTATCATTTAATGAGAAAGATCATGGAGGGTTGATTCAGTCAACTAAGATCTTGAAGATGTCAAACAAAGGATCATTGAGCATTCATGATCAAGTGATGGAGGAGCATGTGCAAATGAAGCACACATGATGGAGGGGGTGTACATTTCACCTAGACTGTTTAGTTGATTTGGTCAAACAACGCAGTCCCACTTGGAGGTTCTTATCCACATGAGACAGCGCAATTGAGATTAGGGCCAAGGCTTGAGGGGGCTCAATCATTATAAAGGAGATGAAGGCAAAGGTGAAAGGAATCTCTTGTATTATCTGATGTATGATATTTTAGATCTGGAATTGTCAAGTGACATTCCACTGCATTCTTGGGTTGTTTAGCAGATATTGCAGGTGTTGTTTAGCACAGGGTGTTCTCGGGCGGGAATCCCACCTCTTTCTTTGAGTGATCTCTAAGGAAGAGGATTGTACTTCATTATACATCAGGCTTTAAGTGCCATTTCCTTTTCCTATTTTCTGCAAAACATTCATATTCAGAAAACTGCAGTTTTCTGAAGATCAGTTTGCAAGGTGGAAGTTGTCTTCAGTACTTCAGCTAGAGAACAAGGTGATGGATTTTTCCCATCACTTGGGCTTATAGATCAGCACTCCTAGAGCCACATTGTAGATCTGGCATCAGGCAAAATTTTATTGACCTCCTAGCAGAAGTATTCCCTTCAGGAATAACGCTGTCCATGTTGTAGATCTGAAAGGAGCAAGAAAGTTGCTAGTACTTCAGCTAGTAATCCAGTGGAGGATCATTCCTTCACATTGCCATCAGTCTCACCGTCAGCCTAGAGCTTATTGCATCATTTTTCAGAAGGCATAAGGCCTCTCTTTCCCTCACAGCGCAGTTTCTATTGGCAGCTGTGTTGCAGCATCTGAATTCATCATTGGAGGATTGAGAAGGTAGATCTAGAGCTCTCAGCTCATAGATCTGAGGAAGGGATCAGCCCTTCAAGCATAGATCTGATCTGAGCACACATTTCAGCTATATTTTCTTCGGATCTAGCTTCATATCTGTATTTCCCAGTAGATCAAGGATCAAACCCTGGGGAGGTGATTTTTCCGGAGTTGCAGATCTGGAAAATCCTTTATGGGTTATCTTGGGAATCCATCACATTGGCCAGATCTTGAATCTTGGCATCATTAGAGCTCTAGTTTTGAGTAGATATGCATTTCTCTTTTCAGCCTGCAACCACATGTTTATGTTATGCTGAAGAGATAGCGTAGTATTTTCTGTAGAGCCTCAACAGTTATGATGTACCTGCTTTATACATGTTTTCAGGGTGATCCTAGCTCATCTGCTTGGCTAGATCTACCTATATCTTGTACCGTTGTAACTGAATCATCTCTAATATAATAAAAGCTCTCAGATATTTTTTCATATTCTGATTTGTACTTATATTTATTGTTTATCTTGCTATAAGTTCTTATATTGTGTGAAGTATTACTGCATTCTCCCGTTTGGGATATTACAATAAAATGTCAGCCAAAAAAGTGCAGGAAGACCAAATTGAAACAATTTGGTTATGGGTCTATCCTGGTATCATTCTTCCTTAAATGACTACCAATATTTCAATGTCAAGAGGTGATAGTCCCGACACCACCAGCACTGCAACCACAGATGGCTCGATGGGAAGCTCTGATGCCAAGATCAGGGGACAGTCAATAGATGTCCTAGAGACCAAAATTCTTTGATTGGCTCTGCCGACAGTTGATTTTCATGGAGGATTGGCCCTACTCTGGCATAGATTTCACTGGTGATCCAGACCTCCCACTCTAGGAAGCAGAGTAATGGGATGAAACACTTGGTCAGACTCATTTTTAATTTTCATGAGTATTATGATTTTTTTTTGGTATGTATGTTCTGACAATTAATCCATGCATTTGCGGATGTCGGCCTAGAGAGACCTGCAGGGATGTTTCCAATAGTGAGGCAAATACCTCGCAATTTTGATGTTTCCCCTCAAGGTGAAGAAGAGGATATCATGCACAACTTGGAGGGAATTTCCCGTAGGGTCCTAGACTATGCACGATTCGACGATGTTCCTCGTTCGTATCAAAGATACACTGTAGGGGTGTCAAACCGAGTTCACCACTTGCTGAGGTGGATTGCCCAAGCAGTGACATGTTATCATGATCATCATGTCGATTAGACACCTAGGCTTTATTTCTGCATATTTTTTAGAGACATGATGTCTTAGGATGTAACAGAAACACACATATTTTTTGAAACTTATGGTGCACACTGATGCAAGCATTTGATATATATATATATATATATATATCTATTTTCCTATTTGATATGAGTCTCTCATGTGATGATGGTTTTACAGATTACGTAAATTTCTATCCAATACAATGTTAGCCACTGTATCAGTTAATGCATTCTTTTGTCTAGGAATATGTTGATATGTGATATAATAAAAATGTCTTCCTAGCAAACGAACACATAAATACAATCTTAAAATGTGAGGGTTTCTAACTGAATAATGCCCATTAAGTTGAAGAACAACAAGTTGTGAGTCTAGATTTACAACCAATGCACTAATGCCGAGGGTAATCGGCTCAGTTAACAGTTCAATAACAACACTATACTCAACAACATTGTTTGCAGTTCGTCCTAGACAAATACCTTGCAGGTCTATCAACTCACCAGCAGGATCATAAATAACCCAGGCTGATGAAGACAAGTTCTGGGTTTTGCGAGAAGCACCATCCGTGAAACCAACATAAGGGGTAATAGACATTTGCACAAATAAGCAACGACCCAATAAGCAAGAAACCGCTCGCAAAACACACCAAGCCAAAAAAATTTTAAAAATGAAAAGAACATCAATGTAAACAGAACATGCATGAATTACTCATGCATAGTATTTTTTTAGATACAACCATTTATGGGTTGATCTAAAGGATGACCTTCGTAATCAATGAGCTGATAGGCCCCATTTTTCAAAATGCGTTTACCAATGTAAGGCCCATGCCACATGGGTTGAAATTTTCCTGCCCCCAGCTTATCATGAGCTTGGTTGTACAAGAGGACGAGGTCTCCTTCTACAAAGGAGCGAGGGGAAACCGACTGGTCAAAATGGGCTTTGACATGCTTCTTCTGTGCCTAAACGACCAAAGCAGCAAAGCGGCGAGTTTCATCCAGCCTTTCTAAGTAGAGAAGCCGCTCTTCTTTAAGTGAAGTGTTGGGCAGTAATTCAACAAACAACTTAAGCGAAGGTATTTCACACTCAATCATAAGGGTATCTTCCAAACCCTAAACAAGCTAGAATGGAGTGAATCCAGTCGCATCCTTGACTAAGGTTTGGTATGCCCAGAGAGCAGAAAATAACATGAGATGCCAATTGGATTTGTGCATCCCAATCGTACGTTGAAGCATGGTGACAAGTACTTTGTTCACAGCCTCAACCTGGCCATTGGCCTAAGGATAGTATGGCATTGAGTTGTCGTGGCATAAGCCCAACCTGGAAGTCAACTCTGCCACCATATAATGCCGAAAATGGGAACCATGATTGGTAATGATGGCTTGAGGAAAATCAAAACTAGAAATGATGTGACTGAATATGAACTGAGCTGTTGTCTTACCGTCGGTGGCAACTGTAGGCATTGCTTCAGTCCATTTGGTGAAGTAGTCAATGGCTACAATAATATAAGCATGCCCCCCGGCCGAGTGAGGATTATATGTCATGAAATCGATGCCCCACTTTGCAAAGGGACCAACGGTAATGACAGGGTGGATATGTGCAAGCGGCACGTGCATCTTGTGTTGATAGATCTGGAAATTATCACATTTACGGACAACAACAATGCAGTCCTTGAAAATAGACGGCCAGAAATACCCAGAACAAAGAATCTCCTGTGTAGTGGCATAACCAGACATGTGACCGCCACACGCGCCACTGCGACAATCATTCAAAACTTTCTCAGCCTCCTCGAGAGTCAAACACCGATGGAGAATGGAATCGACTCTGATGCAATAGAGTGTATCTCCGACAATACGATAAGGTTGCGATTGATGGTAGATGTGTCGGCGAGCATCCTTCATCAAATTAGATCTAAAAGTGGAAGTCTGAAGATATTCGATGATATCACCGTACCAAGGATCAAGGGTGCTAATCATAAAAAGTGTATCATCTGGAATTCATTCTTCAGAACCAGACGAAGCAGAGTAAGAGGGAAGGTAGCATATAAAATCAGCAAAGACTAATGAATTCTTCGACTTGGAAGTATTAAATTCCAAATCGAACTCTTGGAGGATAACAATCCACTTGAAGTATTTTCCCCCCAGCAATTGCCGAGATAATATGTAGTTCATGGGGTTGCATTCAAAAATCACAGTCACAGTATGTAATAAGATATAATGACGGATTAACATATAATTTTCTGAGAACGAGAGGCTGAAACCCTAATGGCATCCGCTGCTGCCTTTGCCCCCTTGGCCCTGTGGGACGATGCCGCCGCCACCACCATTGCAGGGCGTGCCTCCCCTCACGGATTCGCTGCCGCAGACCCAAGTGACTTCTCCCCTCAGAAACCACACAGAGCGCAGACAGGGTTCTCACAACCGGCAAAAAGATCCACGCAGGTTGCAGGCCGAAGGTTTAACCTCTCTTGGAACGCTGCAGGTTTTGTTTCCGGGACTATAGCTCCTACTAAAGTTTCTCTCAGCAATCGATCTGGAACAGAAGCAGTCTCCAAAGCCGGACGGCACAAAAATTTCGAATCTGGCTTCTTTGTGGCGTCGACTACAGATGCGCCCTTGTTTTCCATCCTCCATTGCAAAACAAGGGTTAGCTACCGACCCAGGAGCGCTTCAGATCCTAAGATCCAGGCAAAGGAGTCTTTAGACCCATCTTCTACTGCTTTTCGGAAGCAGATCGACTTCTTAGACCAGTCAATACTGCCAGAAGGAGACTCTACATTTCAGATTCAGATCTCTCTCCACTCTGGAAAAACTCTGCTTCAGTGGGTGCGTGATACAGACCTTGTGCAAGATCTTTTGCACAAACTCGAACTCCAGATGGGGATTCCCACCTCCTGCCAGAGGTTGTTGTTTAATGGTAAGCAACTAGAGGACTCTCTCCCTCTCTCCTTTTACAGTATTCAGAGGGACGCCACTATTGTTCTTACTTTTCGTCTAAGAGGAGGGTCCTTTGGATAGACATCCTCTGCCCCACAGTTCTCCTATAAAGATGATGTCCGTAAAGATGTAGCCCATCCACAGCCCTCCTCAAGGGCAGCGCAACCTGCTATGGCCCAGGCAACTCAACCAACTATGGCCCCCAAGCCATTTTTGGTGGACAAATTGGAGGAAATTCCTTCAATAGCATTCTCTTTGCCTGGGTTTGAAGAATTCCAACAGAATTTTGCAGAATCTGCAATCATATGCAGATTTAATGGTTTATGGCCACGCACTGCAGATTTACACCAATGGATCCAGAACAACTGGACTAAAAAATGCCAGATCTACTTATGCTCGAAAGGCTTCTTCATTGTAGCTTTTGAACTAAAATAAGACTACCAGAAAGCCATTACGGGAGGCCCTTGGTTCTGGGGCACGACTGGGCTTTTCCTTTCTCCATGGTTTCCAGACTTCGATCCTTCGACAGCGGTCATCACCAAACTTCCCATTTGGGTCAGACTCCCGAACCTTCCGGTGCATCTATGGCATACTTCTGTCTTCATAGCCATTGGAGATGCATTAGGACGCTTCCTTGCTGCAGATAACTCGAGAAGGGACAATGGACTCTACACCTATGGCAGAATCTGTGCTGAAATTGACATCAGCAAAGGACTGCCGGATCAGATCAACCTCAAGATTGGGGATTTTCACTGGACTCAAACTTTGGACTACGAAAATACAGCCTTTCGCTGCCGCCATTGTCATCAAACGGGGCACCTCCAAAAGGACTGCACCCAGAAGAATCTGGCTCGCAAACCCAAAGGCAAGAAATGGAATCCCTATGTTCCTCCCCCCATGGATGATTCAGACTCCTCCAGCTCAGATGAGGAGGAAATAGTAGCAGATGAGTTGAATGATGGTGCTCCGCCGGACGCCCCCTCTGCTGTTCCTGCGGACCCCTCTGCCCCGTTGATTTCTCAGAAACACTCTCATAGGTCTTCGTCCTCTGACTCGGATAAGGAGTCTCCTCCTTCTGCGCAGAATAGTTTGCAGATGATTCCCATCCAGCCAGATCACAATGGCTGGGTCACAGTCAGTAAAAAGAAAAAGAAAAAATGTCGATTGGGAGTTTCTACCCATTCGGGTTTAACTCCCTAGTCTAGTTCTTTACTTTATGTTCTACTGGTTATATTTTTGCTCATGTCGTGGATGTTCTTTGGGACCGAGGTTGATAGCCTATCATTTCCGGCTCCCTTGCTCTCTTGCTTTGCTTTTATGCAGGCATTGATTGTACTATATTTCGTTAATAGATTTAGTCTTATTCAAAAAAAAAAAAAAAGATATAATGACGAAAACGTTGAACCACTTGAAATGAAGCTAACGCTAACTTATCGACATGGGCATAGTGCATTTTGGTATCGAGAAGGTTACGAGAGAGGTAGTAAATAACATGCTGGTCACCGTCATCATCGTCTTGAACCAAAACCATGGAAATCGTGCTGAAAATGGCAACTAAATAGAGGGAAAAATCACGATCATAGTTCAGAGGACGCAACAAAGGAGCGTTGAAAAGTAGTGTCTTCGAAGCATCAAAATACTTCTGGGCGATCTCATCGCAAAGAAAAGGGACCCTGCTTTAGTAATCGCGTGAATCCTTTAGCCACTACAGCATAGTTAGGTATAACACGATGTAAAAAATTAGCCTTCCCCTGCAGAATCTGTAGCTGATGTAATGAAGATGGAGAGGGGAGATTAATGATAGCCTCAACTTTGAGCAGATCAAGGCGAATCCCATCTTTGGACACGATAAACCCTAAGAGTCTACGGAATCAACGCAGAAGAGGAATTTGTGTGGATTGAGCCAGATATTGTAGCATCGACAATGAAGAAATATCTGACGAAGATGGTCAGGATGGTCCTTACGCTTAGTTAAATGAGTCGGAAGGTCATCCAGGTAAGGCTGAACAATGTTCTTAATAGCGTGAAAAGTGTATGACATCACTCGTTGAAACGTGGCCCCAACATTATTCAAGCCGAAAGGAAGCTTCTTATACTCGAAAGTACCCCAAGGACAGATGAAGGTAGTCTTATGTTGATCAGCTGGGAGGATTTTAATCTAGTTATAGCCAGAAAATTCATATGTGAGGGAAAATATCTCACTCCAAGCGTAGTCATCAATGATCTGATCAATAAAGGGAGTAGGATAATTATCCTTGGGACAGGCCCAATTGATGTCACGATAATCAACACAGACTCGAATGGTCCTTGTTTCTTATCTACAGGGACAATGTTGGACACCCATTCTGTCAAGGGAATTAGGTAGGTGAAACCAGCGTTGAGAATTTTTTCAACTTCACTTTTAATGGCGACAACCTTTCGAGGGTGCACAGGACAAAGGCGCTAATGAACAAGCTTTGAACCAAGGTAGGTAGGAATCTCATGCACCACTATACTAGGATCGATGCCAGGCATTCCTTTGTAGGACCATGCAAAGAAATCATGAAACTCATGCAAAAGGCTAGTATAAACCTGAACTTCATCTGAAGAACAAGTGACCCCGAGATGGATGTTCTCAATAATTCCCGGTTTGACGGAAATGTCAATAGGCATTGTTTGTGTAATGTTACTCAAGTTACCTTCCATGAAAACTTCATGTGTTAGAATAGGTGTGTGAAGCGGAGAAGAAGGAACTTGAGATGCAAACCTCTCAAGACACGTAGACATGGCCCCGAGGTCGGGCATGAACGAGGAACGATGATGACCATCATCCCATGGAAAATCCTCGAGAGACATAGTTTCCATGATGGATTCATCGGAGGTAAATATCTCTTTGAAGGGATTGGATGAATCCAAATCATCGAGCCAAGGGGATTAAGAATAAGCATTGAGGGACACGCTCAAATAATCATAATCAGAAGGTGGAGGATCCAAAACCACGAGGAGTTCACAATAAGCAATCTTGATTGGACTCAATGGCATCAAATCCCCAAAATAAGTGATCTATTCAGGTGAAGGGATGATCCATGGGTCATCAGACTGAGAGTTCATATTGATATGAACAGTGTTGGGTGGAGGAAGGGGAAGAATACCCATGAGGGCAGGATATTTGAGGAGACCCATCCTAATGCTCTAGTAGGGAGTAGGAATCTGATCCACATACGAGACATTGTTCTCGGAAGAAGAGGTGAAGAATGACAATTGATCAAAAGTAACAATCTTTCCTTCGTGCGGGAATTTGAGGACACAAAAGAGAGTGGACGGAACACACAACATGGCGTGAGTCCAACTACGACCAAGGAGAAGATTGTAATTGAGCTTGGCATCAACTACTTCTACCTTGACATTGACTGTCTTCCCTTTCAAGGTAATCGGTAGACTAGCGAGAACACCCAAAGGTTTTGATTCCCTTCCATCAAATGCTTCAAGGGCATTTGGTGATGAGTTCAAGGTCGAAGAATCAATGGCTTTCTAACAAGAATATGACATGATGCACATAGACGCACCTTCGTCCACAACTACTCGATGGATATCGAGACCATTAATGACAGCTTGTATAATGAGTGCAATTTTGTGCGGGAGTCATGGAACGAAATTCTATAAATCAAAAGCAAGAAGGCTAGTATCAGTAGGATCAACCCCATCGATCGCAGATAAAAAAGCCTTCCATTGAGATAGAAAACTCTGAAGTACTTCTAGTGCAGACATTGCATATGGCGCCTGAGCCAAATCCTAAACAATACTGTAATGTTGTTGAGAAGAACGGGCGTTTGGATTGTAAGAAGACTTATGGAGTACACCTTTGGAAGGTGGTCGTACAACAGGCTCAGTACTGGGCCTTTCAATCTGAAGAGGGCCAGTAGCAGGTGGAGGAGGAGGACCATCAGTGATCTATTTCCCAGCTACCTGACATGAATTTGGTATAATATTTCGGTCGATTAGCAATAGAAATAGACACAGAACCATTCATCATGAACACCTAAGAGCCAAATGGGGTAGAGTACTGAGGTTTCTCTACCATCTGGGTCTGCTAAGATGGAAAATGTTCTTTAAGAACAACTGTAGTTCCCTGGGTGCCTTTGAGAAATCTACTTACTTCGGCCTGTCGCAGACAGTGCTTGGTGTAATTCTCTTCGTCACAGATCAAAAAAGGGTACTTTGACTTGCGCTGTGAACCATCATCAGCACGAGGTTTTGACGAATCTAGTTTCGGGGTATCTTCTTTCGCCTTACCTTTACCCTTATTTTTCCCCTTCGAAGTTTTATCAGTCGGATTGGCCTGAACAACATTGACTTCCAAGGTTTTACCAAGATTTGGAGTGGGCTGAGAAGTAACATCATAGGAAGGATTAGACTTTTTCTTCCCAGGATTTGAAGGAGAATACTTCTGAGAAGTATAAGACACGGAACCAATAATACCATCAACGGATGGGGTCGTTGGTGCTTCAGAAGTTCCAGGTCGAGGGGCATCATGCAAGATATCATACATTGTGCCAGATTGAGAGTACACAAGATCGAGGTACTGGGCATGAGCAATGGCTTGTTCCTCGGTTACACATGCTCCCATAGCTATGTCTTTTGCGATCTGATTGATAGAGGAGGTAGCGAACCAATCAGTTAGAAGCTGATCAGGAATATCAAACTTGATCAAGCGATGACGACGCCTCCATTCATGAGAATGATCTGAGATATGAGTAGCTCGGTCCTATTTCAAGGATGTGAAGAGGTGTGTCCCGGTCTTGTAACGAGCCAGTAACTGAAAATGCATAAGGAATGCCATGGTGAGAGAGTTGAAGTCTTGAAAAATGCCATGAGAAAGCTCAATGTACCACTTTGCAACGACACCAGTAAGATTTCATTGGAAAATATGGAGTCAGATAGAATCGTCAATCCAAGAGTTAGAGGAACACCACAAATGGTAATTCATAACATGTGCTTAGGGGTCTTGTCTAGAATTTCCCGCAAATTTAGGACAAACACCAAGATTCTTAGTCATAACTGGAGACCAATACGGGTTATGAAGAATTGGATCATTCATTAACTTTGACATATCAGGAAGTTCCAACGTACCGAGAAATGGTAATTGAGGATTAAAAGGCATTGGAGGTCTCTGATAAGGACCCATGTTAATATTCCACCCAGTCTGAGAGAAATTATGCCCCCCATATTTTTTTTTGGAGGATTCTAACCACAGGGGTTATAAGCCTGATAATTATGCCGATAGTAGGGTTGAGGACCAGGATACTGATTCTAAGCATACCATTTAGGTCATTGCTAGGAAACATATGGAATTTTTTGTGGAATGTAAGCATGGCCTTAAGATTGATTATGCACCAACTGGGATTGATTTTGAGGGTAATAAGTGAAACCTTAGGGCGCACTATATATCGACTGATATTGACCTTGGGGGTAATAAGCGCCTTGGGGTTGAGCAAGTGGACCCTGTTAAGCAGGTTGAGCGGGTTACTGAAAAAGTGGACCCTATTGAGTCGGATAAACAGGTTTAACCAGTTGCTGAGCAGGCTAAACAGGCTGCTGAACAAATTGAATTGGTTGTTGAACAGGTTGTTGAGCTAGTTGAGCAGCTTGAATCAGCTATTGGTGTTGGGTAGGATGCCCCTGCAGAGCAGGTTGGCCTGGATATTGAGGGCCACTGGACTGCCCTTGTGGAGGAGGTGGGCCCGATTGTTGCGATGGACCAGGTTGTCCCTGATGACCAGGTTGACCCAGAGCAGGACCGTATGGTTTTCCTTGTTGCACAAATTTTTGGCCATACAAAACATACAGTTGTTGTTGTTGTACAAGAGGTTGTCCCTCTGGTGGATATATTTTCCCCCTACCAAGATAAGACGTTCCTGGTTGAGGCTGACTTGAAGGATCATAGGGTTGTCCGAGAGGACCAAAGGGTTGTCCTTGTTGGGCTGAAGGTTTTCCCTGTAAGCGTTGTCCTTGTGAGCCTGAGGGTAGTCCCTGTAACAAAGGTCCTTAATGAGTAACAGTATGATAAGGATTTTCTAGAGGTAAATAGACAGCCTGATTGGGATCGACAGGAAGCAAATAGATGGGGTTATCGATAGCATCATAGTGATGGGGAGGATTGACATGAGCTTAGGGTTGCTGAGAACCATGAGATTTCTATTGCTGAACATTCAACAAATACTCTTCAAAATTAAGGCCGCTAGGAATCATAGGGAAAGTCGAAGTCATACTAGAAGCAGACGGGGCCTCCGGAGAATGAGCATCTGGAGAAGGATCATATTGTCGGTGAATGTCCAACATGTTCTCATCAAAAGTATAGGTAGAAACCATAGGGGTAGTAATAGCCGCACTAGCAGGTGTAGTCTTTGGAGCACGAGCTTGTGATATTCTTGGAACCTGATTGATAGGCCACGTGGGATTAAGAATGATAGACTTGTGAGTGTGAAAAGGTCCTAAAGACTGAGTCGTAACAACTAGCGTAGACGAAGCCACACAGACGGCAAGTTGGACCAGCATAAACATAACAGTGACCGATGAACTTAGTTTCGAAGGTGCCAGTCCCAACGAAGGGAGGACTGAACTCCTTAGGGGATTTGATGTACTAGATTGTGCTATGAACGTAACACCAGAAATAATCTAACTCAAAGTCTAATAACTGGGTGGAAGTGACACCGATTGAGGAGAATATTGAACAGAAACATGCAGGAGATCTTCTGGGAAAATTTGATATTCCCCTGTAGAAACATGCATTTCTTCATTGCCAATAGGACTCGAAGAATCCATATCTGACGAAGCCGTAAGATTGTCAAAGAGAGGACGAGGACTAGGAGGTATAGCAGCAACTATAAATGGTGATCTCGGAGTAAGAGGAGGAAATTATTCTCTGTCCCAAAAACCAGACCAAGCACCTGGAGGAGGCCAATTTAACTCAACAGACTCTTCAGGGGGAGATCGGGTAGCGAGAGGTAAGACAATTGGGAGAATAGGCTGCGACAACTCGGTGGACCTAGTGGACTGAGGGGTTTCATAAGAAACGTCAAGAAAGGAACTACCACTAGGAGGTAGTGAAGAAGACAACGAAACTAGTGGCTCCACCACTGTGACCGTATTTCAAAACAGAAATGAAAAAGAGATATCCAAACGAAGGCTTCAAGATCAAGGTCTAAGGAAAAACAAAAACAAGCCAAGTAACAAACTTTTAATGGGCATGTGATCGTGGGTAATTAATTTTACAACATTGAAACCAAAATTTTTTGTTTCATGTTTTAAGAGTCGAGAAACAGACAAAAGATGACTCTAGTCACTTTCAATTTTAAATGAGTGTGAAAGGACAAGTGCTCAATGATCTCTTCTCTTTTTAAGGAATCACGAAAAGATCAAAATGACTACTTAGGTAATCTAAGAAAGAGGGTGTACCAAGTTTCCGTGAACTGCCATATAAACCTTGGTGATCAAATGAAAGAGAAATGACCAAGGACTTAACATATGTGCAAGTGGTCTCCCCAAATGTTGTGTTTGGTGTATCACGGTTACAGGGTGGTAGACTCAGCTTCCTATGGATAAAGGATTTGAACCTATAGGGGTCTCCCTTTATATACTCAACGATACGGGGAACACAAGTCTATAGTAGCGCTGTCTAAAGCCAGAAGGTGAACGACAACTACTTGGTTTAAAGATGCCGGAACACATCTCTAGCCTAGACCACTAAAATATTCGCGTTAGGTTCCAATGTTTCCTTAGGTTAATTCAATTGATTTTATACTTGACCTTGAATTCATGTTTCAGTTTCAAGGCCTTACCGAATTTCGATCTTGAATTTCCTAAATGAAAACTATATGCAAATGAACATCATTTTCCATTCAATGAACATAATTAAGAGAAGGATAGAGATCTTTCAAACAATAGCAATCAATGAAATCACCATGAAGAAATCTTCTAATGCATCTAATACAATCAAGCGATAAACGAAAAACTCTTTCCTAGTTAATCAGGCACCAGTTATGCAAAAGAGATTTTCCTTTTTCATGCAAATTAAAGAACACAATTTTTTTATTTTTTCAATGAAATGAAGCACACAATGCACTAATTACACGAAAAAAAACAAACACTAGTTCGAGGATTGCTAATGTAAAGAGCTAAACCGACTGATTCGATGAAAGCAACACAAACACAAAAATGCACTCAAACTAATGATGCACTCTTCCAAACAAAGAGAAATCTTTCGAAATGATCCAAACGAGCAATGTGATCTATGCTCGGAGCGGCAAGAATAAGAACCAAATGAAACATGAAATGATCATTCAACCAAACAAGTGTTCAAAGGATCAAGAAAGACTTCAACACAATTGATCAAAGGATGAGACTAACAAGAATCAAGAGACTTGATCTCCAATCAGAAGGCTCAATGAGCTAAGACACTCAGAAACCCTAAGGCCATAAACTACATTGATAAGAAAATGGATGAACAACTAAGAAGAGCAAGCCTACGACGGTCAAAACAAACCCAAGAAAGCAATTGCAAATCAGAAAACCAACATAGGGTCAAGCACAACTGACCAAAAACTCAAAAGGGAGGTCAAACCAAACCCTACAGGATTTGGTGCGACTGTAAGGCAATAATCCGTGCCAAATAGGGGTTGGCGTTAATGCAACATAAAGCAACATGTGCCAATCAGCGCGACTGTTCAATCAAAAATCACGCCAAGCTAGATATATATGGAAGAATGGGAAAACTAGTGAGAAAAGGTCAATCCTAACACTCTGGAGTTGAACAAGAGGACTCTAAACAAGCAAGCAGTCCAGAAAAGATAGACAAGCAAGCAAACGACCAAATTCGACTTGACAAGGGAAAAACAAGAAGCTCACACTGATCCCCAGTGCAGTCACCAATTTATTATGAAAGTAAATCCTCTCTGCAGACAGAGACGATCCCTCTATCCCTAGAGTGGGTCTAGTAACAAAGAGACAAGCTAGAGTGTAGGTTCCTAATTAATGAATGAAACAGACGAGGTAGATCAACCTACCTGGAGTCCGACATTGTTGTCGTGGATGTTGTAGTGGTGGCCTCTCGATTTCGGTCTTGGAGGGTCACGATCCTTTCACAGTGATGCTTGGATACCTACACAAAGATCAACAAACAAGAGTAGCGTACGAAGCAACAATCTCATTCATAACTACTAACCAGTCAAGGAGGGTTAAGCATATTACATCAAATAAAACACATCAATGCAAAATGGGAACTAGAAAATAGTCATGCATATGTATTAATAGAAGAAAGAGTTACAACCAAGCCTTGATGTCACAGCCTCCTTCAGCGAGGTTCAGTTGAAGTGTGTCTCAATGAATGTTAGGGAATTCAAACGAGATGAAGACACAAGCCTAAGCTCTCTCAATAAGAGTCTCTTCTGTTCTATCTTTTCTAGCAAAGCGAATAGAAATCTCTTCAGCGTTTCTGCTATAATATTTTCAGTTCATCTAGCACATCAATGGAAGATGGCTATATTTATAGAGGGAGAGGAGGAGGTTGGGATCCCTACTATGGTGAAAGGGAGGCCTTATCCCTTGGGAGGTTTCCCCAAAAGGTGGAAACAAGAGACCAAAGGAGGAAGGTCGTGGTTATTCAGTCGAACCACTCCCTATGACTCACCCACAAAGTTGTTATGATGGAAACTTCGCCTCTATTTTTAAAAAACTTTCCATAAACATATTGGTGCAGGAAGCTAACTGAGACAGAGAGCCAGCTAGCGCGGGGTTCAGTGTTAGTATTCCTCATTGGCGTGAAGGCATAACGGGCTACTAGCGCAAAGGTAAAAACAAGTGTTTCTCATGGTCTGTTCAGTAAATTTTCAACAAAAGGAATGTTCTCATGGCAAGGGATGCAATGATGGTATTTCCAAGGCATGACACTTTATTTTGGTTACAAAAATGAGCCTCCAATGTTTGGGATGGGGATTGCAGGGATAGTGACAAGATGTTGTGTAACGGTAAGGGATAACTAATATTATAAATTGAACGGATAAATGTTAATATTAATCTTAGGCCTTAATATAAATCCCATGGGGTTATAATCATGCTCAACCACGATTCAATGTCACATTGTGACAAATATTACCTCAATATGAAAATAAATCATGTTCAACCATAGTCAGCCAACATCAATCATGGTCAACCATCGTCCAACATCACATTGTGACCAACATTGTCTCAATATGGAAATAAAACATGGTCAACCATGTTCAATCATCACCAACCATGGTCAACCAGGGTCTGACGTCACATTGTTACAAATATTGTCTCAACATGGAAATCAATCATGGTCAGCCTTGTTCAATCATGGTCAACCATGGTCTAGCATCGCAGTGTGACAAATATTGTCTCAATATCAACATCAACCATGGTAAATCATGGTCAGCCATCGTTAATAACCATGGTCGCATTGTGGTAAATATTGTCTCATATTGTGATAACCATGGTCATCTATGGTCAACCATGGTCCAACGTCACATTGTGACAAATATTTTCTCAATATGAAAATCAACCATGGTCACCCATAGTCGCATTGTGACAAATACTGTCTCATGGTCCAACATCTCATTGTGACAACCATGGTCCAACATCGCATTGTGACAAAGATTGTATCAATATGAAAATCAACCATGGTGAACCATTGTCATTCATGGTCAAACAAGGTCCAACGTCGTGTTGTGAAAAATATTCTTTTAATATGAAAATCAATCATGGTCAACCATGTTTGTTTTAGGGTTTACAACATTTATCTTAGGGTTTATATACCTTGGTTTTATAATAATAATCCCTTGGGTTTAATATTATTTCCTCTGCTTTTTAGTATTAATCCATTGGGTTTATTAGTTCCTTGGGTTTATAATATCAATCCCTTGGGTTTGTTCCTAGGGTATAATATTATTAATAAGGTTTAGAATATTAATACTAGGGTTTAATATCAATCCCTAGGGTTTATAATCCATTGGTTTTATAATATAAATTCCTTGGGTTTATAATATCAATAATCACTTATGTTTATAATACAAATCTCTTGGGCTCTCAATATAAATTGATGCAGGAGCATCCGGTCAGAAATTTCATTTTAATTTAGTGGACATAGGGGTTTTTGTGTTTTAAAGGAAGTTGGTTTCCTATGTAACAAATTGATATAATTTTGAGTTATTTTAATGAGAGATATTTTAGAATAGGGTTTAATTGGTGAGGCAATTGTAAATGTTCTCGAATGTTGGAGAACATGAGAGAATTAGGAATTGGAAGATTTGGGAATTCATTCTAAATTCTAAATTAGAATTGGTTTCATGAATCTTGGGATTTGAAAGAATCCTTAGGGATAAAAGAGATATTTTAGGACTTAGATGATTGTTCAGAATTTGTTGAGAAGATAAAGGATCTGAAACCAGAATTGGTTTCAGAATCATTTGTATAAATTATAAGCCTTGAAGGCATAAAGAAGGGGGGAGAGGCATAGAGAAATAGAAAAAGGTTAAGGCTTTGATTGTAGCCTATGGGAATTATGAAGAAAGAGGCCACTGATTCGAATATCAGACTAGAAACGAATTCTTATGTAAATATTGAATTTAATACAGAGAACTCAATTTCTGAGTTTTTGTTTCATTATTGAGTTTATATTATGTGCAGGTGAAATTGACAGAATCAAAGGAAATTCCATAATTTTATATTCGAGCTACAATTTTATGAGATTGTGTGTTTTAAAGAGGTCGAATACTCATCTTATTGTTTGGGTTTTGTGTGGATTTTCATATATCGAAGACTGGTCATCAATCACTGAATGGATCGACGCCCATGAAATTATTAAACGTGATCCTACAATTCGATGTCCAATTTTCACTATGTAGAGGAAATAAGAGCATAATGGGATCATAAAATATATAACATAATATGCTGAGAAGTTTGTTTCTGTCATATATTTGAGTGTATTTTATAGTTAAACTTGAAGCTACGTACATGCGAAGAATAAGCCACAGATGAAATTCCTCAAACCATAGAATTAACAACGCAGTCTACATCGTAATTGAGAACACAAATTAAATCAAGGTATTTTCTCATACATTGAATTGCCAAGAGAACTCTACAGAAGAAATAACGTTACAAATTCTTCATCTTTGCCTCAAGTTTTAGTTTCTGAAATGAAATACATCTCGTCTTATGAAAAATGTGGCCAATTTTGTATATGCCATATTCCCATGGAATCTGTGAGTTGAATTTGGTCTACAATGCTCACAAAAAAAGAGATGGTTGTGAATCAAATGAAGGTAGAAACCATGGTGCAGAGAAACGAAGAAGTGGTTTTTGAAAGCCAGCAAATGGTTTTCGCATGGCTTTAAAGTGGCACATGGTAAATATTGAAGTCGTGTGATACAGTTAGGAGGGTGACACGTAGCACCACAAAACCACCTGTTTCGCATGAGATTAAAACGTTAAATATCAGGCAGGTTTAAATGTGAAATTTTTTGGATTAGCACAGTTAATTTGTGAATTGTGATTGCCGTTGGATGGATGAGAAAAGGTGATTTGGCAATAGTTGTGGGCCAACATAAGAATATTGGCACTTTGGTTTTTAACGAAAGTTGGAAACATTGACACGAATTTCATAAAGTAAGTGTTTTATTATGGTTGGTAACAATAATTGAAATTAAAGCAGAATAGCTTCCACATGTGATTTTTCACAAATTGGGGTTATCTTGGTTTCATATGTACGAAACTATGCATTTTTATATGCATACTAGGGTTTTATAACTATAGGTTGTTTAAGGAGATTGAGTTCCGTTTAAGGGATTTTTAATAAGGAGTGTGTGTTATCCTAGTAATAAAGTGAGACATGCATTATTAATTCATAGATGTGGGTAAATGCAGCTTAGGTTGCGTCAAGTAGTATCGAAGCTGGAAAAAGCTCTTTTGAAGATTAAAGTTTTTTTTAATTAAATTAGACAGAATGCATGTGTGATGAAAGAAGTAAGAGGAGATTAGATATTAAATCTGATAAGCAGCGGATACACAGAGTTAATGTGTAACAAACATTTGCAGAAATAAATGAGAACAATCCATTCAAAGTACTAAAGAATGGGAGAACAAGGTCATGCAGAGATCTTGAAGGTGATATAGTGTGTTTTATTTTAATCTAATTCGAAAATTCTGGTTGTAGGTAAGATAAAATATCTCAAGTAAGAAATATCTAAGTCTTAAGAAGAAGTGATGGAGGAACTAGTAAATATTTTTGAAAGAAGGAAGGTGACTGAGTGCAGCATCCAAAGGAACAACAGGTTTAAGAGAGTGAACTAAAAGAATACCTAGGAAGAGGTCAAGCTCAGAAAGGAAGCTTGATAGGGTATTGAGTAGCAAAAGGATATTGCTACAAGAGGAGGCTATGTTTCAGATCACCAATCGAGCATGGATGAGCTCATGAGGAAGATCGCCATGGAGGATCAGAGAAGAGGTTCTAAATAATTCCAAAAATATAATATAAGTGATGAGGATCGAGAGAGAGATCTTGTAGTGATGAAAGTACAACTGGAGGTGCTACAGGGATGGCTACAAGAGAAAGAGAATGAATACCGAAAGCATGGATGGAGAATGAGGAAATGGGTTAAATGGAACCTATTGCAAAAGAAATGTAATGCTAAGTTGATAAAAAAATTTGGAGAACTTGAACAGATACATATTTCTTTGTTGGAAAATGAAAGACTCAAATAAATTGAGTCACAGCAAATAGGATCTGCTGGGAACCAGAAAGTACATTGTGAAAGATTGGTTCTTAAAGAAACAAATAAGAATGAAAGGTCTTGCGGTTTTAAAACTAATGATTTGTGTATAATTGTAGGTACATCACATAATGATGAAAAAGCCTTAAAGTTTATTAAGGAGAAGAAACTGAATCTGAAATATGTTTAGATTAATGCTGAGATACCAATATCTCAGAAACAAAAAGATACAGAGGGTTCTCATGGAAATATGCAGCAGAATATTGAAACAGAGGAAATAGGGCCATTTGATTATTGGTCAACAACAAGTGAAGGTGTGAAAAACTGTGTAAAGTTTCCAAATTCTACCCCAATTGAAATTGGGTAATTATATAGAAAGTTAGATCTTAAAAAAGAGAGTTGGAAAAGCAGAGGATCTATACTCAGGGTGAATTGCTGAAAGAGAAAGACAAATAAATTGTCATGAATGACAGTTAGGAAACAGAGAGTAAGAATGCAAGAATAATAACAAGAGTCCAGCAAATTGAAGGAGTTCATTATTGTGAACTAGAGCAGGGATATATCCTTGAGACAGATGATATTAAGGAGAGACTAGCTGATAGTCTCATGGAGAAACTAAATCAGCATACTGATGTGCTGACAAAGGAGTTAAATGAATACTCAAAGCAGCATACTGAGATGTTTCCAGAGGAGGAAGAGGCATTGAAACCTTGTATTTCTAATACTAATAATTCATGTGTTAATTATGCAGGTAAAGGAGGACAAAACATACAAAATGTCAGAGAATATTATGAAAAGGAAACTATGTTAGCTGAAAACATAGTGAAGGATCATCATTCTATCATGGTGACTGGCACAATGGAGATAAATTTGGAAGCTGGGAAGAAAGGCAGTAAATATTTTCTAAGGCCTGAAAGAGACTTATAACTACAAGAAGAAGATTTGGTAACTGGAACATCAAATGAGACCATTGGGGATCATGATTTCAAGATTGATAATTTAATTGTATTTGCAATTGTTGCAGAAGACAATCCATCTCTTGGAGTTTTCTTGAATGAATATGAATTGTTGCAGCAGAAGGAACCCATAGATTCCTTACTTAATAAGGAGAACATCTACAAGCAAGGTGAGACAACTATGTATCATATGAAGGAACTTGTTATTATTAATGATAAGGAGGAGTTGGCTTGTCTGATTGGCCAAGAGAAGACTATACGACATACCCTTAGAACTGTCACAGTGGTGAAGAATTAGAATTCTATTCTGATAAAGTATGCAGATACAACGTTTGAAGAATTTGAATTTATTACCAGAATCAATCAAGGAGGTGAAGGACAATCACTGAAGGTTGTCAAATAAGAAGAAGAAGGTTATGCTAAAACTGACTTGCAACATATTGATGATATGTTTAAAATGAAACAAGTACAAAGGGAATGGTTGAAATACTTGCTAGAAACATTTGAATAAGGGAAAGGAATTGTAGATAATAAATTGGAAATGTTTGGAGTTGTGGAAGAAGCAGAAGAAGATACTAGTTTACCAAAATTGATTATGCTTGCTAGTATACAAGGAGCAGTGAATGAGTATATTAATACATGTAAAGAATCAGAAGATAATTTACTTTTTGAAAGTAAATTTGCAGGTAGCAAACAGAAGAAGGATGTTGCAGAGGGAGATATCTTAAGAGATATTCAGGAAGTTTGGGAGGTAGCAATGTCCAGAGAAATATCTACAACAATATTTGCAGCAGAAATAGGAAGCGGCAAAAAATGGAAGAGTGGTTACCAGTCAGAAGATAACCTGGACATAGAGATTGAAAGCATAAGAAGATTGATGATGAAGGTGTCTAAAAAAAAAGCAGCAAGAAAGCAAAGAAACAATAGCAAGGAAAAAACAAGAACAGACTGTGAAAGTATAGCTAGTGGAAAGATGCAAAATAAAGTATGGAAGCCTGGAAAAGTGTAGCTGAAGAGTGATGAAGACAATATAGCTTATGGATAGTAGAAAAATAAATTATGGAATCTAGGAGGCCAAAAGTTGAAAGCACATGATCAGGAGATCATGATTAATTTCTACTTTGGGAGTCTGATGCAGGAGCATCCAGCTCATAAATTTCATTTTAATTTAGTGGACATAGGGGTTTGTGTTTTAAAGGAAGTTTGTTTCCTATGTAGAAAATTAGTATAATTTTGAGTTATTTTAATGAGAGATATTTAAGAATAGGATTTAATTGGTGAGGCAATTGTAAACATTCTCTAATGTTGGAGAACATGAGAGAATTAGGAATTGTAAGATTTGGGAATTAATTGTAAATTCTAAATTATAATTGGTTTCATGAATCTGGGGATTTGAAAGAATCCTTAGGGATAAAAGAGAGATTTTAGGACCTAGAGGATTCTTTTGAGAAGATAAAGTATATGAAACTAGTATTGGTTTAAGAACCATTTGTATAAATTTTAAGCCTCGAAGGCATAGAGAAATAGAAAAAATTTAAGGCTTTGATTGTAGCCTATGGGAATTAGGAAGAGAGAGGCCACTAATTCTAATATCAGGCCACAAAATAATTCCTATGTAAATATTGAGTTTAATACAGAGAACTCAATTTCTGAGTTTTTGTTTCATTATTCAATTTATATTGTGTGCAGGTGAAATTGATAGAATAAAGGAAATTCCGTCATTTTATATTCGAGCTATAGTTTTATGAGACTGTGTGTTTTAAAGAGGTCTAATACTCATCTTATTGTTTGGGTTCTATGTGGATTTTCATATATTGAATATTGGTCATTGATCACTGAATGGATCAATGCCGATGAAAGTGTTAAATGTGATCCTGCAATTCGATGTCCAATTTTCACTGTGTAGAGGCAATAAGCGCAGAATGGGATCAAAAAATATATAACATAATATGCCGAGAATTTTATTTCTGTCGTATATTTGAGTGTATTTTATAGTTAAATTTGAAGCTGTGTACATGGCAAGAAGAAGCCGCAGTTGAAATTCCTCAAACCACAGAATCAACAACACAGTCTACATCGTAATTGAGAACACAAATTGAATCAAGGTATTTACTCATACACTGATTGCCATGAGAACTCTACAAAAGCAATAGCGTTACAAATTTTTCATCTTTGCCTCAAGTTGTAGTTTCTAAAATGAAAGACATTTCGTCTTATGAAAAATCTGGCCAAGTTTATATATGCTAGATTTCCATGGAATCCGTGAGTTGAACTTGATCTACAATGCTCACAAAAAAAGAGAAGGATGTAAATCAAATGAAGGTAGAAACCATGGTGCAGAGAAACAGAGAAGTGGTTTTTGAAAGCCAACAAATGGTTTTCACGTAGCTTTAAAGTGGAAAATGGTAAATATTGAAGTTGTGCGATACAGTTAGGAGGGTGACACGTAGCACCACAAAACCACCTATTTCGCATGAGATGAAAATGTTAAATATCAAGCAGGTTGAAATGCAAAATCCGTTGGATTATGCACAGTTCGTTTGTGAATTTTGATTTCCATTGGATGAATGAGCAAAGGTGAGTTGGCAATAGTTGTGGACCAACATAAAAATATTGGCACTTTGGTTTTTAACCAAAGTTGAAAACATTGACACGAATTTCATAAAGTAAGTGTTTTATTATGGTTGGTAAACATAATTGAAATTAAAGCGAAATAGTTTTTGCATGTGAGTTTTCACAAATTGGGGTTATCTTGGTTCCATATGTATGAAACTATGCATTTTTAAATGCATACTAGGGGTTTATAACTATAGGTTGTTTAAGGAGATTGAGTTCCATTTAAGTGATTTTTAATAAGGAGTGTGTGCAATCCTAGTAATAAAGTGAGACATGCATTATTAATTCGTAGATGTGGGTAAGCGTAGCTTAGGCCGCATCATTAATCCCTTAGGATTTATTAACCTAAGGGTTAATATTCCTAGGGTATAATATTATTCATATATTTTATAATATCAATCCTAGGGTTTAATATAAATCCATTCCATTTATAATTATGGTCAACTATGGTCAACCATGGTCCAATGTCACATTAGAACCAAGACTGTCTCAATATGAAAATCAGCCATGGTCAACCATTGTCAACTATGGTCAAAAATGGTTAGTCATGGTGGTCCAATGTCACATTGTGACAAATATTGTATCAATATGAAAATCAACCATTGTCAACCATGGTCCAACATCATAACAAATATTGTCTCAATATGAAAATAAACCATGGTTAACTATGTTCCAATGTCATATTCCCATAAATATTGTCTCAATATGAAAATCAACAATGGTCAACCATGTCCAACCATGTTTATTTTACTATTTGTAATATTTATCATAGGGTTTATATACCTTTGCTTATAATATTTATCTTAGGGTTTATCTTAGGGTCAAAATGAAAATCAGCCATGGTCAACCATCGTCAATAATGGTCAACATGTGTAAAACATGGTCGAACATTTTCAATTACAATCAATCATGGTTAGTGATGGTCAATATGGTCGAACATGTCATTGTGACAAAGATTCTCTTAGTATGAAAATCCACCATTGTTAACTGTGGTCAACCATGGTCAAATCATAGTCAATCATGGGCAACCATTGCCAATAACCATGGGCACATATTAAAAAATGTTGTCTCTTAGTCCAATGTCACATTGGGACAACCATGGTCATCCATGGTCAACCATGGTCAACCATAGCCAATAACCATGGGCACATTGTAAAAAATGTTATCTTTTGGTCCAATGTCACATTGGGACAACCATGGTCATCCATGGTCAACCATGGTCAAACGTCACATGTGCCAACGGTTGCCTCAATGTGAAAATCAACCACGGTCAACCATGGTCCAACGTCGCATTGTGACAAAGTATTTGTGAATGTGAAAATCAACCATGGTCAACCATGTTTATTGTATGGTTTATAATATTTATCTTAGGGTTTATATACCTTAGTTTATATTATTAATCCCCTAGGTTTAATATTATTCCATAGTGTTTATAATCTATAAATCCCTTGGGCTTATAATCATGGTCCAGTATGCTCAACCATGGTCCAATGTCACATTGTGACAAAGTCTATCTCAATTTGAAAATCAAACATGGTCTATGATGGTCAACCATCATCAACCATGGTCAATCATGGCCAACCATGGTCCCATGTCGCATTGTGACAAAGATTATCTCAATATGAAAATCAATCATATTCAACCATTGTTAACCATGGTCCAATGTCACATTCTAAGAAAGAATGAAAATAAACAATGGTCAACATGGGTCAAGCATAGTCGACCATGGTCAATTCCATTCAATCATCTTTAATGATGGTCCTTTTTACACAATGGTTGAATGGAACATTTTGACAAATATTCTGTTAGCATGAAAATCAACCATGGTCTATCATGGACAACCATGGTCAAATTGTGACAGATTATCTCTTGGTCCAATGTCACATTGTGACAACCATAGTCAACCATGGTAGAACCTCATATTGTGCCAAATGTTGCCTCAATATGAAAATAAACCATATTCAACCATGTTCCAACGTCACATTGTGACAAAGATTGTGTCAATGTGAAAATCAACCACGGTCAACCATGTTTATTTTAGGGTTTATAATATTTATATTAGGGTTTATATGTCTTGGGTTTATAATATTAATCCCTTGGGTTTAAATATTATTCCCTTGCATTTATAATCCCTTTATATTATAATATTAATCCCTTGGTTTTATAATATCAATCCCTTGGGATTATGAATCTAAGGGTTCATATTCATAGGGTAAACTATTGTTCATAAGGTTTATAATATTAATTGTAGCGTTTAATATAAATCCATTTGATTTATAATCATGGTAAACCATAGTCAACCATATTACAATGTCTTATTGTGATAAATATTGTCTCAATATGAACATCACCCATGGTCCTATGTCACACCGTGACAAAGATTGTGTAATGTTCCAAAAATGGATTTCTCAGCAAATCATGCCTGAAAAATGCATTTTTCAGGAATGTGTGCTTCAGATATCACAATAAGTGTTTAAAAACACTCATAAACCCATTCTAAATAATTCAGAAACCCTTACTCAGCTTTTATAGGCAAAAAGGTGGGGAAAAGTGAGGATTTTGGCCCTAAAATGAGTGTCTAAAAAAATATGTGTAAAATTAAGGGTCAAGGTTCTGGAATATATTATATTGGGTCAAGAGGGATATTCATGTCGAATTTCAGCAAAAAAAAATGCTTTTTTATAAGTTAAACAGTTCCTCCTTCCCGACTAGTCAAGAAAAACCCTGATTTCCCATGACTTTGAGTATGCAAAAATTTACTGAAGCAAGGGAAGCGTATTTTCTGAAGGTGTAAGATGTAAAAAAGTATGAAAAATTATATAATGAGTTTATAAACATGGAATAGGCATTAAGCAAGGTTAAACAACAATTTTACATAGAAAATCCCTCAAGTTTGAGGTGCTGCAAGACAAGAGAATGACCCAGAAACCCTTCAGCGTTATTTTCAGGAGGCTGAAGCTTCTTTTTATTATATTACAGATCTAAAACTGATATATACATGAAAACAAAGAGATATAATGAAACAAAATGCCCAAAGGGCTCTTTATTACATTCCCCTGGGGGATTTCAGCAGTACATGAAAATGTCAGAGCAGATCTGCAGAATGATTCAAAATTTCTGAAGAAAAATTTTAGTGAATGTATCAGATCAGAAATATACTTTGATTGGTTGGCCAATCCAAGGATCACCCTTGATGCAAGAAGGCTTCCTTCACATCAGATATCTAGCTCCAAAATGATGCCAAAAGCCCTGGAACGCTACTCCTTCAGCAATAACATAGATCTGGGGAAAGAACTGCGCAGTATACCATGAAAAACATATTGGCCTAATGCCAAGATCTGAAATGAAGCTCAAACCATTCAATACAGTTCCTCAATGGATTAGAACCCTCCTCCATTGAAAAGAAGTACTGAAATGCTCTAGATCTGAAAAGATCTAGACTCCACTTGCTACAGCTTAAAAAATCAATCAAACCCTCAACAGGATCGGCATGGCAGTTGGAAGTAGAAGCTTGGAAAAATGCTAGATAGTGGATCAATGCAACACATCCTCCTCCAAAGAGCTACTCCATGGAAGGAGAGAGGATTCCTAAACATGAAATCCTCTTCCCTTTGGCTAACCAGCCAAGAGAACTCGAGTTGTTCCAGCAACTTCTAAAGTCATCAACCTTTTCATGAGCCCTCTCCTTCCTTTTTATAAAATGAGTAGGTACAAAACCCTAAACCACTTCACTTGAATTAGCCCCTTTCACATTTAGAAGATCCTTCTAGAACTGCGCAGATCACTTAGGAGGTTCAATGCACCTGGACTGTCTTGTGATTTGGTCCTATTGACCCAGTCAAAAAACTCAGCCCTATTCATACACAAGTGTTTTTTATGCAACAAGCTCATATTTAATCCTGTTCACATTAAGCATGTATTTATTTTTAGATTTAAGGAGTGTTTCATGTCCTCCATTAGTATATTATTCATAAACATGAAAATAAAAACAAAATTCTAATGTTCCAATTAGCCTAGCTAATTTTGGAACATTACAGTCCTCCCCTCCCAAATGTTGCTTGTCCTCAAGCAACTGCAAGGATAGAACTGAAAAATGTCTCCTCCTCCTACTGTAGCATCCCCATATGATGAACTCCTCCAAATAATGAGATTTTTTGTCAACAATAAATCTCCATATTGCCCCTCCCAAGCATGCAAGTTAGCTGAATAGCTATCAACATGAAATAGCCAAATAATCAAGAAGGCAATAAGCTGCTACCTAGAGGCTCCCTTGAGGCATGGAATCTGAAGTGTATTGGGAAGTAACATCTCCCATGTGAGTTCTGCATCCTCAAGCAATCATCCACACAAAATGAGTCACCTCCCATTCATGGCAACTCCTGAAAATGCTCCTCCACCTTGAGCTCCTGCAGATTAGGTGGGCTGAAATTTTTCACATGGTAGACAAGATAGCCTACCCCACATTGTTCTCCTCTCCACTTAAGATAAGTGTAGAGTGAAAACTGATCCTGGGCTACAAGGACATTGCCCTCAAGTGGCATCATGAGGATTAAATCTGCAAAGATCCTCCCTCCGACGATGTAAAACCAATCAGCCCAAAATGTCTCATATGTGATGGATAGAAGAGTATCACCATGAGGTACTCCATCACACACATGGCTCACCTTCAAAATAAACAAGTGTTTGGCTACGGTGGTTGTTTGGGCGAAAATATTATCGTTTAATTCTGTTGTAGTATTTACCCAACTATTTCATTTGTCAATCCGAGGTTCGTAGACTTACGAGACACATGCACTATATATGCAGGACTGAAGTGGAACTAATCTAATCTAAATTACTGAAATCAAATTAATCTAGAAAAGCATTGAAACACTAACTAGGAAAGCAGGAAATTGCATAAGGGAAAAGCAATACAACATGTGAAGAATTGAGTGAAAAACAACATATGTGAGCTCACAACAATAAAACTATCTCAAATTATATTACAAGAATCAAATTACAAATCATGAAAGCATAACAATAAAAGATGAATTCAAAACTAAGAATTCCCTTCTCCTAATTACAAGACTATCTCTCCAAACTCAAAAACTCTATCTCTCCATTCTTCCCCTTTCTATTATGAAAATGAAGAGAGAGCACTCTCTTATATACATGAGGAAGATAACCATCTCATAATTACATATCCAATATTCTCTCAAGCACTCTCAACTAATTTCCATTATTACAAGATATTATCCCTTTGAATCCTCCACATATCTCCCACATATCTTGGATAAGATATGCCAACCAAATCCTCCATGATCCTCTCCTTAGGAATAGACTTGAATAATTATCTCCTTAATATGGTGGAGGAGATATTTGAGATGTATCTTGGAATTAATCCTTCACATATTTCCTACACATCACAAAGCTCACATATTCTTGAGATATATATATATATATAAATATGTATATTTTCTAATATTAATCATAAATTCACTTATAATACAAAAATGAATAAAATGGAAAATAAGAAGGTGAAACCCAAATGTATTTATGAAAATGATATGATAAAAGGTTAATGGAATGATGAAATGTAAGGAATAGTGAAGGAAAAAGTGGATAAAAATATGACATTTCTGAGTCCCAACATCCTCCCCAACTGAACTTGTTGCATGTCCTCATGCAACCATGCATGGGTCTCTTTAAGAACATTTGGCATCTTGAACTTTGGCTTTGTATGATGATGTCTTTTAATAATGAATGTTTCCAGGATATGTGAAAGACATGAGTAACAACTTACAATTTCTTATGGCTGGTTCTTGTGTAACAACCATGAATACAGAGAATGTTGGTTCTTGTGTCAACAACATTCATTTCGTTTTTTGTTCTCTTTCCTTTTGGTTGTTTCTCATGAATACAACGAATGTTGGTTCTTGTGTTAACAACATTCATTTCGTTTTATGTTCTCTTGATGTAAACATTCACTGGAAATCATAATGTGCATAAGAAAGCCCTTTTTGTAATATTAATGAAGCATGCCAATATGTATTTTAATGCGTATGAAGTAAAGTGCAACAAAGTATCGTTGGAAAAGAAATGTTGGTGAATGATAAATGAGATAAAAAAAATGGAGTGATAGTGGTGAAGAAATGGAATCATGGTAGTGAATATAGTTCCCCCTCCCCAACTGAATTAGTTGCATGTTGTCATGCAACTTGGTATGGCTCATGAAAGGAAATGTAGCATGGTGAGGGAATTTTCCAAAATATTCAAGTTAGCATATAAGGAATTGTATGATTAAAGATTAGAAAACAACATACCTCTACTTACCCAAGAATGATGATCTATGCAATAGGAATGTAGCTGCTGCTGCTGGATCAGGAAAATGTGACTGATGTTGTTGTAACTGGATCCTGGGAAATGAAGGAATCTGAACTGCTGATGCTGAATCATGGAAAAGATAAACGCTGAAAGTGGAACTGTGGTACTCTCGTCGATCAGAATTCATGCTGCTGTAACTGCTGAGGGAGTCGTGAAAAAGTGTATAGTCTTCACCCGCTACAAAACTTCTTGGTACAAGTCTAATCATGCGAAAGAATGTGTCGGTGTCGAGCATGAAAAGAAATCATTGGATTACCGGCCATTGATGCATGCCGTTAACCAATGCGAGGCAACTCACCATTGATGTCAATGAGTGCCAAGGTACCTGAGTACATCTTGCGAAAGGCGAATAAAGGGGTTGACGTCGAGCCATTTGCAAGATCTGACGATCAAGGGACATTGATGTATTCCCATGATTGTCAGCGAGAGAACTTGCCATTGAGGCATGCAAGTCTCAAGGTACCCAAAAGGAACTCTAGTCTATTTCCCAGATATGGTGCTGATGTCGATGGGGCAAGACTTGTTGAAAGGTGGGCCTTAAGGAATCCCACATCAGTCAACGCGAGTTTGTACAAAAAGATTTGGTAGGACTATAAATGGAAAGAACTCATGGACAAGCAGTGTGGATCAACATGGTGAGGAAAACAAGGCGATGTAATCATGGAAAGGGAATGAGTTTTATTCAGAAGGCAAACTAGAAGGCAATAAACTGAAAAGGATAAAGGAATGTATGCGATTCAGAAAAATAGGCGTGCATGAAGTCGTGAAAGATAAGGAAATGGAAGATGGGCTTGCAACACAAAGATGGTCTAGGCGTTTAGAAGGAAAAAGGTAAGTAATCACGACGCAAAAGGATTTTTGTGTAGTGGAAAATGTCATGATATGTACTGTGAAGAATTAGTTCCTTCAAGCATCCAATGATGCATGTTTCATTGTGATTTCGAAAAATCACTTTTGCATTAGATTGTCTTCAACTTTGAAAAACTTAGCACCATTCCTGCATAAAAATTGTCATCTTTGTGTGCGATCTCCATCAATCATTCCTGTATGAAGTGACTCAAAAACAAATTAGCTCATTTTCAAGAATTTATGAAATGTCCATTTTTTTAAAATTATTTTTCGAAGTTACACTAATTATGGATGAAAAGGGTGTCGCATTGTAATGTTGAGCTTTCTGCATAAGCTTCTCGTTGACCTACACATAACACGAATCTCATTTCACTTGTTAGTACATGCATCCTAACTCTTGCCCATAAATTCACTTTAAAATAAATGATAAAATCCAACATACTTGTATTTCCCCCCAACTAGAATTATTGCATGTCTCCATGCAATGTACTTTTTCAAAATGTTTTTATTAATAAAATTGATTTAAAACAATTGAAAAGGTTTTTTTATTTGTTAGGGAATGAATAGTTGAATTTTATGAATTTTTTATGTAAATGAATGAGGGCAAATTTTTTTTTTTTTTTTTTTTTTTTACAAAATTTAAAATTTTTTTTTTTTCAATGACAAAGTTAAAATTCAAATTTTTATTTATTTATTTTAATTAATTTTTTTTTTATTTATTTTTTTATTTTTTTATTTATTTTTTTAATTTTTTTAATTTTTTTTTTTTATGATAATATTATTTACAAATTAAAAAAAAAAAAACAAAAGTTTTTAATTTATTATTTTTGTTGATTTTTTTATTTTTTATTTTTATTTATTTTTTTTAATAACAAAATTAAAATGAAAATTTTTTTATTTTGTTATTTATGTTTGTTGTTGATTTTTTTTTTTTTTTTTTTAACCAATTAAAAAATAAAATAAAATAAAATAAATAAATAAATAAAATTAACCCTAAATTAAATTTTACAAACTCATCAATGTTTTTAATTATACAAATTCATCAACGTTTTTTTTTTTATTTTTTATTCAACGTCCAAATTACCATTACGGGATGCCTCCTCTGTTATAGAGATGCCACCCTCAAGGTGAAGCCAGCATATTGGTTGGAGAGGCGTGGAGATTTTGACGAAGCAAAGCCGCCAGATTTTAAGCCATAACGATGTTCTTGCAGAGATGATTCCCTGGAATTCGATCGCGGGATCTTCAGCTCTTATCTGTCTAAACTGCCGCCTTCATTCTTGGATTCATAACTGGAAAATCAAATTGTTATCTCCTCGCCATAAAAAAAAAAAATCCGGATTGTCAAGATTGTGTTCCGTTCTGCTCACAATAACTACGCCAGCTCTGTGCACTTATCTCTGGCTTGAGGATTGCCACCATATCTGCTCAAGTGAGGACGCCGCCCTAGTTGACACACTATACAAACCAGCAAGAGATAGAAGCTCTAATTCTCGGGCCTGCCTTTCCATAGTGGTTATCATCTCCTAAGCTTGGCGTGTAGCCCGCTGATTCAAAATTCCAGATTGCCGTTTTCTTACAGCAGAAAACTCTGTCGATTCAATACTACTGGATCTATGATGCCTGCGTGTCAGTTGATTACTTGCCTCTCAAGAGTTCCAGCATGTCAGCCGTATTCAACCTGGGTATACTCTAAAAATGGCGACAACATCTTGCAAAAGAGTTTCATTTCTTGGCTTTTCTTCATCCGCGCTCTTCATCAATAAGACCAAACACCGCATTCTTCATATTCATTTCCCATCAGAGTTTCTCTCAACTCAAAACTGGCGTATCAAGGGCCACAACACCATGACGTTTGAACACCCTTACAATCATTGAAAACGCTCTCTCTCGTATGGCCATATGTTCTGGTGTGAAATCACGGGTACCGTAGTATAAACATATCAACTGAAATTCTTATCATTCAAAAGGCAGGGCTCGTCCAGGCTTGTATGGCACGAGGGCCAAATCCCCGATGAATCAGAGGAATCAAACGCTTCGGATCGTGCCATTAATAACTTTCATGCAGATGCTGCTGCTGCCAATACTGTTTTGTCTGAGAGTAAGGTGAAGTTGCTGGAGTCTTCTGCAGATAAGGTTTCGCTTCACAGCAGAAGCGAGGGTTCGAATGCCACGCGGTCCTCTGGTACTCACAGAAACAAAATTCGAAACCTGCAACAGATTTGTAATTCGAAATTGTTGGTTGGCTCTTTTATTTATTATATTTATTTTTTTTATTTAATTTTTTTTTTTTTTTTTTTAATTATTTTTTTTTAATTATAATGGTGTTTTTATTTTGTTGTTTTAATTGTTTTATTGAAATGGTTTTGCGTTGTTTTATTTTCATGAATGTTTTTTTTTTTTTTTTTTGGGGGGGTTGTTGAGTTTGTTTTATTCATTGTTTTATTGTTAATTGTTTTTGTTTTGTTATTTGTTTTTATTTTAGTTTTGTTAATTGTTTTTTTGTTTTTTTTTTTTTTTAATGATTTGTTTTTATTTTAATTTGTTGTTGTTAATTTTTAATTTTTTTAAAATGAAATTATATCTTATTGTAGAAAAATTGTTAGTTTTCAAGATCAATTTTTTTTTTTTAAAGTCTAAAATGAAATTAACTCTATCTTCAAAAAAAAACAAAAATGGTTAGTTTTAAATTTATTTATTTATTTATTTTTATTTTTTTTAAACTAAAATTAAAAAAAACAAAATTTTATTAAATTCCCAATCTCAGAAGATTTTATTGAAAATGGACATAAGGTGAAAAGATATCTTTTGATAAATCACAATTTATTCATTCTTGAAAATGTATTGACAACTTATTTTCTGATCCTCGCGATCGCAGTAAGCGTGGAGGAGAGCATACTTATTCTAAGTAAAAGAAAAACTGAAAATGAAAGCAAAAACTAAAAATGAAAGCCTACCTACTCTATACTAATTAGAAAAAAAATTAGTTACGTGTAATTAAACTTCCAATGAAGCCATTCACGTAGCAGTATCAACAATATATCAACTAGCAATTTTTTAAATGATGGATAAAAATATTCGAGAGTGAATGAGTCTAGTTGTTGTAACTGCAAATCAACTAAAAAATAAAAAGATGAATCTAATCTAGTACTTATCTGAAACCATTGTTCGATAAGGCTTTGATAGGCACATTTTCTCTCACTCAGATCATGTTGTAACTCCTGTTCTTCTTCGATCTGCTGTTCTTCTTCCTCGATCTCCTGTTCCAATGATTGTTTGCCATCAGATATGCAGGATTCTTCAGATGTTGAATCGTCGTTTATTTCTTGGGGAGTAGTTGAACTTTCAATTCTTGTCAAGATCTCCTTTTCCAGGGAAGAGGAGATTCCGACTTCTGCAAGGATCTGAGTGAGTCGTTCCAAGCTGACACTCATTATAAAATCATGTTGAAAGAGATTCTAAAAACAAAGTGCTAATAATTGTCAGAGTTTTTAATCCTTTTACAAGGCCATAGTTCATAAAAACTCTTTCAAATCAGCACACTAAAAATTAAAAACAAAGACCACAGAAATAATCTTGAATTCAATACTCAATTAAACCCTCTTACAAGGATTGCTCATTAATTCAGTATTTGAATTCTTTAATTACAACCATGAACCATGAATTCATCAAACACTCTTCACAGTTGCGACAATCAAACACACTTGCAGAAATTGAAATTCACACTTGCATAAATGTAAACACACCCTACATGTCCTGATACATAAGAGGTCGAGCCCGTTACGGTATCTCGAATGCGATGCGTAGGCTATTCCCCACGTCTTACCGCCTTAACACCTCGGAGTTAGGAACATGTCTAAACACACTTGCATGAAAAATCAAACTAAACTTCAATCCAATGTGCCTCCCCGGCAACGGCGCCAAAATGTTTGGGCGAAAATATTATCGTTTAATTCTGTTGTAGTATTTACCCAACTATTTCATTTGTCAATCCGAGGTTCATAGACTTACGAGACACATGCACTATATATGCAGGACTGAAGTGGAACTAATCTAATCTAAATTACTGAAATCAAATTAATCTAGAAAAGCATTGAAACACTAACTAGGAAAGCAGGAAATTGCATAAAGGAAAAGCAATACAACATGTGAAGAATTGAATGACAAACAACATATGTGAGCTCACAACAATAAATCTATCTCCAATTATATTACAGAAATGAAATTACAAATAATGAAAGCATAACAATAAAAGATGAATTCAAAACTAAGAATTCCCTTCTCCTAATTACAAGACTATCTCTCCAAACTCAAAAACTCTATATCTCCATTATTACAAATGAAGAGAGAGCACTCTCTTATATACATGAGGAATATAACCATCTCATAATTACATATCCAATATTCTCTCAAGCACTCTCAACTAATTTCCATTATTACAAGATATTATCCCTTTGAATCCTCCACATATCTCCCACATATCTTGGATAAGATATGCCAACCAAATCCTCCATGATTTTCTTCTTAGAAATAGGCTTGAATAATTATCTCCTTAATATGGTGGAGGAGATATTTGAAACGTATCTTGGAATTAATCCTTCACATATTTCCTACACATCACAAAGCTCACATATTCTTGAGATATTATATAAAATATGTATATTTTCTAATATTTAATAATAAATTCACATATAATACAAAAATGAATAAAATGGAAAATAAGAAGGTGAAACCCAAATGTATTTATGAAAATGATATAATAAAAGGTTAATGGAATGATGAAATGTAAGGAATAGTGAAGGAAAAGGTGGATGAAAATATGACATTTTTGAGTCCCAACAGTGGCCACAATTTCTTCCCATGTTCCCATTAGAACATGTGATGTAGAAAATGTGGGAATCTCCTTCCCAAAAAGGACACACTCAACTCATGTGTCTCTTCTCAATCATGCTCTCAAAGGCATAATGGCAATATCAGCAAATAAAACATGATCATCATCATAATGATGGAAATACTGAAGGTTCTATGTGCTGCAAGAGTTTACCAACAGTCCCCCCCAAATCCTCACAGCGCAGTCTTCTCAACTGCTTCTTAAGAAGAGTATATGGCAAATTCCCTCTTGTGACATAGTTAACCATATGAATAAAGAATCCACATGTAAGGGAAACATCTTTTCCCAAGGCCACATAATATATGGTTATCTCCATCATGCAATTGGCCCAATGAATTTCATGGAGCTCAATAAATATCTTGCCCTCTTGTGGAGCAATGCACTACCAAGAGATGATAAGAGGATACAAGTAAAATCTCTCACCATATGTTGGAAGCAAGAAGATACATGGACTCATGAATGAATCCTCAATAATAGTTTGTCACACTTCCATGAATATAAATGAACCAAGCTCTGCATGAAAATCCTCTTCTCCATGCTTGGAAACCCATGACAAGAAGAATACATCATCTTCCTCACCTCCTATTTGCTCACCAAGTGCATTGAATGAGAAGTGATCCTGGGAATACTCCATCAATAAATCCCAGCTCCACAGTGACAGCACTATTGGCCTATGTAAATAGGCTCCCATCAACAAACAACTCCAATATTTGACATGAAGAATGTCAAAGGCATCTCCCATAATGCTGCTACACATGAGAGTTCCTCCCCATGAAGAAAGTCCTTCTTAAAAATCTAAGACCAAGGAGTGACCCCTTTTTGCACTATGATAGTGCCATCTTCTACTCCTACAACATCATGAAAACTATGAGAGCAAATATTCCCTTGCTCTCTCAAGAACATCCCAAGCAACAAAATCCCTTGTTGCTTTCTCATACTTCCATCATCCCATCCATGTAGTGACAACATGGTGCTTGACATGAAAAATGTTATGCCAACACAATTTTCCCATACTCTTTGTTGTTCCATGATGCAAGTATCCTGCCATATATGTGGTTAAGGGATGAATGTATACATGAGATAAATCAAAATAATCAACACCCTTACCACAATTTTTTCTCATGCAATGGGAGCAGCTCATAGATGAGCCTCCTTCCATTCTCAAAGAGAAGAGAGAAGACTGTAATAACTCTTCCCAAGAGTCATGTGCATGCATAGCTCCCATGCCAAATGTAGATGTGGGAAGGCTGCCATCCTTCCCCTTATTTTCCTGACATAGAGCAGAAACTGAAATGAGAGTGGGTGTGGATGATATTGAGAGACTGCTTCTCTCTTCCTTGAGTCTACCCAAGACTCTCAGCGCTGCATCAAGATCTCCCAAGGTCTCCACTGTTCTGAAATCAATGAGCAATGCCTCACCATGTGAAGCACTCACCTCTTCTTGCTGATCAAGTGGCCTTCTTGGTGCAATGTCTCCAGGAAATGAGACATCATCAAGTGGTGACTGAATACATGAATGGAGAAAACCCTCCATGCTTCCACTGCGCAATCCAATCACCTCTTTAGGTGCATCAACCTTCTGCAATGGATAGGAATGAGATTGGCCCTCTTCCCCATCTTCTCTCGGTATCCTCATGCTTTTGCACCTTCTCCATCTCAAGGGCTTGTGAAATGCAACCCCTTTGATATCTCCAAGGGAAGATCTTATTCCTCCCTTACTGCTCTTGCACAACGCAGTGCAATTCTATTGTTCTAGATCAACAACACATAGAAATGTAGATCTCTTCGTGCAATGGGCTGAAATGAAAACAGATGAACCTTTTACCATACCTTGGTGAAATGTAGAAGCAAGAACTTCTTCTGCAACTATGTAGTCTTCCTCCATTGAACATGAAGGCTGCTTCTCCAAGGTTGTGCCAGCACTGGTACAAGTCTCCACCTTCTCAATCTCCTTGAGATCTTCTCCAATGCCCTTCATTCTTTCAAGTGGTGGAGCCATGCTTTGAATTTTTCTCTATATAGCTCTCCTTCTTTGTGAGGATATGAAGTGCATGGATCTTCCTCTCCTTCTTGAAACCTTCTACAGGTCTCACTGCAACTTTATTCTTCTTGAAACCCTCTAGGATTTTGATTTTCTTCCTCCTTCTTTCCTCTGTCTAACCTCTTTGAAGAGGATCTTCCTGGATCTGAAATATGATGAGGTGAAACTCATATCTTTCAGATTTCTGATCTCTATCTCTTCTCTCCTCTGATACTGCTGCAAATTTCCCTCTTCAGGAGTATCAAGGTTGTATTCCAGAGATTGACTGTAGGGGCATTCACTGGATATGTCACCTTCACAAGGAAGGATTAGATCTAGAGGCTACCTATCCATCTGCAGAATATGTCTATAGAGATTGAAATATTCCTGCTTCAGGGATTCAGCACTTTGGCTTGAAGCCACAAGCTGAGCCAAAGATCATGCTTTGATACCACTATAATGTTCCAAAAATGGATTTCTCAGCAAATCATGCCTGAAAAACACATTTTTTAGGAATGTGTGCTTTATATATCATAATACATGTTTAAAAACACTCATAAAACCATTCCAAATACTGCAGAAACCTTTACTCGGCTTTTATAGGCAAAAGGGTGGGGAACAGTGAGGATTTTTTCCCTAAAATGAGTGTATAAGAAACTCTATGTAAAATTAAGGGTCAAGGTTCTGGAATATGTTAGATTGGTTCAAAAGGGATCTTCATGTCACATTTAAGCAAAAAAAAATGAGTTATGATAAGTTAAACAATTTCTCCTTCCTCACTAGTCAAGAAAAACCCTGATTTCCCATGACTTTGAGTATGCAGAAATTTCCTGAAGCAAGGGCAGCGTATTTTCTGAAGGTATAAGATATAAAATAGTATGAAAAATTATAGAATGATTTTATAGACATGGAATAGGCATTAAGAAAGGTTAAACATCAATTTTACATAGAAAATCCCTCAAGTTTGAGGTGCTACAAGACAAGAGAATGACCCAGAAACCCTTTAGCGTTATTTTCAGGAGGCTGAAGCTTATTTTATTATATTACAGATCTGCAACTGATATATACATAAAAACATATATCTATTATTAAACCAAATGCCCAAAGGGCTCTTTATTACATTCCCCTTAGGGATTTCAGCAGTACATGAAAATACTGGAGCAGATCTGAGTTTTACTGCAGTAGATCTGAAGAATGATTCAGAATTTCTGAAGCAAAACTTTATTGAATGTATCATATCAGAAATATACTTGGATTGGTTGTCCAATCCAAGGATCACCCTTGATGCAAGGAGGCTTCCATCACATCAGAGATCTAGCTCCAAAACGATGCCAAAAGCCCTGGAACGCTGCTCCTTCAGCAATAATGTAGATCTGGGGAAAGAACTGTGCAGTATACCATGAAGAACATATTGGCCTAATCCCAAGATTTGAAATGAAGCTCAAACCATTCAATACAGCTCCTCAATGGATTATAATCCTCCTCCATTGAAAAGAAGTACTGAAATGCTCTAGATCTGAAAAGATTTAGACTCCACTTGCTACAGCTTACAAAATCAATCAAACCCTCAACAGGATCTACATTGCAGTTGGAAGTAGAAGCTTGGAAAAATGCCAGATAGTGGATCAATGCAGCACATCCTCCTCCAAAGACCTACTCCATGGAAGGAGAGAGGATTCCTGAACAAGAAATCCTCTTCCCTTTGGCTAACCAGCCAAGAGAACTCGAGTTGCTCCAGCAACTTCTAAAATCATCCACCTTTTCATGAGCCCTCTCCTTCCTTTTTATAAAATGAGGAAGTGCAAAACCCTAAACCACTTCACTTGAATTAGCCCCTTTCACATTTAGAAGATCCTTCTAGAACTGCGTAGATCACTTAGGAGGTTCAATGCACCTAGACTGTCTTGTGATTTGGTCCTATTGACCCAATCAAATAACTCAGCCCTTTTCATACACAAGTGGTTTTTATGCAACCAGCTCATATTTAATCCTATTCACATTGAGCATGTATTTATTTTTAGATCTGAGGAGTGTTGCAAGTCCTCCATTAGTCTATTATTCATAAACATGAAAAATAAAACAAAATTCTAATGTTCCAATTAGCCTAGCTAATTTTGGAACATTACAGATTGTCACATGCCCCAACGTTGCATTGTGACAACCATGGTCAACCATGGTGCAACGTCGCATTGTGACAAAGATTGTCTCAATATGAAAATCAACCATGGTCAACCATGGTCATCCACGTTTGTTTAAAGTTTTATAATATTTATCTTATGGTTTATATACCATATGTTTACAATATTAATCCCTTGGGTTTTTAGTATTAATCCGTTAGGCTTATTAGTGCTTTGGGTTTATAATATCAATGCCTTGGGTTTATTAATCTAAGGGTTCATATTCCTAGGTTATAATATTGTTAATAGGGCTTATAATATTAATCCAAGAGTTGGATTGAAAAAAACTGCGATGGAATGAAGCTCGCTCTATGGTGAGTTGACCTAGGAGCCTCTGTGCATGCCTCTGCGCTGGGCCTCCTACCCTGCCCCTACTCCTGCGCCACGGTGATTGCCTTCTCTGCCATCCACGTAGTCTGCTGACCTTTGACTTCAGGGCTCTAGCCTGCAGACTCCCTCAGCATGGGCTCTCTGGAGGCTCTCCCGGAGATGTCTGCTCCCTTGGCTTAGGCCCGTGCTTTCGCTGATCTTATCAGCTCTCCGGGTCCTCCTAAGCCCCGACCCACTGTCTCAAGATTTGTGAAAAAACTTGATGGCTTGCAAGAAGTTTCTCTCCCTCCTGTGCTTCCACGCATGGCAGCTCTTTCCCTCGTAGAGAAGGGCCTCATAGGCCAGTTCACTAGGCTTTGGCCTTCTCCGAAGATGGTCCAGAGATGGATAGAATGAAATTGGTCGGACAATATCACAGGAAAAATCTCCATTAGGTTCTGCAGAAAGGGGTACTTTAACTTCTACTTCGAATCTAAAGAAGACAAAGACCTAATCTTTAGAAACAGACCCTATTTCATGTATTCAAGGGGAATTTATCTCAACAAATGGACTCCTGACTTCAATCCTGAACTCGATGTGCCAAACATTGTCCCTGTTTGGGTGTGCCTACTTCATCTCCCTCTGCATTGTTGGGGGGACAATTCGTTTAGGGCTATTGGGAACGGAATCGGCACTTTCATTGAAAAAAGTGAACCTAAAGAGAACATACTCGCTTGTGCCATGATTTGCGTTGAAGTAGATTTGGGTAAAGGCCTCCCAGAAGCCATCAAACTCAAAGTGGAGGATTGGACGCACATCCAGCAGATTGACTACGAGGAGATCCCGTTCAAATGTAAGGTATGTCATGAATATGGCCATTTTGCTAATCGCTGCAAAAAAAATATTGATATTAATAGTCAAGAATCAGATCAGCCTTGGGAGACAGTTAAAAAAAAGAAATCTAACCCTGCATCAAAGCCTGCTTCTCTGGACGCTTCTCAACCCATTCATCCCCCTCCTCCCTCTTCCAGAAAATATCCATCCAACCTTCCATCTACCTCAGCTTCCCCCTCATCAAACCTACAATCCAACCCTTTCTCAATAATCTCTCCCCTTGACAATGATCCTCCTGACACTGTTCCCCCTCCCTCCAATCCTCCCCCCCCTCAAGATCCCATCTCCTCATCCCCCATCCGATACCTCATCACATCTTCCCTTGGCTTGACCTCCATCCGAATCACCAGAAACTCGACTAAGGAACATGGAGCTTCATTGGAAACTCATAATAAGTAGGGACCTGGCAAAAAATCAACAAAACAGCAACAAAATGAAAATGCTCAAAACGACATTGCATTAAGAACCCAAAATCCTATTGAGAACTACATACTGGGGAAGAATCATAAATACATGCCACAAAAGGAACAGGGAGGAAGAGCACATCCTAAAATTGAATTTATGCAATGATGAAAGTCCTATCTTAGAATTTCAGGGGTTTAGTCCACCCCTCCAAAACCAAAGCTTTAAGGGACCTCATCAATCAAGAAAAGCCTGAAATCATTCTACTTAAAGAAACCAGACAAGGTGAATCTGACATGAGGAAAATAATCGACAGAGAAAAACAATATGAGGGCACTCTATCAGAATCTAGAGGCACCTCAGGAGGGCTAGCCACTCTTTAGTCAAATAGCACTTGGCAGCACAAGGACAATACAGCAAACCAAAATTGGCTCAAAACATAATTAGAGAACATCATAACCAAGCAGAGAATCATTGTGTATAATGTCTACAGCCCAAATCATTATAGAGAAAAATAGGTCTTCTAGAATTCTCTAAAGGATGATATGAATAATGAAGAAAACAATAGCATCATTATGGGAGGTGATTTAAATCTAATTCTGCATGCTAATGAAAAAAGAGGAGGTTGTTTTGGGGAGGACCCATTTAGAAGACAACTTGAAGATTTAATTCAAGAACAGGAACTAGTGGACATCACCCCAAAGAATCGCAGATATACCTGGACTAACCAGAGAATAGGGAAACACAATATTATGGAAAGGCTGGATAAGATTCTAATAGTTGCCTCCCTCCTTTCTCACTTCTCCTCTACCTCTACAAATGTCCTCTCCTTCTCTGCTTCCAATCATTATCCCATTACGTTATCTTTGGCTACTCAACGCCCTCTTGGGTCCATCCCTTTTCGGTATAGCCCCTTATGGAATAACATCTAGGAAGCAAAGTATATTTTTTGAAATGTGTGGTTTCTTCATGTTGAAGGATTGCCCATCTTCATATGGGAGTCCAAACTGAAAAGGGCTAAACAAGCCCTAAAATAATGGGAGAAAACACATTATCAAGAGCCAGAAAAGATCAAAGAAGAAATTAAATACCAGCTGAAGAATTTTCATAGTAGTATTGATTCTCAAGGCACCAGCCAAGACATCCTAACTCAAGAAAAGAACCTCTATTGGCAGCTGCATAATATAAACAAGAAAGAGGAGGAGAAATGGCGCCTCAAATCTAGGAATTTATGGCTGCAAGCAGGAGATAAGAACACTGCCTTCTTTCACAAACAAACCACTGTCTGCAAAGCCAAAAACAATATCTCTTATATCAAAGATGAAGCAGGCAACATACAAACTGATCAAGAAGCAATAAAGCAAGCTGCAACTTTGCATTTTAAAGATCTCCTTACTGAGAACAGTTTGGCTGAGGATTATTTGGATTTGCTCCAATACCTCCTGGCCCTCATCACTGATGAGATAAACGACTCTCTCAACTGAGACATAGCACCTGAAGAAGAGGTAGAAAAACTATCTGGACTATGCATCAGGATAAAGCCCCAGGACGTGACGGATTCTCAATATATTTCTACAGAGCTTATTTGGGCCTCATCAAAAAAGATCTCATGAAAATGATACAATGGGCGCACCGAAAAAAAAAAATTGGGGGATATACAAACTCTACCTTCCTTGCCCTCATATCAAAAGAAATCGGCCATCCTCCTTTTCTAGATTCAGACCCATCTCCCTTTGCAATGTCTCTTACAAAATCATCACTAAAATCATGGCCACTTGCCTCAAACCCCACATAAACAATCTCATCTCGGAGAATCAAGGTGGATTCATATCTCAAAGGCAGATCTCTGACTCCATCCTCCTTGTTCATCCACTCTAGCATATCTCGCAATGAAAAATGATTCATTCTCAAGCTTGACCTCACCAACGCCTTCGATAGAGTAAGGCACTCCTTCCTCCTAGCTATCTTGCAAAAAATGGGATTTAATAAAAACCTTCTCGACTTAATTAAGTCCTTCATCTCCGGGCCTTGGATATCCCCCCTTATCAATGGAATACCAACTCCTTTCTTCCAATCCTCAAGAGGGCTTTGGCAAGGTTGTCCCCTCTCCCCCTACATGTTCATTCTTATGGTTGAATCCTTCAGCAGAGCTATTGATTATATGAGACGTGTGGGTCTCATTAAAGGTATAAAATATGGCAACGGAGTTCGAAATATGAATCACTCCCAATTTGCTGATGATACTTTATTAATGGGAGGAGCATCCAATATAATAGCACAGAGGTTTAAAAATGTATTGGACAGATTTATGCTCTTCTTTGGAGGCCTAATCAATTACATGAAGAGTTGTGTCTATGGATGGAATGTCCCTAGACAATCATTACACAGCATTACCAATATCTTTGGGGTCCCCTGCAAGCAAAACTGGGATCACTTTAAGTACTTAGGAATGCCGGTTAGTGCCAAATACCTTAAGGCCGAGGTCTAGAACATGACTATCGAAAAAATGAAGAGAAAATTTCATCAATGGGGCTCCTCGTGGCTCAACCACGTAGGTCACCTCACCCTCCTAAAATTTAGGTTATCCTCCCTCCCTCTCTATCAATTTACTCTTCTTCAAGCCCCGACCAGAATTCATCTCAAAATGGAGGCAATCATAAGACACTTCCTATGGCAACCAAGAAAACAAGATAAAAAAAATACAATCTAGTTAAATGGAATCATGTTATTCAAGATCAAGGGCATGGAGGCATAGAAGTACACTCTTCTAAACTCATGAATCAAACCTTTGGCAGGAAGATACTTTGAAGACTTCTCAGTGGGAACCAGACTTGGTGGAAAAAAGTGCTAGAAGTTAAATACTTAAATTTTCCCAAGCAACACCTCCTGCAACAAGAAATCCCCATTAGGTCATGCACCAAAATCTAGCCTTCATTAAAAAAAGCTATCCCACTCCTAGCACAAAACCTCTCAAAATTTCCTAAAGGAGGAAAGTCAATAAATATTGGTATGGATCGAATTATGGGGAAAAACCCCATCATGGAAAGGCCAGGCACTCAGAACATTCTTCACCACTTCAACAACATGGGTCTTAAGTTCCTGAGTCAGTGTTCAAAATGGGACACTCAAAACCAAATGTGGATTGGATGGAAGTTCCCTATTATCCCTCCTCTCCTAAATGATGAACTCAGAAATCTACAAACTCATCTGCATGGACTAGCTCCTATCAAACAAGATGTTACAGATGGTTTTCGCTGGGACCCCACAAGAAAAACCTTCACCATCAAGTATGCTTACCAGAATCTCTGCAAAGAACAGTATCCATCACCTATCTGGCCTGTCTGGAAGACTGTGTGGCATTCCGAAGCCATTCCCAAAATTAAATTCTTCATCTGGGCCTTATTGAAAGGCAAAATTCTCACAGCTGATAATCTTAAAAAAAGAGGAGTCATAGGTCCCTCTATCTGCCCCAACTGTCAAAATGTAGAAGAGACTATACTTCACCTATTTATTTGGTGCTCCTTCGCCACCCATTGTTGGACCGATCTCACAACTCACTATAAGCCCGACAAGAACCAACTAAACTCGGTAGTTGATCTCCTTCATCACTGGAAAAATAATCTGCCTTGGAAAAACAAGAAAAATAAACTCTCATGGAGGGTATGTAACATCCTTTCGTACACCGTCCTATGGAACATATGGCTCTCCCAGAACAATAAAATCTTCAGAGGCAAAGGGCCATCCCACAGAAAACTCTGCAACAAATCTTGGAGTTTTGCTCTAGAAGTTATCTTTACAAAAAGCAATCACAGAATCGATCCCAACGATCTGTCTATGGAGGAAAAAATCTTCCTCAGTGATCTCTTGTCTAGAAGAAACAGGAACAACCCCTCCCCTATAACTTATTGCTCTGACACATGGAAAATTCATCTCAGTGAAAGCACCTTCAAGAAATTGATCAAGGACAGTGGCAGACCTACGGTTTTTTTCGACGACGCCTCAAAATCGAATCCGGGAATCGTTGGAGCAGGTGGCAGTATAAAAAATGTAGGGAATCTTCTCTTGTCTTATGAATGGAGCCTTGGATCTTTATCTAACAACAGAGCTGAAGCCCTTGCGCTTTACCAAGGAATAATTCAAATGAATAAAATTAAAATCGACAACGCCATCGTTCTGGGCGACACTGCAATCATCATCCACTCCATGATCCATAATCAGGCTGCAGCAAACATCACCCTCGATCAAATCCTCACCAGATGTCATATCCCTCTGGACGATTTGAAAGGTACCTATTTTTTTCACATTCTCAGATCTCACAATAGGGAAGCAGATCTGCTGGCTAATCACGCCTGTACTCTCTCTCTGGATCATCTTCTGTGCAATGATACAGCGTATCTCTCTCCCCCTCCCTAATCATGTCATTCGTTGCAACTAGATTTACCTTGATTTTCCTCTCAGGCTCTCCTGACTCCACTTGTGCCTGCAACACTCCTTACCACTTTGCCCACGTGATTCGTTCACCTTGGGCCTCTCCAATCTTGTTTCCCTCCCTTCAACCCGACTCTATTTATTCCTCCTTCCCCTGTCTACCGCTTCAATCTTGCTCTGTTCCCCTGTCGTGGCTTATAGCGCCCCTCCAGACCTCTGCTTGTTGGTTGAGCCTTCGTGCCCGCACTCAGTGCCCTCCTCCTTATCTCCTCAGCGCCCTCTTCATCCTGCACCCTCCTCCTTACTGTCTCACCCCCTTTATGGCCTATGCTGTCTTTAGAGGCCTATCCCCCAGCCTCGCTTTTCGCTTTCAGGTCGGCTCATCTCACCAGTGCAGCCTCCGGCTAGCTTTGAACAAAATGGCCCGAAGTGAAAATTGTTTTCATTGCGCAGATTTGCAGGTAGAGCTCAAGCAAATCCGCGCCCATCAAAATATCATCGATGCCAAGCTGAAGAACAACGTCAAAGCCCTAGATGACAGACACCATACTGATGTTAATTTATTCCTCTCAAGGGTCTCTTCTCTTTAGGCCCAGTTTGACAATCTTTCTAACAAGTGCGCCCATGCTGAAGAGTCGGTCCAAATCCTGAAATACATGGTAGAAAAATGCACTGCACCTAGCACCAGCTCCAACAACATAAGGAATGCGGGGAATGAAGAGAATCCATAGAATTCTACATCTCGGCAAATCAGCCACATCAATATAGATTAACCTCTCTCTTCTTCTTATCATGTCTCTTAAATACGCTCTTCTTCTTTCTCAGTTTATCCGTATCTACAACTTCTTAGTATTTTTGTATCTCTCGAATACTAGAATCAAAAGGCATGTAATCCACAGCTGTGGTTGTACACTTTACTGCATATCAAGCAGCACTTCTTGTAACCATGGAGCTTCAGCTCCCACTCTTTTTTTGAAATATAATTAGCATCCGATTTTTTCAAAAAAAGAAATATTAATCCAAGAGTTTAATATAAATCCATTGGGTTTATAATCCATTGGGTTTGTATAATAAATTCCATGGGTTTCTTAAAGTTGTGAGTTTATAATATTAGTAATCGCTTACATTTACAATATTAATCCCAATGGTTTATATTATTAATCTCTTGGCTTCTCAATAATCCCTTGAGTTTTTAATATTAAACCCATGGGCTTATTAATCCCTTAGGTTTATCATAACAATCACTTCGGTTTATAACATTAATCCTTTGTATTTAATATTATTTCCAAAGGTTTATAAAGTCTTTGGTTTTTAATATTAATAATCTCTTTTGTTAATAATAATAATAATATATTATTAGTTTGATATAATAATATATTTTATAAATTGTCATTTTACTTGTTATATTTATATTTATTATCATATCTATAATATAATGATAAAAATTATTATAATTGTTATCATTTTTTTATTAATAATAATTTATAATTATTAATAATTATAATAATTTATAATTATAAATTATTACTATTGATATTATACAATGAAATAATAAATTTTGACATCTTAAACGACTACGAGCTTGACTCTGATCATAGACCTTTAATTGTAACTCTCAATTTTGTCATGCATAGAGAGCCTATAGAAGATAATCCTCATAGCCATAAAAACTTAATCTTTGATAGAAATAAAAATGATCTTTTTCTAAATGACTTAAAATTTAATTTGCTTCCTTTATCTAGTCTAGACAACATAGAAGACCTCGATCATAATTTTCCTACAACCCTCTCATATTCTATTAACAAGTTCTCAATTGACGTTTCAAGTAATAAAAGAACTAGAGAAACCAACCCTTGGTATGATAAAGACTGTAAAAGTGCGAGGAGAGAAATTAAAGAAGTTGTTGATGAGTCTTTTAAAATTGACAAGATAAAAATATACAAAGCCCTAAATAAAAGGAAAAAACGCAGTATATTCATAAAAGACAAGAAAATCTCTTACACCTCTCTAAGGTAGCTCCTAGGAAATTTCGGAGGCAGATTCTAACTAGAAAACTAACGATAATAATAGAATTTCTTTACATGACTGGAGTTCCTATCTTAGAAAGCTTTATGAATCTCCAAATTTCATAGATAAATTTGAAACCCTGCTCACAACGGAAGAATTTTTCTCATTAGAAGACATTGATTTTTGTGTTAAGCACCTGGAAAATGGAAAAGCTAAGGACATTGAAGGTTACCATGCAAAAATATTAAAAATTGGAGGCCTTTTCCTCATCCCTCATATCCACAAGATTTTTAATCAAGCTTTCAAGCAAGAGTTACCTAAACCATGGACTCATAGCCTCATTATTCCTATTTTTAAAAGTGGGGATACAGATAACCCCTCTAATTATCATACAATTATGATTAGCCCTCTCTTAGCCAAGTTATATGGTATTATTTTAGAAAAGATGATGAGCATATGGCTTGAAAGTGAAGGTAAGCGGGCTAAAGGCCAAGCGGGTTTTAGAAGGCAACACTCAACAACGGGCCACCTCGTTATGCTTAGGATCATTGTGGAGGAATTTCATAATGATAAATCCAATATATTTTGTTTCTTTGTAGAATTTAGAAAGGATTTCGATATGGTTCCTCGAAATAACCTATGGAATATATTAGAGGAGCTAAAGGTTCCTTTTGAGTTGAGAGCTACCACTATAAAGTTATACAAGAATGTAATTGCCAAGTTTAAGAGCAATGAGGGGTGGTCGAAAGATATTAAGTGCAATATCAGATTTAAAAAAGGTTTCCCCCTCTCCCCTACTATATTTGGCATTTACATCGACAAGCTAGAAGGATGTTTAGAGGAAGCAGGTTGTGCTAGCATGATCTTAGCTGGAATAGTCATCATCCTTCTTCTCTATGCTGACGATATTGTTCTTCTGGCAAGGTGCCCATCTGATCTTGATAAACAACTAATACTTCTTAAGGATTTCTTCTCTACCATGGGTATGACTGTTAAGACTGAAAAAACGAAAGTTATGATTATAAAATCCAAGAAAGACACTTACGCTAATTTTGTGTATGACAATAGAAACTTGAAGGAAGTGTCTTCTTACAAGTACCTAGGAATTGATATTCATCACAAGCTCAATTGGAACTATAGTATTGAGAAAAGGATAAATGGAGGGTGGAAAGCTTATTTTGGTCTTGAAAATAAGTGTACAACAGCAAACCTTATGATGTGGGATAAAATTTAGCTCCTCTTTGAAACTTTAGTCACTCCTGTTATCTTGTATTGATGTGAGATTTGGGTTGCAACATCGCTAGAGAATCCTAGATAAAGATTAATAAAATTCAGAATTATTTTATAACGTATAACCTCAAAATTAAAGCAATACACCCTATCCTATTCTCCTTATAGAAGTAGGTGTTCCCCCTATCGAGGATCTAGCTATGACTAGGCTCCTGCTGTACAAGCAAAAAATCAATAACATGGGAGACCATAGGCTTCCTAAAATAGGTTTAAATTCCATCAAAAACCAACTAAGGCTCAAACAAGGTTGGTATAAAGATACCAAAGCCTGGTTAAATGATTGTGATATCGACGAAAATGTTGCATGACAAAATATTAATAACATTAAAATATTGTTACTTCTAAGTTTAAAGAGAAAATGTGGTGTGATTAAGATTTAGAGGCTAAAACAAAATTAAGATATTATAAGGAGGTCATCAACCCTACTCTAGAATTCAAAAGTATCTCTCTATTTTAACTAGCTCGAAGAAAAAAATTTATATAGCCAAGATAAGAACGAAATCTCATGCGCTCCATAGTGAAACAGGTCATTGGGTAGTTCCTAAAACACCATGTGTGGAAAGGATCTGCCATCTCTGTGAGAATATGAACATTGAAGATGAAAATCACTTCCTCTTAGAATGCCCTATGTACACCCACATTAGATCTCAGTTTCATAATATTTTTTGCAATACCGACCTTCCTAGTCTTTTCACATGTCAAAATTATAGTGAGCTCGAGACGCTTCTCTCCAAGCTCTTTGAGCATAGGAATACAATTTTAAAACAAAATAAATAATTCATTTCTTTAGGTCTGATAGATCGAAATTTGGTATCAATGAACATTAACCATCATCATCATCATCAATTATATATTTTTAATATCAATATTTATATTTTTTAAATCTTAATTTTTGATATTTATATTTATATTTTTAATTAATTGGTTGATTAATAATAATAATAATAATAATATAATTATCTATAATTTAATTTTTTCTTTTGGTTGCCTAACATTTTCATGCCTTGAGTATGGCATCCATTGAAGGGGAACCTTTTTTCTTTCATGGTGAAAACCCTTAGGGTTTGCAGGCAAGCCCCTACCTCAGGGCTCTGAGGTGTGATGTTTGTTGAAGTGACAGGCGTACATCAATGTCAGACTACTGCAAACATCTGGACCGCCCTGGTTTGGCCACGAGGTGTACGGAATGTGGCCTGAAGACCATCTAGCTCTAACCAGCAGTAGGATGAAGGTCAAGGATTTTTACCATTCTCTTTTTCACGCGACAGGGTTCGAGTTTTAGGGTTTTTGATCAGCAGCGGACATCTCGCTATCGTGGTGTCGGGATAAGAAGCATATTAAGACACAAAGATGTGGTTTGAGTGCAAATATGTGGACATCGAGCCGGCACCAGAAGATTTTCTTACAGTTTGGGGCCATGAAGTCTCTGAGAAGAATCTGGACCATTTTTTCCCGAAGCCTATAGAAAATGTTCCTTATTTCAGTAAGGAAGAAGGAGTAGGAGGCATTACCAATAGATCATCCTTGTTCGAAGAGACGCTCCAGAATACACTTTGTGGGCATTGGAAGGTTGGCAGTGTCTCGAGCCAGGTGCAGGGGAAAAATCCTAGGGTCGGCGAGGTTGGCGGTCTTCAAAATCGTGAACATTGTTCCAATAACCCTCCTTCGGGGCCAGGTATTTCTTTTTTTCCATCGCTTATTGGTGGTTTGGAAGACATTGTGCTTAGTTATGGTTTGCATGGTCATAAAGGGTTAAAAGCCATAGGAGATGCTAGCCAGAGAAGCCTCAACCCCAGAGGAGAAAAATTTAGGGGGGAATCCCTTGTAAATAGGAAACCCTCTCTGAGTCAGGGGTTGCATTTCGCTCATGCCCCTACTTCTCTCACTTTTGAAGTGGTAGGTTTGAACCTGGTTCAGGGAGAAGCATAGGTTCGCCAGTCTCAGGTGGAGACTCTGGTGCTCAGGCAAGCTAGGGTTTCTCAAAATGAAACAGTATAAGGAGAACCAAGAAGGCTTGTGGAAGAATAATAAGAGCTTGGTTTGGATTAGAAAGCTTGTATGGTTTAAGGACAAGTTTTGGAAAGGGAATTGGTAGAAGGGGATAACAGAGAAACGAAAGCAAGGCGACAGGGGTCGCCTGTGGTTGAAGAAATAGATGCTACGATTACTCTGGATATTAGAGGGGGTGAAGGGCGAAAGGAGGCAGTGGGTGAGAAAATAAAGAAGCAGAAGCCCATCAGAAGGAAAGAAGTACGTCCAAGCTGTGTTCTTGGAGTGGACATACGCATAGAAAAATTCATGGAAGCCACGGAGACTATTTTGGTTGTCAGAGTTTGTGGAAGGAAGTTCTCATCAGATTACATTTCAGACTAGGTCCAGACAGAATGGAAGGAAGCTCTTGGGAAACCGGCGGAAATCAAATTTTTGGACAGAGGTTGGTTTAGCATCAGATTTGAGCATAAGGATCATGTTGACTGGGTGCTTGAAAGGAACTGGTGTTTTGGGAAGAGACCGATCTTGTTTCGCAGATGGATTCCTCTATTCGACGCTCAAAAGGAAAATATGGCGGAATCACCAGTCTGGGTTAAATTTCCAAGACTTCCGATGTTGTTCTGGACCGAATGTGCCTTCCTCTCTATTGGCAATACTCCGAGCAAATTCTTGGAAGTTGACAGGTCGTTTTTACAAACTAGAGATCTGAGTGTGGCAAGGATTCTGGTAAGTCTCAATCCAAGAGAAGGATTGGTGGACGCAATGACTTTAAAGTATAGGGATCTTGAGTTCTTGCAAACACTGGATTATGAAAATCTCCCTTTCCGGTGCCACAGATGCCATAAGTATGGTAATTTTTCCAAGGAATGTCCACTTGGCCATCGTCGTAGAAGAAGACAAAATAAGTTTGTAAGGAAATCGGTGCAACCACCTCAAGCAGAGGTAGGAAAGGTTTTCGATCTGAATCCTTTGGAGGAATATTTAGGGGCAACTCTGGAGAAGATGGAGTCCTTGGACCAGACTCAGATGATTGTCAAGTTTCCTGCCTCTGAGAAGATGCCTACTTTGTTGGCCTCTCTGGCTCCTCTCTCAGTTACTAAGACAGATGGGGTGACACAAACCGGTATGAATCTCTCTTCTCCCTCCTCCCCTTGCTCATCCGCTCGCTTTTCTGCTTTGGTTTCTTCAGAGCCTGGTCCCTCTAGGCAGCTCCAAAATGGTCTTTTAAATTTGAATATTATTCAAGCATCTATTGATAGTAATATCATGGCTATCCCTCCCTCATCTATGTCTCCTTCTCCTGTTTCTGAAATCCCTTTGGTTCTAAGCCCTCCTAGGGTGCCTCCCCCTGAAGCTCCTCCATATAATCTTAGACCTTTGGAAAACCGCACTGGGAAAGGGCTGGTCGTTGGGGGCCCGGAGTCGGATCCTGTAACCATAGGACCAAGGAAGTTGAGAGGCAGGAAATCAGACCTCTCAAAGGCTCAGTTGAAAGCTAAGTTAGATATAGCTGATGGGAAACATAGATATTTTTCTGGGGTGCTTAGACCAGCGCGAGCACCCCCTCAAGGTTTGCGAAGATTTTTCTCTCCTACAATTGTAGGGGGTTAGCTGGTCAGCCCAAAAAGCTAGCTTTGAGGGAGCTGGTTAAAGCCCATAACTCGAATGTTATTATGATTCAGGAGATGCTAGATAAAGGAGAGGAAGTTAAGGGAATACTCTCAAAACCTCTCCTAGGTGGATTTTTCATGCACTTGATGCAAATGGCAGATCTAGGGGAGTGGCTTCAGGGTTTAAAGCCAGGAATCTAAAAGAGATCTCGTCCTAGGGTTTTGAAAATACCTTGGCCTTAGAATTATACTCTAAGGAAATGTGCCATCTCTTCCTTCTTCTAAATGTGTATGGACCATGTCTGGATAGGGAGCGGTTCTGGACCTTCTTCTTTTTGAAGTCCCGTCTCAACCATCCAAATCTCATTATAGGAGGAGACCTCAATTTTTCTCTGGGTGCTTCGGAATCTTGGGGAGCCTCTGCACCAGCAGACCCCCTGATAGAGTTCTTAATTAATAAGATTGTGGCTTCTCATCTGGTGGACACCTCCTTACTTAAGCCTCGACCTACCTAGAGGAACAGAAGAGTGGGAGACGCTTGGGTGGGAAAAGCCCTGGACCGTTTTCTGTTGAGCGAAGAACTGGTGGAGAAATTTTAGGCATTGGGTGGGGGAAGGGGGTTTATCTGATCACCTCCCAATCCTGTTGGAAACTAAAGGAGCTTTCAAAAAACCCGGATCTCCTTTTAAATTCAATTCCTCCCAGTTAACATATGAATCTTTCATAGCTTTATTCCATGCTACGTGGAGAAGGGACATGCTTGAGAAAAGAGAAGGTCAGTGCAGGAGTCAGTTGTTTATGAAAAATCTTAAAAGACTGAAGGTTGCAACAAAGGAGTGGGTTATCCAAAAGAACTTGAAAGAAGAGGAGGAGCTGACGAATATAAATGTTGAGCTGGATCTCTTGGAAGATCCTGCAGGAGATGACTACTCTACTATATAATATAGGAATAGAATCAGTGAATTGGAAGCTGCAAGGAGGAAATTTCTTCAGTTAAGAGAGGAAAGCTGGCGCCTAAAAAGCAGAGCAATATGGCTCCAAGCGGGAGATGAAAACATTAGGTTCTTTCAGAACTATGCAAAAGGAAGGAAAAGTCTAAACAAAATTTGGGAAATGCAGAAAGAAAATGGAGAGATGGCCTAGTCCTTTGAAGATATAGCCTCTCTAGGGGTTGATCATTTTAAAGAACTCTTTAGAGCCCTGGAGGAAGCATCTATTGTGGAATTCATTAGAGTGGCACAATTTTTTCCAAGTTACATTTGAACGAAAGTATTATGGACCCTGTCTCGAGAGAAGAGGTGGAAGATATCCTTAAGTCGATGTAGAAGGATAAAAGCCCAGGGCCGGATGGCTGGACTGTAGAATTTTTATTACATTTGTTTGAATCTATTGGAGATGAGCTGGTTACAGTGATAGAAGTGTCTAGGAGCACTGGCACTATCTATCATCCTTTCAATGCCAAATTTTTAGCTCTTATTCCAAAGTCTGATCACCCTATCTCTTTCAATGATTTTCGGCCCATATCTTTGTGTACCTGTTTATACAAGATAATTGCAAAAGTTATAGCCTCTAGGTTGAAACCCTTTCTCTCCAAGAATATATCTACTGAGCAATTTGGATTCCTGGATGGAAGGCAAATTCATGAAGCAGTGGGGGTAGCTCAAGAAACCCTCCACAGTCTCAAAAAGAGTGGGAAAAAAGGAGCAATAGTAAAAATCAACCTCTCGAAGGCTTATGATAGGATTAGTTGGATGTACTTAAGACTCTTGCTGATGCATCTTGGTTTCAGGTTTGATTTTGTAAGATGGGTCATGGGGTGAATTACAACATCCTTGATTTCTATCCTGATAAATGGTGCAGCGTCAACATTTTTCAACCCTCAAAGGGGTCTTTGCCAAGGGTGCCCTCTCTCCCCCCTTCTTTTTCTGTTGGCCATAGAAGGTATCAGTTTAATGATTCATGAGGCTAAGAGGCAAGGGGAGCTCAAAGGAATTGAAGTGGCGGTCAATATTTGGGTAACACATCTCCTCTTTGTGGATGGCATCTTGCTGTTCAGTAATGGGAGTATCGAGGATTGTCATAGTTTAAAGAAGATCTTGGATATTTTCCTAAAAGCCATCGGGCTTAGCATCAATGGGCAGAAATCATCCCTGACCACATCAGGACTATCAAGGGAGGAAGTGGGCAGGATTGAAGACTACCTTCACTTTGAAGTCAAATCCTTACAGGATTCCTTTAAGTATTTGGGCTTCTTTCTTACGCCAGACAACTACCGAATACAGGATTGGAAATGGCTTATTGCTAAAATAGAGAACAGGATGAACCACTGGAGTTTCAAATGGTCGTTAAGAGCAGGAAGACTGGTTCTAATTAAATCTGTGGTGATGGCAATTCCGGTTTACTGGGCTAGCCTTATTTGGGTGCCAAAAAACATTCTGATGTCCATAAACAAAATTTGTAGCAGATTTCTATGGGCGGGCTCAAAGACAAAACATGTAACCCCATGGGTTGCATGGGAAAAAATTGTCAGACCTAAATGTTGGGGTGGTTGGGGAATAAAAGACCTCTTTCCCTTTTCAAAGTCACTAGCTGCCAAAATAGCCTGGAGGCTCATCTCAACGAAGAATTTTTGGACTTCGGTAACTAAGAGGAAATATATAGACCCATTTCCAACCCTGGACTGGCTCAAACTGCCTAAAAAACCTTCCAGAAACTCTTCGGTGGTATGGAAGGCTTTGGTGGTAGCAGTAAAGATTATTGAACAGGGTTTGTCTTGGAATGTAGGGGATGGGAGACAGGTTAGACTAGGTCATGACCCTTGGGTGGGTTGTTCGGGTTCTTTTGTACTCTCAAGAGACCTGATCGAGCACCTTAATAACAGAGGCTTGCACTATCTAAACCAAGTAGCTGACCTTGGAAATTCTATGATTTGGAGACAAGAATGGTTGACAAGGAATGCTCTATTCTTGGAGGAAAGATGGTTTGAGGAGTGGGAGAATTACATATCAGACCTACAGAACTCTCATATACACATAATTGACAAGAAAGATGAGCTACGGTGGGTGCACTCTCAGACAGGAATGTATATGCCTAAATTGGGATACACTTGACTTATGACTCAGAATGGGTGGGAGGATCCAGCCTGGTGGTAAAAACCTTTATGGAAGTTAAAAGGGCCTACCAAGACAAGGTTGTTCTTCTAGTGTATACTCCAGAAGAAAGTTCCCACTTGGGATTTCCTTCAAATAAGGGGGAAGATTTGTCCAGGATGGTGCTCTCTATGCAAGGATAGTGAGGAAATAGTGCACCACGTTTTTATCTCTTGTCCCTACAACATCAGTCTTTGGAATGAAACTCTGCGGCTAACTAAAATTCCACAGAAATGGGAGGGTCAGATGTTTTCGGAAGCATGGCAAAGGTGGTGGCAGGAAGCCCCAAATGACAAAGTGAGATCTATGCCCCTTTTGATTGCCTAGGGAACGTGGATTGCAAGAAACTAGACAATCTTCAAAGACACTCCCTTCCCTATAGGTAGACTGGCAGCAGAAGGGGCAACCACTTTTGAAAACATACATGTCTCTATAAACACTCAGCAAAGCAGAGCAGTTCAAATGGAAGTGGTTAGGGGAACAATTCCTTGGGCTTATTTTGACGGGGCGTCGGATATAAACCAGAGGTGTGGAGTCGGCTTGGATATCTATTTCCCTTTCGGAAAAATCCTTAGAGCTTCAGTTGGCTTAGGAACTGGGACAAACAATTTTGCAGAACTAAAAGCCTTGCATCTTCTTCTATGCTAGTTATCCCATAGTAATGAGCGTGAGGCTCAGATTTTTGGTGATTCTTTGAATATAGTAAAGTGGTTCAGTGGAACGCAACAATGCAGAAACTACATTTTAATTCCTTTGCTTAATGAGATTTCCCGTCTAAAACGTTTTTTCACTGAGCTATCTATTTGCCATATTTACAGGGAATTGAACTTTGAAGCAGACGGCCTTTCTAAAGAAGGCCTTGAACAAGATTTGGGGGCTTGGATAGCAGAGGAAGTGGAGAATAGATTGGCTCACCCAATTACACAACTTGTTTTTGCTTTATGACTGAGCTGTTAGATGTTTTTTTTCTTGTTTCTGTATATAACTGCATTTCTTTTAAAAAAAACTATCTTTCAAACATTAAGACCAGACCCAGGGTTGTTTTCCTGTCAGAGGAGGTTCTGGGTTTCGTCCGATTTTGATACTTTAATTTTGTGGGTCAAACCAGGAAAGTGTTTACTACCTGGCACAAAACTGGAAGAAAAAAGTTTTAATGAAATTGTCTTTCTCCAATCTCTGTTTCTGTTCTCTCCTATAAAAGGAAGCCAAGAGTTTGGAAAATGATAGGAATCTATTCTCAGAGACATTTTTGTCTGGTCTATTTGGTGAATACTTGTGATGTATTTACAAATAGCTGAAATTGTGTTTCTCTGCCTACAAAGCGAGAAATGAAGTTGTCTTGAAATGCTACGCATATGTTATGTAACTTTCTATATTAATAAATGATTCGATTTTTTTCTGTAGAAAAAAAATAATTTATCTATAATAAATATATAATTTAAAAATAATAATAAAATTATTAATATTAATATTAATAAATATAATTGATATAAGTTACATTTATCAATCATATTTATTAATATAACTATATATTTATTAATGTGATTATATTAATTTATAATATATTTCAAAATTAAAAATACATATATTTCATTTTTATTGAGTATCTGACCTCACCTCACATCACATCAATGTAGTGACTATCAATTACACATAAGTAGACAATCACGTAAGCATATTTCTTCATAAAAATCAAGCCAAAATGTGTACAGTGTGAGCATTAGATTGGCATATTTTAAAAGATTTACCTTCAATGTCCAAGGCTGGAAGTGTGCCTGAAAATTATCATAATATCCAGGAACATAAATCAACATTGTACTTGAACGTGCTTAAGCGTACCTATGCTCTTAATTGCGCTATCACCAAACTAGAAGTATAAAATTCAGACATATTAGACTAAAGTTTGCCTTGCATGGATTGCTGGGTGCATAATATGCCCCAATAGCATGGTTATGTTCAATGCACCTGTTAATGAATTATTGATCTCCATATCTTTGGCATATTTCCTTAAACAATATTCCATTAAAATTAACAATCAGTAAATGTAGTTGCAAGCACGTCAGACCAACTGTTTACGCTGTTAAACTAATGAGAATGTGCGCAGTATGCTATGGTGGAGGGATACACATATATAATATAATTGTCAAAATTCGGCTCGAGTGATAAACGTAGTAATATAATCTGTGGAGTAAACATAGTCGCAAGGAATGCTGATTGTGTTGAAGTCCGGGGACCTCCGAGAGGCAGCATAACATTGTTCGTAGATTCCCGTATATTCATCCCACACTTTGGGCATTTTAATTCAGTCAGTTGTCTCTCGGTGTCGTGAAAGAGGACAGGTAGGCTTTAAAAAAAAGGGGGGAATCATAATAGTCGACAAGGCTATCTAGGCATTCATTCGTACAAGATGTTGCCACTTATAATTGCTTTGGCACCAAGGGCCCGGCTGTTAAATGTTGGAAATATAATTTCACAAATGATGTGAACAGAGCTCAATTTTAAATCACGGTTCCTACTTACATGCTGTGGCCATTTATGTAGAAAATGTAGTGGGAAATGCTATCCCAAGAATGAATATGTCCAGTTGATGACGCACAGGCTATGCTTTTATTAATAATGATATCAACACCATTGAAGAGGTAGGCAGGTTACGTGTGATCAACTAAGTGTAAAATTTTTTTTAAGAGATGATAATTTTAAGAGATAAAAAGGTTTTTCTTATTTTTTTGACTTTGGTCGGCCTACTTGACCTTGTGTGGTTAATTTAGACTTCTTATTAACAGTGAGAATTATAAATATGACTTAAAAAAAGTTTCAAAAATGGAAATGTAGCCATCATGAATATTTTCACGTAAGAACGAGTGGGAATTCTTAAAAAAAAATGTTCTTAATCTTATAGCCTCCATGCTTCACATGCTTGATAGCGTGCTTTCAAGAGCATGCACATCCTTTCAAAAACATTCACATTCTCCATAGTACACATGCTTTTAAACATATGTGTGTGTTCTTATGTCTATAATCTTTAAGAGGGAGGTAGAGATGGAGCCTTTAAGAGGGAGGTAGAGATGGAGCCAAGGGTTATTGTTATGAAGGAGGGACTAAGGGAGGGATTGAGAATGAGAAGATGGGAGAAAAAGGAGGGTAGAGAGAGAGTGCATGAGTGAGAGATGGAGAGTGGGGGTAAGAAAGGGAAAGAGGGAAAGAGGGTAGGGATAGTGTGGAAGGGAAAGAGAAAGAGAGTGGGGAAGAAACATAGAGTTGGGGATAGAGAGTAAGAGAAGGTGAAAGAGTAAGTGAGTATAAGAGAGAGTGAGTGGGGAGAGAGAGATGTAGAGGAGAGGGGGATGGAAGGGAGAGATAAATAGGGGAAGAGGGGATGGGTTCAGAGGTACAAAGGGAAGCAAGGACGTACTGAGAGAGATGAAGCAGCGAAGGGAGATAGGGAGGAAGAGATAAAGAGGAAAAAAGATAAGGGGGTTGGTGGTGAGGGACAGAGGGAGATAGAGTGAGAGAGTGGGGGAGAGGTAGAAGTTTTAGAGTGGGGGGAGAGAGGAGGGATAAGGAAGAGAGAAGGAGGGAAGGAGAGAGGGTAAAATGGGGAGAGAGTGAGAGGGAAGGAGGAAGGGTGACGGAGACAGAGAGCGCGCGCGAGGAAAGGGGGTAAGAAGCAGGACACATAGGGTTTAAGTGAGAGAGATGCAACATAGAGAGAGGAAGAGAAAGAGAGCTGAAGGGAGAGAGGAAGAGTGGGGATTAGAAGGGTTTAAGTGAGAGAGATGCGTAGGGAGAGGAAGGGGAAGAGAGGTGAAGTGACAGAGGAAGAGTGGGGGAGATAAGAAGAGTGGGGCATAGAAGGGTTTAAGTGAGAGAGATGCAACATAGAGAGAGGAAGAGTAGGGGAGATGGGTAGAGTAGGGGAGAGGGGAAGAGGGAGAAAGGGTGAGAGAGTGAATGAACATGAGAGAGAGAGGCGGAGGAAGAGATGGAGGGTAAGAGCATGAGAGGGAGGGAGGGAGAGAGGGAGGGACATAGTGAGGGAGAGAGAAGAAATATGAATAGAGAGGGGAATTTGAAGAGAGAGGAGGAGTAAAGTGGGGAAGAGACATAACATGGGTGAATGAGAGAGAGGATAGGGAGTGAGGATGAGATAGGTGTAGATATGTGTGTGTGAGAGAGAGAGAGAGGAAGAGAAAGCCTCAAGGTGGATGGAGGAGTTTCATTCTCCCATAGCACTCCTTGCGTTGAGGCGCATAAAGGACCTATAAGTATGTGGCACGGGCGAGGTTCCTCACAATGACAGTGAGTACTTATACTCTATTCACATGTTAGATATATTATTTCTGTGAAATCCAACGTGTAATCATAACACAAGTATAATACTCATTTTTCAATTAACTTTCATCTCAATTGCAAGATTCCAATCATCACATCATTATCGTCATGGTACAATATTATGTCACATTCGTTTAGTACAAAAATGTTCATAAAATGTATACCGAGATATGGAAAAGGGGACCCTCGACCCTTCCTCAAATGTTATTATAAATTTCTTATAAACACAATACAATGCTATAAAACATCCAAGGATTAGGCCCTCAACCTACTCCCAAAAACAAAAAAATAAACAACCCACTTGTTTCCCAAAAACCTGAGCCTCAAACATAAACAAAGATACCCCAACCTAATAAAACCTTCCTCACATGAATTTGGTTCAAGAGTGCCTTAGCATAGGCATGTGAGTTGCCCATCATGGCCATGAAATCTCTTTTCCTACTCCCGCAATACAAATCTCAAACCCCACATCTCACTCCAACTCGCTTGCGAGGCAATTCAATTCCTCAACTCCGCTCCTACTCTACCACAAGGGTAAAGCAAGTCCCATGCAAAATTCTCTATATAACTCAAACCTGCATCTCATCAAGATAAGATATTTTTGCTTGCATTCTCACTTTCTATATATTTTTCCTTGATTCCTTTCCTTTCCTTCTAACTCATCTTCCCACTAGGAAATATATACATAAATGAGGGTAAGGTGAAGGGACGCATTGCATGAACTGTCATGTTGTTTCAGTTGAATTGATGATCCGAATTTATGTATTAATTAAATAAACTACATAAATAAACATCAACACAGAGATGCAACATGAATAACACTTCATTTCATTAATATCAAATACTAAAAATGCTTAGAGATAGAATGGAAAATAAACTAGCTTAGGCAATGATAGCATATCCCTTAGAAGAGATGTGATGGATACATGCCTCTAAATTGTCTTACAATGAGGCTGGAAGGCCTATTTATTATTGAGAAACAATGGAAAACCCTAAACATCCAAAAGCATAACCCTAGGAGATGAATCGCCAAAACTACGGGCACCATTTGGGTAAATTGGTACATCAACTTCCCGAGGGCGTAACTTTGGCATACGATCTCTATTTGATGCGCACAATACTTTGTTAGAAATATCTATCCGAGGAATCAAAATTTTGAGTGACCAACCAAAGGTTAAAGATCCCAGGATTCCCAAAAAATGTCGTTTAGGGCCTCAAAAGGGCTCGAGAAGTTCACAGCCCGAAAAACTGCCATAAATTGTAAATTGTGCTACAATTCAAGAAACTGGAAAATTGAAAGAAACAATAATGGAGGTCCAAGGGGAATAGGTGGGTGGCCACCAATATTCACCTGGATCATTCCTCCCCCCTTAGGAAGCAATGTTCCCCATTGCTTTGAGTTCCTCCATGAGATGAGGAAACTTCTACTAAACTTGGTCCCTCGTGAACCTCTTGCCCTGGTGAAGGAGTTGGCCTAATTTGACAACTCGATATAGATATATCCTTTGTTGTTAGGTATTCTTGATCTATGTGTCTATGATCCGATCAATTGTGGCTTGTTCTATGCAGTCTGGGTTTAAATATGGTAGTGTGAGTTGTTCTTCAATTTCAGATGTGTCCAACAATGGTGGAAAGTAGGGTCAAAGGGGGCCCACATTGAACATTGGGTGCAGACCAAGGAATAGTGGAATATTGAGCTCGAAAGCACTATCCCTACTGCCTTGCTGATGGTGTATGGCCCATAGCGGAGCGGGCAAAGCTTTCAGTGGGGCCCAGCGAGGCACTCCTTCTACAAATGTAGCCAAACCTTGTCATCCACCTAGAACTTGCGTGGAACTCGATGTTGATCATGTTGCTACGTGTACTTGGCATTCACTCTATCCAATATGTCATGGAAATATTTGAGGATGTGTTGAATGTGCTCAATGAAGTTGTTCGCATTGTCGGATCCGGACTCGACATGAGCAAAATCTACCTAAGTAGCTACAAATGGTATGACCACATCAATGGAACATAATGGCTGGAATACCAAGCCCATCTGAAAGGAGTTGTGGCCAATCAAGCTGTGGAGATCTCGATTACTGTTGTGCTGGACATAGGGGAGGCTTTCATCCCATGTGTGTGGATTCTTTGAGTTGTACATGCGCAGAATGTGTATGATCATCCTGTTGATGACCTATGTTGAAATGAGGTTCTTTTGTCTCCTGTTGTCAACAATGAACTGCATCAAGCACCCCTTCACCCAAATCTGGGAATGGAAGAGGTGCTCCCCCTCCTCTTTATCTTTGAGTTCCTCCTTTTGGATCTTCATGGTTGCAACAGTGGCATTGGGGTCCGCATCAATAATATGCTTCAATTTTTCATTCCCCTTGTAAGGTTTTGAATCAGAGTCGAAACATGCATCTGATTCAGAAGCCTTCATCTCGGCCTCTAGTGATTTCCTGGCCTGGCACTCACTTTTGTTGTGAGTGGAGCTCTTATGGAATTCACACCACTTTCACGTGTCCTTATTTTTATTTGTGGTGTTGTTCTTCTTTTGCGGCTTTGGAAGGTTGTCCTGGTCCGACCCGCCTTAGCTTTTTCCTTTGTTATGCTGTTTTTGGGTGCCTTTCCCTTTATTTTGATTCGCGGATCCAAAGTCTCGCTTATTCTGTTTGAATTTCTGCTCAATATTTCAAGCATACCTATATGTTTCACCAAGAAAGGAGATGTCAAGAAACTCCATTTCCTCATGAATGCAGACAACTGCGGTACTTCAGCACCAAATGTTTCTCTGAATCTTTGACACCCAACTTTGTGCACAGGGTATGGAACAGATTCATAATCTCATGCACATCTTGATCCCTTTGTTTCAGTCCATTGTATGTAGTTGTCATCATAGCTCTCCACAGGATAATATTTTCCTTGGATGACATTTTGGAAAGAATTCCAAGTGGGTGTGGCCAAGAACAAGAAGGGTTCCCTCTCGTACTTTTTCTCATAATAGGTTTCCCACAAGTCCTTGACATGGGGGGAGACTTTGAGGAGTGAAAAAGTAATATTTTCCCTATTAGAAAAATCATGAATCGAGAAATATTCTTCTAATAGATTCAAGCATCTATCTATGACACCTGCATCTATTTGGCCCTCAAATATGGGAATGTCAAAGTTTACTTGTACCTTAGGAGTGGCGCTTCTAGAGTGGCTGTTGGATGAAGATGCACCACTGGTGGGTAGTCGTTGAAGGATCTGGAAAAATTTATCCATCATCCTGTTCCTTTGTTTCTCAAGGGCCTCTTAAGAAAATATTTTGATAGGATCTCCTTCTCCCTCGTCTTTATTTTCTTCCCCCATGGGAGGTCGTCGGGATTTGCGAGGCTGATCTTGCAAAGGTTCAACTATATCGAGCCCTAACTCCTTATACCTCGGTCTCATTGTGGACATGAAAATAAATATCGAGAAAGAGTAGACCCACTCTGATACCACTGATCCATATTTATACAGGAATGCAAAAAAATACAGAAATAAACATAAACGCAGAGATTTAGTAGGAATAACACTTCATTTCATTAATATTAAATATTGAAAAATTCTTACAGACATAATGGAAAATAAACTAGCTCGGGCGATGGTAGTTTATCCTTGAGAAGAGATGTGGTAGTTGTATGCATTTGAACTGTGTTACAATGAGATTCAAAGGCCTATTTATTATTGAGAAATAACGGAAAAATCTAAACATCCAAAACCCTAACACTAAGAGATGAAGCCCGAAAACTATGGGCCCCGTTTGGGTAAATTGATACATCAACTTCATGGGTGTTAGGATCCTGTGATTCATAGGATAATTTTTTTAGTATATCTAAAGTTTTGATTTATAGAATGTTATAAATAATATTCCATTCTGTCGATTATTTCCAAAGAAAAGAAAAAAAAATACGAGAGGGGATACAAAAATAGAAGAAAAATGTGAAAAAACAAAATCAAATATGAAAAAATAAAAAATATGAGAAAAATGAAAAACAAAAAAGAATGAAAATGCCCCAAAATAAAAATCAGTGCACAAGTCTAAATGCCGCTTTAAAAATTAGTTTCAATAATTCTTTAGAAAATTTTCAAATCATGTGCTTCTAGTTAAAATGCCACATTGTAGTTTGCTAGATAGGATTAGAAGCTTAAACACACTGTGTAATCGTGAGTAAGATTAATTAATTGTAATTAGTATAGATAAGTACATTTTTAATCACACAGTTTAATCGTGATTAAATAGATTAGTTAAAGTTGAATAAATTAAACCATATTGTTTAAACATGGTTTAATTAGATTAATGATTTCGATTAGATTAGTGAATAAATGAATTGTGTAAAGAGTAAAGCACAAATTTTCATGAAAAAGGGTGGACTCGACACTTTTTCATTTTCCGATAAAGAATTTGCAACATCCAATGACCAGGATTTGGTCCGCCTAGATCAACAATGGGCCATCCACTTTGGACCCTCCAGCCCCTCCCACCGTTACCTGCGAGGGGGAGGGGGGTCCGAAAAGCGATTTACCGCTCTGCGATGTGGTGGACGCTCACACGGTTCACACCCCACCTCTAAAAATTGTATACCACCCGACCCCCCTCTGAAAAACCACCCTTATCACCCCTGACTATCAAAATGTTGGGTGTGGAGCCTGATTATCTTGTTTACTTTGTATCACAGCATTGGACCCCTGTACCTTAAAAGGGGCGGCAACGCCGCCCGTAATTAATCGATGTCGTGGGGGGTCCAGGGGGGGGCGACAGCGCTTTTCGGAGCCCCCCCTGGTGGGGGTTTTCGGGGGCAGCGCCCCCGAAGCTAAAAACAGATGTAAAATTGCCTTGTAAAAGTATAGTAATTTCTAGTCAATCTGGGCCGTTCATTAGGCAAATGATCTGACGGTAGAAATTATGTTTGCAGGATTAGGTTTAGTGCCCTAGAAGGCAACCTCTCGCTTTTATGGGGGTAATTGTGGTCATGATGTAAAATAGAAGTGTGTATTCTGAGCGAGAAAAATGAGAGGGAGACTGTGAGAGAGAACAGAGGATATTGCCAGCTGCTCACAGAGGTTTTGTCTTTCAAGCTTGCTTGATAATAGAAGAAGGACCTGGCTGCCTTGTAGGACGTAGCGTAAACTGGCGAACCACGTATATCTATGTCTCTCTGGTTTTATGTGTTTTGGTGTGGTTCTGTATTTTCCGTATATTTTATGTGTTGCATTGCTCGTAATATTTAATTTTCTAACAACCGGTATCGCAGCCGAAGGTATATTTGGTCGAATAAACTCTGGTGAAAGAAGGGTTCCTGGTTCGAGTGGGAGAAATGGCAGAAGATGGTAAGTTTAGGGTCGAGAAATTTAAAGGCCAAAACTTTCCACCGTGGAAGATGTAGATGGAATATTATCTGTATCAAAAAGATCTATACCTACCATTGAGTAGAAAAAAAAAGAAGCTTCTGGTCCATGATAGATGCTAATGGAAAATTTCGAGGAAAGGGTACTCAAACATGGATAAGGTGTCTTGCGGCGTCGCCTTCAATATTTCGATGGGAAACAAATACCGTAGGGTTTGATGCAGACGCTGGCAAAACTATTCACTATGAAAACCCTCGCCTCAAACAAGGTATTTCTTATGAAATCATCATTTAATAAGAAGATACCAAGGTGGATCATATGTAATTCATTTAAATGAATTTAACAGAAAATGTTTCATTAAGTTCTGTAGGGGTAAACTTTGATGATGAAGTTAGAGCTCTGTTATTCTTGTGCTCATTACCAGAAAGCTGGAATGGTTTAGTTATGGCCATTAGTAACTCTGTCTCTTGATCTAGTACTTTAAAGTTTGATGATGTTGTTGGTGCTATCCTTAGCGAGGAAATGCGACGAAAAAGCTCCGGTGAGACATCGGGTAATGCTTTGAGTGCAAAGTCTAGGGGAAGAAGAATGGAAAGAGGAAAGAGCTTGGGATATCGCAGTAAATCAAGGAAAGGCAGATCCAAGTCCAGATCGGGGATAGTGTGCTGGAATTGTGGAAAGAAAGGACACCTAAAGAAAGACTGTAGATCTCGGAAGGGAAAAGAAGGAGACACACAGGAAGAAAACAATCATGAAGAAAATGTGACAGGTGATGTGTTACAAGATGCTTTGATTCTTTCTTTCGAAAATGTTATTGATTCTTGGGTTGTAGATTCAGGGGCTTCATTCCATGCCACACCCGATAAGAAATATTTTCATGACTATGTTCAAGGAGATTTTGGACAAGTTCGTTTGGGTGATGATAAACCCTGTAAAATTGTTGGAATGGGTAAAGTTCTTGTAAAACAACAGAATGGAAACCAATGGTTACTAAAGGAGGTAAGGCATGTTGCAGATCTGAAGAAAAATGTGATTTCAACAGGGCAGTTAGGCGGTGAAGGTTGTGTGACAACTTTCACAGATAAAACTTGGAAGGTCATCAAAGGAGCGTTGGTAATAGCAAAAGGTGAAAAGGTTGGTACATTGTATTTATGCAATGGTATTTCTAACTCTGTTAATGCTTTAACTTCCAAAGGAGCAGATGCAACATTATGGCATCATAGGCTTGGACACATGAGTGAGAAGGGGATGAAAATTCTTCACTCAAGAAATTTGCTGCCAGGTTTGAAGAATGTTGATTTGGATTTCTGTGAGAATTGCATTTATGGAAAATAGAAGAGAGTCAGATTTCTCAGAGTTGGGAAAGAAAAGAAGAGCGAAAAAATGGAGCTTGTGCATACATATGTATGGGGACCTGCTCAGGTATCATCTCTCGGTGGCTCTCGTTATTATGTTACTTTTATTGATGATGCAACTAGAAAAACATGGGTTTATTGTATTTAGAATAAATCTGATGTATTTGATACTTTCAAGAAATGGAAAGCTTTGGTTGAGAATGAGACATGAAAGAAGTTGAAGTGTCTCAAATCAGACAATGGAGGTGAATATTGCAGCAAAGAGTTTGATAGGTACTGTTCAGAACATGGAATTCGTAGAGAGAAGACAGTTCCAAGAACACCACAAGAAAATGGTGTGTCAGAAAGGATGAACAGAACAATCATGGAGCGTGCAAGGTGCATGAGATTGCATGCAGGATTGCCTTTAAAATTTTGGGTAGATGCTGTAGATACTGCTGTTTATCTAATAAACAGAGGGCCTTCAAGTTCCTTGGATGGTGGTATTCCAAAGGAAGCATGGACAGGTAAAAAGGTAAACTACTCTTTTTAAAGCCTTTTGGTTGTGAGGCCTTTGTCCATATTAATAAAGAAAATAGAACAAAGCTTGAGGCAAAATCAAAGAAATGTACCTTTATTGGATATGGTGCTAATGATTTTGGTTATTGCTTATATGATTATGAAAATCACAAAATCATTAGGAGCAGAGACGTAATATTCAATGAAAAGGTCTTCTATAAGAATCAACTGCAGGAAAAGAAACAGGAAAAAAAAAGCAAGGAATACACTGTTCTTGATGAGATAACTGAAAAAGTAAAGGTGCCTGAAAATAATAATAATCAACAACCACAGCAGCAACAGCCACCACAAAAGCAACAGGCACCTCAAACACCTGAAATTGGTGTTAGAAGATCTACCAGGATAAGTAGACCCCCTGAACGATACTCTCCTTCATTATATTATTTATTGCTGACTGATTCTGGTGAACCTGAATGTTATGAAGAAGCAATGCAAGTTGAAAGCAGGAAGAAGTGGGAGCTAGCCATGGAAGAAGAGATGGACTCCTTAATGCATAACCAGACTTGGGACTTAATCAGGTTGCCTGCAGGTAAAAATACATTGCAGAATAAATGGGTTTATAGGTTGAAGGAAGAAGATGGAGGAAAACAAAGGTACAAAGCTAGACTTGTGGTGAAGGGGTTTGCACAGAAGAAAGGTATTGATTTTAATGAAATATTTTCTCCTTTTGTTAAAATGAATTCAATCAGAACTATTTTAAGTCTTGTAGCAGCGGAAAATTTACATCTTGAACAGTTAGATGTAAAGACAGCATTTCTCCAAGGATATTTGGAGGAAGAGATATACATGCAGCAACCAGAAGGATATGAGGTAAAAGGGAAAGAAAAATTGGTATGTAGGTTAAAGAAGAGCTTGTATGGTTTAAAACAGGCTCCAAGGTAGTGGTATCTAAAATTTGACAAGTTCATGTCTGAACAAGGTTATACTAGATGTCACTCTGATCATTGTGTTTATCTAAAAAGGAAAAATGATGGTAGCTATATTATATTGTTATTGTATGTAGATGACATGCTTGTTTCAGGGTCTAACATGCAAGAAATAAATGTGCTCAAAAGAAAATTGGCAAATTCATTTGCAATGAAGGATTTGGGAGCTGCAAAACAAATCCTTGGTATGAGGATAACTAGAGACAGGAAAAATCGTAAATTAACATTGTCTCAGAATGAGTACATAGAAAAGGTGTTGAAAATATTTAATATGTAGAATGCAAAACCAGTTAGTACACCTTTTGCTAGCCATTTCAAACTTAGTAAGGAGATGTGCCCAAAGACCCAAGAAGACATGGATTACATGTCTAAAGTTCCATATGCATCAGCAGTTGGAAGCTTAATGTATGCAATGGTCTGCACAAGGCCTGATATTGCACATGCAGTGGGAGTTGTAAGCAGGTACATGAATAATCCAGGAAAAGAACATTGGATGGCAGTAAAATGGATTCTCAGTTATTTGAGAGGTACCACAAATCAAGCATTATGCTTTGGTGGTTCAAACATTGCTCTACAGGGATATGTTGATGCAGATATGGCAGGTGACAGAGATAACAGGAGGAGCACTACAGGATATGTATTTACTGTAGGTGGAATAGCTGTCAGTTGGGTTTCAAAAATCCAAAGTGTTGCTGCACTTTCAACAACAGAAGCCGAGTATGTTGCTGCTACAGAGGCTAGTAAAGAAATGATTTGGTTACAAAGGTTTATGGATGAATTGGGTAAGAAGCATGATATGGGCACGCTATACAGTGATAGCCAAAGTGCTATTCATCTTGAAAAGAACTCAACATTTCATTCCAGGACTAAACACATACATCTCAAGTACCATTTCATACGGTCAGTATTGGAAGATGGAGAGTTGAAGCTGGAAAAGATACACACTAGCCGGAATCCTGCAGATATGCTAACAAAAGTTGTAACCAGGGAGAAACTGAGAATGTGCTCAGTTTCAATTGGTCTTCAAGGATGACGATGAAGATGAGGAATAGCCAAGTCCAAAGAGGAGTCATTTTCTAGCAAATGAAGCAGCGGTGGAGTTGCTACAATCAGTCTCCAAGTGGGATATTGTTGGGTGTGGAGCATGATTATCTTGTTTACTTTGTATCACAGCATTGGACCCCTATACCTTCAAAGGGGCAGCAACGCCGCCCGTAATTAATCACTGCCGTGGGGGGTCCAGGGGGGGCAGTAGCGCTTTTTGGAGCCCCCCCGCCCCTGGCGGGGGTTTCGGGGGCAGCGCCCCCAAAGCTAAAAATAGATGTAAAATTGCCTTGTAAAAGTATAGTAATTTCTAGTCAATCTGGGCCGTTCATTAGGCAAATGATCTGACGGTAGAAGTTATGTTTAGATTAGGGTTTTTTGCCCTAGAAGGCAACCCCCTTGTATATATGAGGGCATTGTATTGTGGCTATGTATTATGTGTGTATTCTCAGAGCGAGAAACAGAGAGGGAGACTGTGAGAGAGAACAAAGGATATTACAGCGGATCTGCTGTAGGTTTTGTCTCTTCATTTTTGCTGGATAATAGAAAGGAAGGACTGGCTGTTCGGGGTGGACGTAGCCCAAACTGGGTGAACCACATATATCTATGTCTCTCTGGTTTTATGTGTTTTGTGTGCTTGTATTTTCTGCATATTTTATGTGTTGCATTGCTCTGTAATATTTAATTTTCTAACACAAAAGAGTTGTTGACCTTGCTGCCACGTCCCCTCCTTGTGGCCACTCCCCTACCGCCACGTCTCCTCCTCGCATCCACTCCCTTACTGCCACATTTCCCCCTCGCATCTGCTCCCAAAATTCCTCCACCACTCCCTTCCCAACACCTTTCCAACCCACTCCAAAGACTTTTCAATTACCCGTCACCATGTGAACATTTCCTCCTTTAACATATCTTCCCCCATAATCGTTACACTCTAACATTGATTATATAAATCTCTACAAAACTTACCGGTGGCCCCATTCTGCACTCTATTTCCAGGACATCCTACATGAATCTAGTCATCAAACTCAAGTCATAGTTGCATTCATTCAGGAAAACCAGAGCTCCTGTCGCATCTAGTCAGCCCAATTACCCATCATAATCATAGAACAACTACCAAGCGCAAAATTTCTCAGTTGATTCCGCAATTCCCTTCCTCTCTCTGAATTATCATGGCTCCTAAATTGAAATCAATCAAAGGAGAAGAAAACCCTATGCTACCTCCAAATGTTGTATTAGATAACCTACCTTTAGCTGATAAGAACTATTAGATCCTTGAAACTTCTTGTGAATTTGATTATGAATTGCACAATTGGTTAAAGTAGAACCATATAGATCAGACTGATGAATTAGGGCTATGGGACTCCCTCCTTCCCCATTCATGATTTCCCAAACCCACCATTTTCTAGAATTTGTAATATGGTGCTATTACAAGTACATTCCCAGCCAGAAAGCCATTGTAGCCCAGAATGGTGATGTTTTGTTTTCCATTACTGCTGAAAAAATCAATCAAATGCTGCAAATACCAAATAATGAAGCCCTCAAACAATTCTGAGAAGAAGCCGTCATGGATTCGTATAAAACCTTAATTTCTCCACCAAATCTAAAATCAATGAAAATTTCCTACCAGAAAATGCCCAATTACCTAAAAATATTCCTCCATATCCATCCTCCATGTTTCCTGAGATGACAAAGAAAATCATATCCATATTTTTTTGTCTCTTAGGTTACCAATTAGATAAATGGGTAAATGAAGTGATTCTTGGTTTCTTGTCAATATTCTCCAAGGACGAAAATCCTTCCATTTTATTTAATTACAGTGAATTCCTGGCTAACACTATCAATGATCAACTACTGAAATTTTCTACAAAAGGAAGTTTCAAATATGTTTTAGTTCTGGTTTATCTATTCATGTTTTACTGAGCAGAAAGATTTAAATTTTCATTATATAAGTTATATGAGTACGGAGAAGCACAATTAGTGATTCATTGGACCTCCGTAGTGACGTAACATACTACTGAGTTCACCTACAATGATTTTATTGACCAATTTCGATATACAATTGCTTTCTTGTTAAACATTGAAATTCAACCAAGGATACAACCAGAAATAAAAAGGTATCTACACCTTACTTAGAAAAATACGATAGGGGATTGGTACTTGTACCAAAACTACATAAAAATTAGGGTGTATGGTTGTGAATTTCCTCCATACAGGCTAATTGATCGAAAACCCTTAGTGTCGCAGACCTTAAAGGAAAAAAGAGGTAGATAGAGAGAAAAAAAAATTGAGCCGAGTTCAGTAACCTAAAGGAGTTGATTTCATTGGTATAGGTAGATTAAGGAGTTGAGTTCATTGATAGATTTAGATTAAGGCGTTTCATAATGGGAGGCAAGAGGACCTACCAAATGTGTTCAGGACATGTGGACTGAAAGGGCTATGTGTGGCCACCATCAAAAAGTGGGTCAAGTGTTTTCTTGTTCAAGGTAGATTGGTTGTCAAAGGACTAACACCAAGATCTAGTTGTATTCCTTGTATCAATGTGATTGTAAGGGCCATGATCCCTAGGATGAGAGCTCTAGCCTATTCTATTATAGTTTGTAATTTAACAAATAATGGTTTGAAATTTTTAAAAACATCCATGTGCACTAGTTGGTTCCCTTATGTGTGCAGATCTCATTGTGCAAAGTAGATGTTTTGTGGCACTTGAGTGTGTTTGCATCAATTATTCTAAGACCAAACCCAGATTCTTAGGTGTCATGGAAATTCAAAATATGTTGTGTTCACCTAAGAACTAATTGTAACACATCTTAGGCTACTCATGTCCATTCTTAACTCATCCCACTTAACAAGTTACCAAGACAAGGATCATCACATCCAATGGTGGTCATAAAAAAACTAAGCAACACAATTTACATATTGACATGCCATAGCACCTGGCATGTCTTAAAAACATTGGCACTATGTGGCATGTGTTAGCATCCCCTACATTCCTTGGCATTCTTTTAAACACCCTAGCACTTCCTGACATTCCTTGGTAGTTTAGCATACCTTGGCACTGCCTAGCATATAACCTTGTCACTCCCTCCTTAACACACCTATAAATCATTGACACTCCCTGTCACACACTCTTATTTGTTCATTTCCATGCATTTTGATCCAGTTCTTCATTGTGTTTCCCTGACACTCCCTAACACTCCCTAGCACACATTGCCACACCCTAACACCTGATGTAGAAATTTAATACAAAATATTTATTGCCTGGATTCTCCTGATCTAACAATTATATGTCGCTGTTAAATACATAATCTCTTCTACAAAATATTTGCAGAATTTAAAACACAATCGGCAATAGCAATATCATGAAGAAATATCAATCACACATAACACATATAATTTAATCCAGAGAAAGCATGTAGCTAAAAAACCCACTATCTTATATTATGTATTATATCATGGATCATGAAACAATTACATACAAAGCTCCAATCCAAGAGCTCTCAGTACAATATATAATTGTTTCACACTATCATACAAAAATTGGAAAGTTCCTTAGGCAATTTACTACCTCCAGACAGCCTGCCTCCACTGTGTAATCCCAGCAGCTAGAAATCCCTAAATGAATGGAATCATGGTTGCCTTGACTTCGCAATCCTCATGGGCACATCCAATGTGTATATGGTTGCATGTGTGCAACCGATAATGTCACAACTTATAGTCAAATTGTCGCTTTCACCTACATCTCAATTGGGTCTCCACTGGATCTGACATGCATGTAGTTAACAGCAGTAAATATTCAATTGCATGTGAGACCAATGATTGAGAATTAATTAATAATTAATTCACTTGATCTCTCACTAGTGTATCTTCAGCTAAAACTAGCACAACTGAGTTTAACTCACTTAACTGAGTTAAAATACTTTACAACTTTCATAGCTACACTTCTAACTCTGTTACAACTTCGAATCACTCAGTTACAACTAACTCACTTGCATGTCCCACCAACCAACCAATCAATTCCTATAGCTAACTAATTTTTCACTTCAGTTAGCTATTTCCAAGTGCTCATTAACAATAGAATATTTTTTATTGTCCATCTAATATTAAGGGATAATAATAGCCAACATGCATCTATGAATAGACATGCAATCTATAAATAGAACTTACACATACATCTATAAATAGACCTCATCTATAAATAGAATTTGCTCATACATCTATAAATATAAATCCACCTAAAAATAGCCTAAGGCTCCATCCTATGTACGTGCATAATTTTCACTAGGATCTTCTTGTTGAATCTCAACACTCCCTCTTAACAAGAAATGGATTATCCTTCACCCCGATCCTGTCTCTATGGTATTCGAATTTGCTCTTGGTCAGTGCCTTCATCAGAATATCTGCATCATGATCTTCCGTAGGAATGTACTGAAGCAACATGATCTTCCTCTGCACACAATATTTGATATGATGATATCGAATATCTATATGCCTAGATCTATCATGAAACACATAATTAATCGAGAGTTTAATGCAACTCTGATTATCACAATGAATCACTGTCGGATCTAAATGAGAACCAAACAAACCAACCAATATCTTTATCATCCAAATAACCTCACATTCATCTTGACTCACTGCCATGTATTCGACTTACGCTGAACTGAGTGCCACGGATTTCTACTTCCTTCTATACCAAGAAACAATTGTAGATCCAATGCTAAAGATCCCCCTTGATGTGCTCTTTTTGTTCAATGGGTTTCCTGCCCAATCTGCATCCATGAAGCCATCCAATTTCATTTCATCTGTCTGTATGTACCATAAACCATACTCAGATGTGCCCCTCAGGGATCTCAGTACATCGCATGACTCAGCTGGTTAAATGCATAGAAAATCTTCGGTCTCGTGTTCACTAGATACATTAGCAAACCCACTAATTGTCGATAGACAGTAGCATCCTCTTTCCTCTAGTTTCCTGGAAGATGAGTATCCATGGGTTTGCAGCTCTCCATGTGAAACTTACCCAGTATCTCCCTTGCATACTTTCCTGGAGACACAACAAGTTCACCATCTCACTTCCATATTTCCAATCCAAGGAAATAATGGAGGATGATATCCTTCACCTCGAACTCCTTTTCAAGGTCCTTCTTGCATGAGTGTATCATATTCTCATCACTAGTCAACATAAAGAACAATTATTAAAATCTTACCCTCCACCACAACTTGGTATAGGTTTGCATCCGCTTCACTTTTGGTGAATCCCAGTGTGGTGAAATAGCTGTCTATCCAAGTGTACCAAGCACGTGGTGCTTGCTTCAGCCCATACAATGCTCTTTTGATTCAGCACACATGCGACTTGCTGCTGAACATCTCAAATCCTTCCTGTTGCTCTATGTACACCTATTCCTCAATGATACCATTGAGAAACACAGTCTTCACATCCATCTGATGAATGCGCCAGCCCATTTGTGATGAGAGAACAAGGATGGTCCTTATGGAATAATACCTTACGACAGGTGCAAAGGTTTCTTCATAATCAATATCCTTGATCTATGAGAAGCCCTGGGCCACAATTTTGGCCTTATATTTCTCAACACTCCCATCAGTAGCTTGATTTACCTTGTAGATCCATCTCGAACCTACCACTGATTTATCAACCATCCTTGGAATAATTTCCCAAGCACTGTTTCTGAAAATGGAGTCATACTCCTCCACCATTGCATCTATCCATGTGGGCTCTTGCACTGCTTCCTGAAAGGAAGATAGCTCATTCACAATACATTTTCTCATGAGAGCCATGTATCCAGTAAATCGATCAGGAGATTGTCTTTGTCTGTGCTATGAAGTAGGGGCTCCTACATTCTATGCATCATCAAGTCTCAGCCTATTAGCTTCTGTGGTACGCCTTCTACTAGTTCTAATGGTTGGATCTGTGTGAGTGGACTCCTCCACTGCATGATCCTCCTCATGTGGTTGATCCACATCTATAAAATCATATTTGGGAACCAAAAGTTCCTCCTCCACATGCAATTCTAGCTCCTTCTCAAGCAATAATTGCTTGGCTTTCCCCTCATTGAATTTTATATCCCATCGCACCACAGTCATTCAACTGTTTGGAAAATATACATGATAATTATGGGGTGTTTCTATGTACCCCACTAATATCCCAACTTCAATACTCGGCTCCAGCTTCTTCCTGGCGTCCTTGGTCACATGCACATAAACAAATGAGCCAAAAATATTAAAGTGTGAAACATCCAGTCTCTTACTAATGAAAGCTTCTCCAGGTGTACTCATGCCAAGTACTCTATGAGGACAACGGTTTTGCATATAGACTATAGTGTTTCATGCTTATGCCCACAAATTCATTGGTAGGCCTTGATCATGCAACATCGCTCGTGTTTCACCCACGATCGTTCTATTCTTCCTCTCTGCGGCCCCATTTTGCTGTGGGTTATGAGGCGCTATGACTTCTCTTCGAATTCCTTCTTTGCTGCAGAATTCTTTGAATTCATTAGAGATGTATTCTCCACCATTATCGCTCCTCTGAGCCTTCAATTGCTTCCCCGACTCTTTCTCCACCAATGCCTTAAACTCATAGAAATTTTAGAATGTTTGATCCTTCTTCTGCATGAAGAAGATCCAGCATTGACAAGAAAAGTCATCAACAAAAATAACATAGTACTTATGTTTTGCTATTGAAGAAACCGAGAATGGTCCACACACATCTATGTGAACTCTCTCTAGGATCACTGAAGCATGGTTCTCCTTATCATGAAAGGTGGACTTTACATACTTCCCCATGGTGCAACCCTTGCACTAATCTAATTGAGAAAGTGTTCCCATTCGAAGTCTAGTAGATATTTTTTGCATGACTTTCAAGACTCTGTGATGAAGATGACCCAATCACCTGTGCCATAATTTTCCCTCATCCTGGCTCACCACTTTTTCCGCCTTTCCCATCATGGCAGTGCATCCACCTACCTCCAGCTTGTAGAGATTCTTAAATTGAATCCCTATCCTCTTGGCTTGACCCATTGTTTTATGTCACATGAAAGCTTTTCCATCATTGAAAACAACGTCATAGCCTTTGTCCTCCAAAATTATGACTGAGACCAAGTTTTTCTTCAGACTTGGAACATGCATAACATCTTTCAATTGAAATGATTTACCTAACTCCCTATGAAAGGTAATGGTACCAATTCTAGTCGCACTATATTGTCCATCGTCGCCCATGTCTATATGCATTTGAAGATATTTCTCCTCCAAGTCACTAAAAATATCCTTATCTCTTGTCATGTGGAAGGAAGCTCCACTATCCAAATACCACACTGGTGTTAATGAACTTGACACCATGCATGTGATAAAGGAGATTCAAGTTAAAATTTCAAGGCAAGGGCCTCACCAACTGCACCTCCAGTAGCCTTCTTGTTCTTCTTTTGCAGACAGTTAGTAGCAAGATTCCCATGTTCATTATAGTGAAAACACTTCACCTTGGACATATCCAGCTTCTTGCCTTTAGACTCAGATTTAGAATGCAATTTCTTCCCCTTCCCCTTCTTTGCCTTGGCAGCCAAAGCATAATCCTCGTCATAATCATTCTTTGATGAAGAGCCTTCTCTGGTGTTCTGCCTAAACTCCTCCTGCACCAGATCTGACAACAGTTGTTCCCAATCCGGCAATTTTTCTCGTCCGTTGACAGAGTCTTCATAACTGTGCCAACTTTTAGGAAGTCCCAAGAGATCTAATCTCACCGAATCATCATCAGAAATAGTTATTCCCACACTCCCGAGTTCATCCCGACATTGGACAAACTTCATGAGATACTTTGGAATGTTGTCACCCTTTTCCATCTTAATCTTCCTCAGTTTATCTTTGAGCGCCAATTTCCTATGGTCGTTGTTGCTTTGGAAAAGATCCGTCAAAGCCTTTCACATAAAATATGGTGTGGATTTCTCATGAATTCTTGAGACAATGTGGTCTTGTACACCTTCCAACAGAATCCTCCTCGCCTTTGCCACTTTATTTTTCCATGAATCAAGTAATGGAGCATCTGTCGAAGTGGGCTTAGGAACATCATTGTCAATGAATTTGTTCAAGCCATTATCTTTGAGCACCACCTCCATCTTGTCCTTGCAAGAAATTTAGTTTGAGTTGTCGTCGAGTGCATACTCTAACCTCAAGCCATTGAAAGCCATTTTGATGTTAACTCAAATGTAGCACTAAGAAATTATTTCTGCAAATTCCATTTCTTTCCACCAACAAACTCAGCTCCTGCTTCAAAATTTCAATTTTTTGTGCTTTGATACCATGTATAAATTTAATAAAAAATATGTATTCCCTGTATTCTCTTGATCTAACAATTATATGTCAATGTTAAATACAGAATCGCTTCTACAAAATCCTTTCGTAATTTAAAACACAATCGCCAATAGCAATATCATGAAGAAAGATCAATCATACATAACACAGATAATTTACTCCGGGGAAAGCATGTAGCTAAAAACCCCAATATCTTCTATTATGTATTATATCATGGATAATGAAACAATTACATACAAAGCTCCAATCCAAGAGCTCTCAATACAATAGCTAACTGTCTCACACTTTCATACAAAAATTGGCAAGTTCCTTAGCCCATTTATTGCCTCCAGACAGCCTGCCTCCACTGCACAATCCCAACTGATAGCAATCCCTGAATGAATGGAATCCTGCTTTATTTGACTACGCAATCCTCATGAGCACATATAATGTGTGTGTGGTTGCATGTGTGCAAATGATAATGTCACAACTGATAGTCAAATTGTCCCTTTCACCTACATCTCAACTGGGTCTCCACTGGATCTGACATGCATGTAGTTAACAATAGTAAATCTTCAATTTCATGTGATATGAGTGATTGTGAATTAATTAATAATTAATTCACTTGATCTCTCACTAGTGTATCTTCAGTTACAACTAGCACAACTGAGTTAAACTACTTTAAAACTTTCATAATTACACTTCCAACTCTGTTACAACTTCGAATCACTCAGTTACAACTAAGTCCACTTTTATGTCCCACCAACAAACCACTCAACTTGAAATTCCTATAGCTAACTAATTTGCCACTTCAGTTAACTATTTCCAAGTGCTCATTGAGAATAAAATATTGTTTATTGTGAAACTAATATTAAGGGATAATAATATCTGACATGCATCTATAAATATGCATGCAATATATAAATAGAACTTGCACATACATCTATAAATAGACCTAATCTATAAATAGAATTTTCTCATGCATCTATAAATAGACATCCACCTAAAAATAGCCTGAGGCTCCATCCTAGTGTAGGTGCACAATTTTCACTAGGATCTTCTTGTTGAATCTCAACACCTGACACATCTTGGCATGCCGCCCTAGCACTCTAGCATTCCTTGGAACTACCTAGTACCTTGTCACTCTCTCCTTAGAATAGCTAGAGCTCATTGACACTCCCATTAACAAACTCTTATTCATTCATTTCCATGCATTTTTACCTAGTTCTCCGTTGTGTTTCCATTTCATTCCTTAACACTCCTTGGAACATGTTGGTACACCCTAGCACCTAGGACATCTTGGCATGTCACTATGGTCTCTAGCATTCCTTAACACTACTTAGCATACCTTGTCACTCCCTCCTTAGCACACCTGGAACTCATTGACACTTCCAATCACAAACTCTTATTTTTTCATTTCCATGCATTTTGACATATTTCTCCCTTATTTTTCCCTAGAACTCCCAGTTGACACTTCCTTGCACGCGTTGGCACAACTTGGAAACATGCTGCCCTAGAACTCTAGAATTCCTTAACACTAGCAAGCATGCCTTGTCACTCCTCCTTAGAAAACTTGGAGCTCGTTTACACCCCTTTCACACACTCTTATTCATTCATTTCCATCCATTATGACATAATGTTCCCTTGTGTTTCTCTATCACTCCATAACACTCCTTAGCACACATTGGCACACCCTAGAGCTTGGCACATCTTGGCATGATTTCCTAGCACTTTATCATGCCTTGGCACTGCCTAACATACCTTGTCACTCCCTCCTTAGCACACATATAGCTTGGTAACACTCCCTATCACACACTCTTATTAATTCATTTCCATGAAATTGAAACTAGTCCTCCCTTTTGTTTCCCTGGCACTCCCTAGCATGTGTTGGTGCCACACCCTAGCACCTAGCACATATTGGAATTCCTAACATGCCCGGGAACTTTCTAGAATGTGTTAACACTTCCCGGGATTCCCTACACACCTTTTCACTCCCTAGTTTTCATGCCCTCATAGATAGCCTTACTTTTTTGCGACTTGGGAACCCAACCAAGTCATTGCAAAATAGTGTTGTGTCTAGCCCAAAGTCTCCCTACGTATGAAATTTCTTTATCCATCCCCTTATCACAAGCCTAGGATTGCCTCCTGCAAGTCCTATTATGAAATTCTCCTAATATGCTTCGTCAATGGGACATCTCGAATTCATTGACACTCCCTGATAAACACTCTTATTCGTTCCTTTCCATGCACTTTGAACTATTTCTCCCTTGTGATGCCTTCACACTCCAATACACTCCTCAACATGAATTGACACTATATGGAATGTGTTAGAACATGTTTTCCTTCATTTGAATTCCATGGCACTCCTTATCTATCATGCCCTCATAACTACCCTTATTGTTTTTTAAACTTGGGAACCCAACCAAGTTGTGCCTCTACTACAACAACTTAACCAGGTTTCATTTACTACAACTAGACTATGCCTTGTTCACCTAAGAACGGATTGTAAATCATCTTAGGCTACTCATTTCCAATCTTAACTCATCCCACTTAACAAGTTATCAAGTCAAGGCTCATGTCCAACCATGGCCATAAAGCAACTAATCAACATAGTTTACATCTTGACATGCCATAACACCTGATACGTCTAACAATCCCTTGGCACTATGTGGTGCATGTCTAGAAAGAGTTCCTTTAAGAGAATGAAAAACATGATTGCACCATTACTTACATAAGTAATTGTGATATCTACCCGAATGAAATTAGGTAACTAACTACATAAGATATTTTAAAAGTGACATTTTAAAGGTTTGTTTTATATCAATGTATGTGGGTTATTATGTTTTTTTTCCAAATAATTTACATATGACTAAATTTTTAAATAGTACATGACTCTAATATTATTTCTGTTACATGCTCCTAGGTTATAATTCAAAGCATCATAGGTACTAAAATTCATGAAACTCTTCTTTTCTACTCTAAATAAGTAAAATTCTCGAGTGTGTTACTCTTAATATTCAAACTTGCACTATTAAGACTACTTACTCTAATTGTTATTGTTCCTCCATAAGTAAGATGAGTATGAGAAGGACTTGAACCATTATTAACACGTAATGTAGTGTTACCTAATCGTATTTAAGAAGCATAAGGAGTGGGGTTGGTACAAGGTCAACTTTGCTATCGTCTAGTGCCATGCCCACTACTAGGCTATAATCCTCTACAGGCCTTAGGATATGGTTTCACATTAGTTGATTTGATTCTTTGTCATCCAAAATCTCATCCTACATTGCATACAACCTACTACTTTTTAATCACATATCTCTCATATCCCCACTCCAGTGTGTTCATTAGACCTCGTTGAGGTGCCTTGAATACTACTCTTTATTGTGCTATATTTTATCATCAACCTTTTGTTTCACAACCACCCACTCGCCAACTCACCTTTCCCATTGAAATTATCCAACTCTCTCATCCTCACTTCACTACTCTCTTCCTCATTAATCTCCTTTTGAAACTCCTCATTGCCTTCTTCATTTTCCCTCATAAAGTTCAACCACCACTCATTAGTTATATCTACTTCCTCAAATTTTATTCAACATTATCTTTATCTTTTATGTCCTTCATGGTCATTTAGTCCTTTGAGATCTCATAATTTCCAACCCCATTGTAGCCAATTACTTAATACAAAGTTTTACACCAACACGATCAAAATGTTAGTAAGAAATAAATTTTCCTTCCTTAACAATTCTTGTAGGGTTTTTGTTCACTGATATATCTCAAAACCCATATTCCTTAGCTTTTGAGTACAAATAGTACAATTCATGGGATTTATGTTTTTTGAATATCAAAAATTTTCATTTCCCTCGTCTACTTCCCTCGCATTGCACGATTTTTCCAACGAAGGAGGAGGAAGCGTGTGCCCATGTTTTCATAGGTATTATTCTTCATTGAACTCAAGAAATTGGATTCCCGGTGCCTCCAATAATCATGATTTCATTTTACATAAATATTTTTTCAGTTGAACTGAAGAAATTGGATTCTTGGTGCCTCTGATCGTGCCTCCAATCATGGCGAATTCATTTTACAGAAGGAATATGTCACTTCAAAACTATTATAGACAAGCGCAACAACACACTCAAGAGGTTGTATGTTCAATATTCTACTGCGGAAGATGAAGTCGAAGGCGTGGGTGATAATCTATTGAAGATTTTGTTGACTCACCTCTGTTCATGAGTCATTCCTATAGAAAACATGCCATCTTGCAGAATGTCTACCATGCCCATAATTAAAATTTTGATGCTAATCCAAATAAAATGGGAATTTTCCAACACATTTTAGCGATTTGTAAGAACCGTGGGATAACTATCACCAACTAGTGAATTGATACATATTAGAAATAATTTATGCCCATTTTAAACCCTTTCGTGATTAAAACTTGAGATGTCATGGGTGTGGGTGCCTCTGCTACTTTATTGGTCTTTAACAATGAATTGGAATTCACCAACCACAACATAGAATCCCTCTTCAACGTTGGACGATTTACCAAGAAGGGAAAAAGACAAGCCTAGGCTATATTGGCGAGTAAGGTATTCATTTCTTAAAACCTGTATTCATAAAACAAAAGGAAGTTGGGGTGATAGGGAGGATTTTCAATCCTTGACTATCTATTGTTTAGATAAAATTTAATATCTATTTCTAAATTTGCAGATATTGGGCTTAAAAACTTCGTGGAATGGTTGCGCATATGCAACATGTTATGCAAACAATATAAATTTTGGTGATCGGGAACTTTTTCTAGCCCTGATTGCTAAGATAAAAGTTGCACTAGGCATATAAATTTGAATAGTTTGTCTTTAACTGCTTTGGCTCATGGTTGTTTAGATGAAATATGGTATAAAAGGTTAAAAACATAATAGAATTGTGGTGATTGGGAGTTTTTTGTAGACCTGTATTTTTAGATAGAATTTGGTGTGTGTTTTTAAATTTATGGAATTTGGGTTTAGGATATTTGGTCATGGTGTTTAGATGAAATAATTTTTGAAAACAGGATGGAATTGAGGAAATTGGGAAAATACAGTGTTGGGATAACATTGTTGAGAATACAATGTAAATGGTACAACAACAATAGGTTCAAAATATAAAATGATATCCTATCTCTTCATGGCTTGCATTTTAAATTTGAATTCTTGTAAAAAATTAACATATTTGGTGGTCATGACTTTCCAATTCAATCATACTCAAACAAGTTAAAATATTTTAAGCTTTATGAAGATGACCAAGAGAAATTGACAGTATTTGTATCATGTCTTTGAGAAATAACTGTAATATCGAACATCAAGGTGGTTGAAGGTGCTAAAACAACAATGCCCACTTCCTCCAAAGCAGGCCTTGCAACATCCAACCCTATCATTGACTCATATTCTTTATCCACAGTTGCTTCTACTTGAGCAAACCATTCCACCAATGTAGGGGCTTTACCATAATATTTTCCAATTTCATTTTTAAAAGGCTTACCATTTGGATCATATACCATCTGTATATAAATTGGGGAAATAAAATCATATGGTGTAGCTTCCTGCCAAGAAAACTGCACCATCATGATGATTTGAGGCCTTACACATTCTCCCTTTGCATCCCTTTGGACCCACTTGAGCCTCCATGTAACACTCATAATTTTTCACTCTGTCTATATTTTTTCATAATTTCCCTCGCTCAAGTGCTATCACACTTGCATTATCTTTGGTACCCAAATCAGCATCTGCTTTAGCTGCCTTGTCCATAGCTCTAGAAACCATCGAGGCTCCTGAAGAAAAATAACTACTATTAACAGCTTCTATTCTTGCACTGTATGTTGCTTTCCTAGTCACAGTCAAGGTTGTTTTTGTTTTCTCCACAATGAACTTGCCCAAAGATTTCAGTTTGGTTGTAGCAGTATGGGTGACTTGATACTTCTTGTATAACTAATTATATTTTCTTAATGTGTCCTTTCGAACACTCCATTTTGACACTAATGTAAATGTTCCATTCTAGTATCTAAAGGATCACAATCCGAGTCCATCCCTTCGGTCCTTGACCTCCGGCTGATTAAGGCACTATGTCGAGTCCTTTTTCGAGTGCAAATAGTGAATTTTACGATGGTTGTTGCATAACATTGGGGACAAAATTTACCTGTGTGTAATAGTAGAGTGGTTGAGCATCCTTATTACAAGGTAGCTAACAGTGGATAAAGACCAAGAACAACAAAAACAAAGGGGGAGACCTCGATAGGCAGAGAGCTGACACATTTTTTTGGGATGCATGCTAAGTGTTTGAAAAATATCACGAATCAACCGTATAACAATTGAAGTAATAGTTCTTTCCTTTGCAATATTTTTACATGACCTGTGATAGACTTAGACATGGATTCCGAAAAATTCCTTGAAATCCTGTCAGAGCCCACAACTTCACCTAAACCTGCTGTAATAGTGGCTAAGGTTCAAGGGGTACAATGTGAAACTGGGGTCCATGAAAAAGAAATGAAGTCGGATTTCTCATTCTAGACATCCCAAGTAAAACAAATGTTGTGGAAAATGGGATTTCTGGAAACTAAAAACAAAAATCTTCATTTATAAGTACATGCCCTCTCTACTAGATTTTTGAAGGTGGAAGTGGATAAATTATCCCTTAAAAATATATTACATTATAGCAAAGAGAAGGATAATATCCATCCTCCAAATGATACATTTCTTGCAGAAATTCTTGACCTTAAAAGAAAGCAAGAAGAAATTTGATCCCAACAGGCCACCTTCAAACAAGAATTTGAGACACACATCAATTCTTGGGCACAGGTGTTTTGGGCAAAGGATAAACCTCCTACCCCTCTTGCAATAGTTGTAGAGGTGGTGGAAGAAAAACTTGAGGAAGAACGCACTAAACGAGTGAGAGAATTGAATATCAAGGTGAGAGGTCTCCCCTTACCTCACCCTTCTACGGACCCTATGGAAATGGGGGCTATATTCCCTCGAGATACCCTTAGCCTCTCCGATATAGCTCTGGATAGAGACTGGCTAGGCTAAGACTCCACTCTCTTCCTAAGGTTTCAGAATACATCCAATCAACTTCACGCCCTCAGGGCTAAGCGGAAGTTTTTTCTCTTCCCACCAATATTTTCTTGGATGAGGACCTCACTCAAGCATAGGTTGTGGAACTGAAAAAAATAGGAAAACAGGTTATGGCAGCATGAGAGGCAGGGAAATGGGAATTTATCAAAAATCTCTGGGAAGTCATTCAAAACTCATTCCCACCTAGATGGGAACCTTGAACTAGAGGTTACAAATGACGGGCCCGCTTGGGGAGACGAAGGGGTACATGCATCTCTATATGTTTTTGGAATGGCAATGGATCTTTCTGGTTATCGTCGAGACTCTTGTATGACTCTCTTGAATCAACGGACATCCTCTTCCTGACCCAGACTCGCGTGAGCCCTGTTCGACCTCTCCCAGATACTGTAGGTTACTATTGGTTCTCAGTTTTTAGTCAAGAGACAAGGAGATCGGGAGGGACCAGAGGATTAGGTGGAGTTTCTTGTTTATCTAGTGACTCACTCTAGAATTTTAATCCAAGTTTTCATTGATGGCAATAGTTTGATGAAGGATATGCTAGACTATGACCCTATGTTGAATAAGCCTAACAATGAAGATGACCTTGGAGACAGAATTTTACTCTCTGCACATAAATATTCAAGGTCAGTTATAAAGGAAAAATATTTTGGACACCTTGGAGGAATCTTTATACATTAAGTTGTATACCATATTATAAAGCATAATTTTAGCTTTCCAACGAGATATTACTCAGCCAAAATCTGCTAGCGGTTTCAAAGTTATTAATTTTTCAAGTTAAGGATATATTTCTGTGTTTTGAGCTGACCTATGCTCAGGGATACAAGTCAACCTCCAAACAAGGTCATGTCTGTTCATTGCAAAGAATACTATATATATAGTATTCGTACTCATTTTTTTGACACAGTTTTTTGGAGGACACAACACAGTACTCGATTAACAAAGATACACCACAGACACTCAATTCACACCTTGTGAACTTAATGAAGTTTTAGAAGCTGAGACATCTGTGATAAGGTTTGAATACTTATTAAGAAGTATTATCTCTACGCAGAAAGATACAGGATTTTTGTGGCTCACTGTAACACTTTCAGGCCTGTATTTTAGTATTGTTGTAGCTCAGACATTCTGAGATCACCCTCGGGCTGTGGAGTATTGCTGTAGCTCAGACATTCTGAGATCACCCTCGGGTTGTGGAGTATTGCTGTAGCTCAGACATTCTGAGATCACCCTCGGGTTGTGGAGTATTGCTGTAGCTCAGACATTCTGAGATCACCCTCGGACTGTGGAGTATTGTTGTAGCTCAGAAATTCTGAGATCACCCTTTAGACTGTGGATTTTTGTTGTGGCTCAGACCTAATATAACTCTCAAGACCGTTCACTCTTGTTGTGACCTAGGCATATACATAAAGGACTGTTTCAGGCTTGTATAAAGGACTGTCTCAAGCTCGAATATGTGAAGGATAATCTTGAAGTGCTGGATTGAAAAACAAACAAGTGGAGGAGGGCCCAAGCCCAGATTTACATTCTCAAGACCAGATTATGATTACAACATTAATTCATAACTAAGTACAGTCATATTTTCAGTGGAGGAATAGCTACACCACCAAGGACAGTCCAACACACTGAGATAATTGTGGTGTGATCATCAATGCATATGCCGTTTTTTTATCATAATTCATTTCCTATAAAATTTCACAGGCAATATGGCCCAGAGCTCTCAAATTCCCCCTTTTCAGCCTTGGAAAATCATTCTCACACCCATTGTTACCATTTCCCGCCTCAAAAACACCTCATAAAAGGCTAAAAATCCATATCTGAAATATTTAAAGCGTAGCTCCTTCGGCCCTAGCCCTTCTGTCTTTTCTTCCATGTAACCCGGACGCTAGACCAGGCGCTAGTCTGACGCGCGCTTATCCAATATATATCGGGCGCATCCTGAGCCGTCGATCTGTGCAGATCGAACGATATTTGCTTATCTCTACCACGCCCGTAGCCCACCTATTCACCGTCCGATCAAATCATAAATCTACGATTCGCAGCCCACCAGTCCTGGTGGTCCCCGCACCCAAAACACTGTTCAAAACCGGGTGGTATGTATCGCACCGCCTTTCGGCGGAAGGCGGTAATTCTCCTTGGGCTAGCGATTCCATACAACGCTCACCACGTGTCCTCACGTATGGCCCGAATACCGCCCTCCATCATGCGTTATTGTTCGGAAAAAAACGCGCAGCGATATTCATCACAGTCGTCCGATCTGAGAGCCTTCATCCGACGGTCATCACGCTCCGAAGCTGCACGGGATTTAATGCAGGAAAATCACACCCCGGGCCCACTGTCCATCATCCCCGACACTCTTTCAACCGTCAATCTCCTCCCGAGATCAGACGGCTGATATTTCATCATCCCCGCTGTTGACTCGGTCTTTCTCCACGTCATCATCCCCACGTATCTATCACATTTCTTCCTCCGTCATTTATACATTACATTCATATGTTTATTTTAATGTTCCGCATTATAAACTTTGGCCAGCCCTTCTGCCATTATTTCCACTACGTTTTCTTCGTTACCACCCTGCATGTTTCCGCCGCTTCATCACGTCGCTCTGTTACACAGTCGCTTCCATTGCATTGTCGTCCCCCATGCATTTGTTTTCTTCACAGCTTTGTGTGTTTTGCAGGTTGACAGCGACGGAGAATTATCATAATTTGCAGCATCCATTACAAGAGCCGAACACACATCAAAGGAACATTTTTCGGAGCAAAATTATGAAGAAAGTCCTCGAAAGCCAAATCGACAAGACTCTAATTTAAGAGGCAGGGTTAAGATTTGTCAAACCCTGCAAGGACATTCAAGGCACCGATTTCACAGATGGAGGTATTAATGGGGCAGATAAATAATATCTGTGATCAGCAGAGAATTAAAGGAAGGTAGCTGAAGATTTTGGGGGCCTTTTCCTAGCCTTTTGAAGCAGAGTACCAAATTGAAGATCCTGCACATCATTCGGAAGATCTATACACAGAAAACAATGTCCTCAAGGCTTTATTTCAACTGAGTTTTATTTCCAAGCAAGGAAGGATATTTGTGTGATTTTACTGCTTTTCCATGTCCCTGGAAAGACTTTTACCCAGTGCATTTATTTCAGTTAGTAGGCCACAAAGTACAAACAGCACAGTATAGTCATTCAGTAGTATGGGCTCGAATGTTTCCGCCATTTTGCTTTAATTATGCAAATTAAATGTTCCTCACCTACCTCTTTCACTATGTTTTTGGTTTCTCCTATAAAAACTATGAAGAAACGCATTGTAAAGGTTCCAGATTTTTATCAGAAAATTATGCAGTGAAAGGCTTTTTGCATACATTTTGTAAAATTCTTGTATGAAGGCTCAGAGCCCATAGGGTCTCAGTGAGGAGGAGTTCTATCTGTCAGAGAGGATTCTGGTCTTTGGTATTTCACAGTCTGTATCTCTCTTTATTGTGTTAGACTAATAGAAAATTTCATTTCATCCATCTTTCTTGTATCATGTTTTGGAATGCGAGTGGCTCACTGATTTCTGGTATGGATTCATCCTAGTTGACGCCCATGCTCGGATCAGTCAAGCGCTTTAAATATGGCTCATGCATGATATTCTGTTCCATTACTCATCTAAACCATACTTCTGCTATATTAGTTGCTTTTGGAGGGTGCTTTTAAAATGATATTATCATGTATGGATTCTTAGATTGGTAAGCCCATGCATGGTGGTATTGTATATCTGGGTATCAGCTCAATGTAAACTAGTATCTTCTTAATACTTCTTTCACTACATATACCTTCTGATAATTTATGTCTGTGAAGTATTTCTAAATCGGCCCGCTTTGCAGTAAACTGTCTCTGAATTGTCTATTGTTTTTTATTAACAGTTCTGCATCTTGCCTCTGCAGTATCTCTTTTCCTGTGTCAGTTTCTGAGAGTTTGGTCCCATTCTATTTCATTTCCCTGTTTACAGAAGATAGCATGTGAGCTGAAGCTGACAACTTCTTACATTATATTATATGCTCCTTGCTATGCTAACATGTCCTAGGCACTAGTCTATCACTACTCTAGACTGTCTCTAGGAATGACAACATCTTTCTGGTGCCGTTTCTGGGGACGAATTTAAGAAAATCAGAATCCCTGGGCCTCGACAAAATTTTATTCGCTCTTCAAGTAGGTGAGCATGGAGAGTTGAGAGTTGTAGATCCCTCACCTTGGCGACTCCACATTTGTTATTTGATATATCCATTTGCAGTCCTGGCTCCTTGTAAGCCACATTTGAGGTCAGATACATCTAAGCCAAAGACACCTTCAGTGTCTGACCCTGACCATATTATACATAGAAGAAATTGGAGGGAGAGGAAATCAGCCCATTCCCAAATTCCTGAAGTGTCTACAGAAGACTTTACATCCTCTTCTTCTCAAGAAACTCAAGTGCCAAATCCCGACTCCAATGTGGGAGATAATGATTATTATTACTCAGACAGTCCACCCCGAGAGGGTATCAGAAATAAAAGCAGTCTTCATCCTACTCCTGAGGTTGAAGAGGTCAAGGAAGTAACTAAAGTATCTCAGTTAACAGACCTTTGTTCCCCTCAACCCCTCAAGCTGCAATTGAATATATTCCTATTATTATTCATACTCCACTTCCTCCTCCTCTTCCTCCTCTTACTCATCAAACTATTGCACTACCTCCACCTCCTCCAATGGCTAATGCCCCAGCCTTCTTGATGAATAAATATTCTCCCCTGGCATTACCCCAAGTTTTGAATGATATGCCCCAAGATTATCTGAAGGTCTTGCCCAGATTCAATGGGGAAAACGATATTGATGCCCAAAAACACCTTGAGACTTTCTGCTCGTTTGCATAGAACTTTAATGTTGAACATTTAGATGTGGTCTTAAGACTGTTTGTGCAATATTTAGATGGTGAAGCTCGAAATGGTTTAAGACATTGGCTGGCCGTTCTATTACCACTTGGGATAACATGGAAGACACTTTTCTCAGGAAATGGGGAGAGAAAAATGATCATGGAAATTGTCTCATTCAGTTCAATACACTTAAGAAAATACACAATGAAGGAGTGTCAGAATTTATCAAGAGATTTAATAAGTTGTATCTAAGTATCCCTGTTGATATGAAACCCCATCAAACTGCTACTAAAGTTGTTTTTGTAGCAGCCTTTGATTCAGAATTTGGTTTCTCTCTCAGAGAAAGAAAGCCTGCTACTTTGGATGATGCTCAGGTAGATGCAGTAGAGTTGGAAGCAAACTTTGCCTCCACTGGAAAATCAAAAGGAAGGCCCGAACAAGATAACAGAAGAAGGGGCAAAGAGGAGGCATCTACTTCTAACCAAGACAAAGATTCAGCCAACGAAAAAATGGAAGAAATGAGCAAATTGATTAATAAAATGGTCAAGCTTGAACTGGAAGCCAAGAATTCAGCCTTCAGGAATTTTCAGAATGCTCCCAACAGAGGTTACAATCCTCAATATAGGAAACCACCCTTGCAGATATTGCCAAGGGAAGCAAAGGAGCAACAGGATCAAGTACCACACCCACTGTACCTGGAAGGTCCAGTAGATGACTCCACTGAAGATGCTGCCTATGGACTGGAGGATGCAAATCTTGCCTTCTCAAATAGTGATGGAGAAGAATGCTCGTTGCAAGAAGAAGAAAAGACCAGAGACACTGAAGAAGCAGAATTTGATCATTATTGTAAATAGTTTAATGATTTCATGCAAGCACATTTCAATAGAAGATATGATCTCAGATCTTCTAGGAAGCGGACTCGTACCCAAGAGCAAGGAGAAGAGCTACCCCAAAAGGAAGCACCTGCTCAGAAGGAGACTACAATGCAGAAAGCCACAGACAAAGGTAAGCAACCTCTAAATAAACCTTTGCAATATAATGATCAAATTCCTTCTTCTTCAAAGGTAGTCATTCCTCCTAATACCGAGTCTGTGTCAAAAGAAGTCAAGCCCCTAGTTGAAAACAAAGAGTCAAAAGAGGTTGTGATAGAAAATTCCCCCCCTGTTTTCAGCCTGCAAAAGGAACTTGAAAAGGTCAAAATCCTAGTCCCCTTGACTGAACTGTTGAAACAGCCAGCATATCAATCTCAAGTAACCTCTTTCATGCTCCCCCCAGAAGCACCAATCATCCCAGATCGTCTCAACCTTCAAGAAGAAAGACCTATGGTAGTTTTTGGCCCACACGTCGAGGAGATAGATCCCTCTACTCCTCCCTTCTATGTGTCTCTAGTAATCCATGACCTACTATTACATAACTGCATGTTAGATTCTGGAGCTTCACATAATCTTATGCCTCTGTCAGTCATGGAACAACTAGGTTTACAAATCACACGTCCATATAAAGACCTCTATTCATTTGACTCCAAAAGAGTTAAATGCTTGGGAATGATCAAAGATCTGGTGGTCAATTTGGCCCAAATCCCAGCAAAAAGTGTGGTAATGGACATAGTGGTAGCTGACATCCCAGATCGTTTTGGTATGTTGCTGTCAAGGTCCTGGGGAACAAAAATTGGTGGATCATTCAAGATGGATTTAACATATGCTACTATTCCAGTTTTTGGGGGCCAAGAGAGGAGATTGTATAGGGAGACTAGATTTATCAAGATGGTGACTAAGGCTGACAATTCTGTAAATTCACCAGTATACAGTAAAGAAGGAGACTTTTCATGTTTGATGCTGGAAGAAGATCAAGATTATGCTCATGAACCATCCTTTTTCCAGATCAAGACTGAGCAGCCTTCATAGGGTCATGAAGCAAGAATATGGACACTACATTTTGATGGAGAAAATTCAAGAGAAGGAAATGGAGTTGGAGTGCTATTGGTTTCTCCTTCAGGCAGATGGGTCCCTCTGTCCTTCAAACTAGAATACGAAGCCACCAACAATGTGGCTGAATATGAAGCACTCCTGTTAGGATTGCAAACAGTCAAGAATATGAATATACAAAGTTTAAAAGTTCTAGGAGATTCAGAACTGGTGGTCAGGCAAGTTAGGAATCAATGTCAGACCAAACATCCTAGGCTAAGGGCTTATAGGAATGAAGTTTGGACATGGTAGAAAAATTCTTCTTGGCATTCAATATACAGTTCATGCCCCGAGAACAGAATAGGGTGGCTGATTCCCTTGCTGTGGCTGCTAGCACATTTCGACCACCTCAGAAACCTCTTTTAAGATATGAAGTAGAGATACGTTATCGGCCATCAATCCCAGATAACATCAAGCACTGGCAGGTATTTGAAGGTGAAGAACATATGAAGAGATTCCTGGAAACAGTGGGAGAATTCTCCAATATGGAGATTGATGATGAAGAAGAAGTAGAATCTGAAGATATTTCAAAAAGAAATTGGGAGGAAAAAGTGGCAGGTAACAAAGTGTTGCAGTTAAAGGGAAACATAATACCTAGAGGACTGGTGCCTCTAGAAAGATTATTTGACAAGAATAATGTCTCATTGCAGCCGAGCAAAGTGGTAGAAGAGAATCAGGTAGAAGACCTGAATTTGGGTACTGAGGCTGACCCCAAAATTGTAAAATTGTCCAAGAAAATCCCTGGGGAATATAAAGAGCTATATCAGAAATTATTTCATTCTTACAAAGATGTGTTTGCATGGTCCTATCAGGATTTGAAAACTTTTGATATCAGTATTATGCAGCACAAAATTCCATTGAAGGCAGATGCAAAGCCCTATAAGCAGAAGCTCAGACAAATAAATCCCATGCTGCTGCTTTCTATTGAGAAAGAAATTAAGAAGTTGCTGAAAGCCAAAATAATTGTACCTTTGAGGTACTCTGAGTGGGTGGCAAACCTTGTCCCTGTACGTAAGAAGAATTGAGAGATAAGGCTGTGTGTGGATTTTAGGAATTTAAACAGAGCATCCTTAAAGGATAATTACCCACTGCCTAAAATGGATCACATTCTGCAGAAGGTGGTTGGAGCTTCCAGAATGTCAATGATGGATGGATTCTCTGGTTATAACCAAGTGGTTGTACTTCCAGAAGGTCAAAATAACACTGCTTTCACCACACCATGGGGTACATTTATGTATGCCAAGATGCCTTTTGGGCTGATTAATGCAGGGGCCACTTTTCAAAGGGCAATGGACATTGCTTTTGTTGGGGAGAAAGATAAATTCCTGGTGGTCTACCTCGATGATATCACTGTATTTTCCAAAAATGATGCTGAGCACATTGAACATCTACGGAGAACTTTTGAGAAATGCAGAAGGTATGGTCTCTCTCTGAATCCTCAGAAGTCCTTATTTGCACTAGAAGAGGGAAAGATTTTGGGCCATATCGTGACTAAAGATGGGGTGAAGATAGATCCTAAGAGGGTAGAGGTTATAAACGGTATTACTTTTCCCAGGAATAAGAAAGAAGTACAAGTATTCCTAGGGCGCATTAATTTCTTGAGAAGGTTTATCCCTAACTATGATGAGATAGTTAGGCATATAACAGATATGCTGAAGAAGAATAATGAGGTAAAGTGGTCACAAGAATCACAGGAGGCATTTACCAGGATAAAGAATGCTTTTGCAGAAGCCCCTGTGCTGGCTGGACCAGATTATGATAAACCTTTCATAATTTTTTCTTTTGCATCACCTCATACAATAGCAGGAGTTTTATTGCAGAAAAATGAAGAAGGGTATGAGCAGCCTATTGCCTTTTTCAGTCAGGTGCTTTGTGATGCAGAGTTAAAATACAACATATTGGAAAAGCAAGCATATGCCCTAGTGAAATCCCTCAAATAATTTCGTGTATATATTTTAGACTCCCACATCACTGCATTCGTACCTGCAGCTGCTGTAAAAGATATTCTTATTCAGGGGGATAGTGAAGGAAAAAGGGGGAGATGGATTGCCAAAGTACATGAGTATGACTTAGACATCCGCCCTACTAAGCTGATCAAAGGACAGGGGCTTGCCAAAATTTTATCTAAATCAAACTATCAAGCTTTGGGCATAAATTTGTCCATTATAGTAGGCGAAGAATCTGAGGAGAAAGAAGAACGACATGGAATTGGAGTAGCTACTCCAGAAACACATATAAAGTACCTTACCAGTCAGTGGTATAAAGAGATAGTGGAATATCTCCTTACACTCAGCTGCCCTCCAAGTTGTGATAAAGCTAAATACAGAGCATTACGATTGAAATCGCAGAAGTACATAGTTGCAAATGGCCGGCTATACTGGCGAAATCCCTCAGGCATCTTACTCCTGTGTCTCACAGAAAATGAAGTAGAGAGAATTATTGCAGAATTTCATGAAGGGATCTGTGGAGGTCATTACAACTGGAGGGCCATAGCTCATAAAGTTCTGAAAGTTGGCTTCTATTGGCCAAAGCTTTTTGGGGATGTTTTTGCCAGGGTAAGAGCATGTGATAAATGTCAGAAATTTGCTGAGAGACAGAAATCAGCACCATTTCCCCTGATTCCAGTGCATGTGGATGAACCATTCAAACAATGGGGTATTGATTTTATAGGTGAGATACATCCTCCATCGAGTGAACAACATAAATGGATATTAACAGCCACGGATTATTTCACCAAATGGGTGGAAGCCATACCTGCAAGGAATGCTACAGATACTGTGATCATAAAGTTCATGGAGGAAAACATCATATCCAGGTTTGGCTGTCCTACTAGGATAGTGACTGATAATGCACAGGCCTTCAAGTCTGCAAAATTTACGAATTTCTGCCAGCAATAAAATATCATACTGAGTCACTCTACAGCTTACTATCCACAAGGAAATGGCTTGGCAGGGTCTTCAAATAAAACTCTGGTGAGGGCCTTAAAGAAGACTATCGATGAAAATCAGAAGAATTGGGATTCCCAATTGAAATTTTCTCTATGGGATAATAGAATCACCAGTAAGAGAGAAACTGGAAAATCTCCCTATGAATTGGTATATGGACGAGCAGTAGTTTTTCCTGTATAGCTGGCGTTACCAATGGCCCGCTTCATGCAAGAAAGCCAGGAGGAACCTGATGACATGATCAGGAGAATCAATCAATTAGTAGAATTAGAAGAAACATGAGGCCAGGTGAATCAGAGGTTAATATAATATCAAGAGAAAATGAAACACATTTTTGATCAGCACGCAAAAGACAGGAAACTGCAGATGGGTGATTTGGTGCTCAGATGGGATATCCGGAGAGCTGAGAAGGGAAAAAATGGTAAATTCGACCCCCTCTGGTTTGGTCCTTTCAAAATTGTGGAACAAGGAGGAAATAATACTCTCAGGTTGGAGAATTTACAGGGCGACTTGCTGGATGCCCCTGTAAATGGTAAATTTCTTAAACCCTATTTCCAGTTCTAATCCAGGCAGGGACAGCCTGATGTACTATATTGTATTTTAGTTTTTGTTTTATCTTTGTTCGAATAATGTTGATGTTGTGATGAATTATAAAGTGAAAAATGGAGGCGCTGGAGATCCGAGTCTGTATACAGGATGATCAGAGGGTCTGCGAGTTCTCGACACGTACAGGGATGAACGTGTTGTCCCCAGGTGGAGCCGATGTTGATCATAATTCATTTCCTATAAAATTTCACAGGAAATATGGCCCAGAGCTCTCAAATTCCCCCTTTTCAGCCTTGGAAAATCATTCTCACGCCCATTGTTACCATTTCCCACCTCCAAAACACCTCATAAAAGGCTAAAAATCCATATCTGAAATATTTAAAGCGTAGCTCCTTCAGCCCTAGCCCTTCTGTCTTTTCTTCCATGTAACCCGGACGCTAGCCCAGGCGCTAGTCCGACGGGTGCTTATCCAATATATATCGAGCGCATCCTGAGTCGTCGATCTGTGCAGATCAAATGGAGTTTTCTCATCTCTGCCGCACCCGTAGCCCACCTATTCATCTTCCGATCAAATCATAAATCTACGGTTCGCAGCCTGCCGGTCCTGGTGGTCCCCGCACCCAAAACATTGTTGAAAACCGGGTGGTATGTATTGCACCGCCTTTCGGCAGAAGGCGGTAATTCTCCTTGGGCCAGCGATTCCATACAGCGCTCACCACGTGTCCTCGCGTACGGCCTGAATACCGCCCTCCATCGCGCGTTATTGTTCGGACAAAGACGCGCAGCGATATTCATCACAGTTGTCCGATCTGAGAGCCTTCATCCGACGGTCATCGCACTCCGAAGATGCACGGGATTTAATGCATGCAAATCACACCCCGGGTCCACTGTCCATCGTCCCCGACGCTCTTTCAACCGTCGATCTCCTCCCGAGATCGGATGGCTAAGATTTCATCATCCCTGCTATTGACCCGATCTTTCTCCACGTCATCATCCCCACGTATTTATCGCATTTCTTCCTCCGTCATTTATACATTACATTCATATGTTTATTTTAATGTTCCGCATTATAAACTCTGGCCAGCCCTTCTGCCATTATTTCCACTATGTTTTCTTCGTCACCACCCTGCATGTTTCCGCCACTTCATCACGTCGCTCTGTTACATAGTCGCTTCCATTGCATTGCCGTCCCCCATGCATTTTTTTTCTTCACAACTTTGTGTGTTTTCCATGTTGACAGTGATGAAGAATTATCATAATTTGTAGCATCCATTACAAGAGCCGAACACACGTCAAAGGACCATTTTTCAGAGCAGAATTATGAAGAAATTCCCCGGAAGCCAAATCGACAAGACTCCAATTTAAGAGGCAGAGTTCAAATTTGTCAAACCATGCAAGGACATTCAAGGCGCCGATTTCACAGATGGAGGTATTAATGGGGCAGATAAAGAATATTTGTGATCAATAGAGAATTAAAGGCAGGTAGCTGAAGATTTTGGGGGCCTTGTCCTAGCCTTTTGAAGCAAAGTACCAAATTGAAGATCCTGCACATCATTCGGAAGATCTATACACAGAAAACAATGTCCTTAAGGCTTTATTTCAACAGAGTTTTCTTTCCAAGCAAGGACGGATATTTGTGTGATTTTACTGCTTTGCCATGTCCCTGGAAAGACTTTTACCCAGTGCATTTATTTCAGTTAGCAGGACACAGAGTACAAACAACACATTATAGTCATTCAGCAGTATGGGCTCAAATGTTTCCGCCATTTTTCTTTAATTATGCAAATTAAATGTTCCTCACCTACCTCTTTCACTATGTTTTTGGTTTCTCCTATAAAAACTATGAACAAACGCATTGTAAAGGTTCCAAATTTTTATCAGAAAATTATGCAATGAAAGGATTTTTGCATACATTTTGTAAAATTCTTGTATGAAGGCTCAGAGCCCATAGGGTCTCAGTGAGGAGGAGTTATATATGTCAGAGAGGATTCTGGTCTTTGGTATTTCACAGTCTGTATCTCTCTTTATTGTGTTAGACTAATAGAACATTTCATTTCATCCATCTTTCTTGTATCATGTTTTGGAATGCGAGTGGCTCACTGGTTTCTGGTATGGATTCATCCTATTTGACGCCCATGCTCGGATCAGTCAAGCGCTTTAAATATGGCTCATGCATGATATTTTGTTTCATTACTCATCTAAACCATACTTCTGCTATATTAGTTGCTTTGGGAGGGTGCTTTTAAAATTCTATTATCATGTATGGATTCTTAGATTGGTAAGCCCATGCATGGTGGTATTGTATATCTGGGTATCAGCTCAATGTTAACTAGTATCTTCTTAATACTTCTTTCACTACATACACCTTATGATAATTTATGTCTGTGAATTATTTCTGAATCGGCCCGCTTTGCAGTAAACTGTCTCTGAATTGTCTGTTGTTTTTTTATTAAGAGTTCTTCATCTTGCCTCTGCAGTATCTCTTTTCCTGTGTCAGTTTCTGAGATTTTGGTCCCATTCTATTTCATTTCCCTGTTTACAGGAGATAGCATGTGAGTTGAAGCTGACAACTTCTTACATTATATTATATGCTCCTTGCTATGCTAAGATGTCCTAGGCACTGGTCTATCACAACTCTAGACTGTCTCTAGGATTGACAACACAGTTAGTGGTGGAGGCCTAAATATCGAAGGACCCTAGACAAAGAATAGAGGAAGAGCTTTGAACATAGGATAGAGAAAATCTTGAAGCTTCGACAGGAAAGAAATAAGACATTGAAGAAGCATTAAGGCATTGGATAGTGGAACTTTTGGAACAAGTTGAGAACCTGAGGATCTGTGGATAGTGAAGAATTGAAGGCTCAACTGATTGAAGACACCTTTGGCTAGGTATCATAAATCATGTTGAAGACACTTATGTAAGTACATCTCACATTTTCTCTCTAAAGATTTTTGAAGGATTGGTGTCCTTGGAGTAGGAGCTCGTAAACACAACGTTGGTGCCTTGAGAAGATAAGGTCGAAGCCCTAGAGGTCGGAGCCTCATCAAAGTCCAAGTTGGTGCTTGGCAAACAGTGTGGTGCCTGTTTCATTAAAAGGGTTGGTGCCCTTCTCTCATCTATTGTATACTATTATTAAAGAGGGATTGAAGCTCTCTTTAATTCTTAATATCATTATATATATATATATATATATATATATATATATATATATATATATCTGTCTTTAATTGTGAATAATCTAACTAGAAATAATTAACAATTGAAACGAAATACTGATTCACCCCCATCTCAGTATTTCCAACAATTGGTTTCAGAGCCATTTTCTTCATTATCAGCCTAACAGCTGGAAGAAGGATTCTTAGGCACAATGAAGAACATAGAATCAACAAGGAAACTCCCTATCTTTGATGGAACAAATTTTAGTTCCTAGAAAAAGAGGATGTCCTACTATCTAATGTCTCTTGGCCCTGAAGTATGGCACTCTGTTTTGGATGGATACAAAGCTCTCGTCAGTCTTCCAACTGATCCAGATGAAAGAAAAGCCTACATTTCTAATTCCAAAGCTTTAAATTTCGTCACTAGTGGAATCACCGATTCCGAATTTACGAAAGCCATGAACTGTGACTCAGCTAAAGAAGTATGGGATAAATTGGTTTCGCTATATGAAGGGGACTCCAAAGTTAATAAAGCAAAGTTTCAAACCTATATAAGACAGTTCGAGAGTTTGAAAATGGATGATGAAGAAGATATTGCATCATACTTCCTCAGAGTAGCTGAAGTGGTTAACTCTCTTAAAGGACTAGGGGAAAATATTGAAGAAAGCACCATAGTTCAAAAAATATTGAGATCACTTCCTGACAGATTCGACTCCAAATTAAGTGCCATAGAAGAAATGAAGGACCTAGATACTCTCAATATGGGTGAACTTCATGGAATTCTTATTTCCTATGAGATGAGGAAAGGGATCCCAAATTTCAAAGAAGCAGCTTTCAAAGCCTCAAAATCTACAAAAGAAGGAAAAGGATGGAATTACAACAGTGATGAATCAGATACTGAAAACGAGTTAGCTCAATTTGTACGAAGACTAAAAATGGGATATAAGCTAAAAGGTGAGTACCCTCTTATTTGTTTCAATTGTGGAAGAATAGGTCATTACGCTGCAAAATTTCCTCAAAAACATGATAGTCATGATGAAAAGGACTCTAAAGGAATGATGTACAAGAAGAAAGGGTTTAATAAGAAAAAATTCTTCTCTAAACAAGATGATTCTGATGAAGATGAATTCGTAGTCATAAAGAGGAAATCAACTGGAAATGTGCATCAGTACAAAGAAAGCGATGATGAATCAGATGAGGAAAGTAATTATGTTGGAAGAAAAGAAACACTATTCATGGCATTTACAAATGATGATGACTCAGAAATAGAAAATGAAAGAAACATGGATAGTTTGCTAATAAGTGCCATTGAAGAAAATGAGAATCTACAAAAGAAGATAATTTCTCTCAAAATAGAAAGAGAGGAAGCAAAAAGAAGGGAAGACTTATTGAACATCAAGTTAAAAGAGAAGGATGATATTTGTGAAAAACGTGAAGCTGAAATAGTGTCCCTAAGAAAGGAATTGGAGCAAATCAAAAGGAGTTGGCAAAGCTCTCTAACTCTTGACAACATTCTTAACACTCAAATACCTCAACATGAAAAGTCTAGAATTGGTTTCAAAGGAGAATCATCAAGTACGAAGAATAATGCCAGAAGTTATGTTGATGTACTCTCTTGCCATCCAAAAGAAGAAAAGTCATCTCAGGTAAAAGGTCACATCTCAAAACCAAGATTTGAAAGAGCAACTCCAAGGAAGAATGTTGATTCAAGCTATGGATACTACAACAAGTATCAAAATATCTTTCTTGGGCATTGTTACAATTGTAAAAACTTTGGGCATCAAGCTAAGCATTGCAAGGCTCATAAGAATGAAGCACCAAGATTGAATGATCAACCAAACCAACTGCGTGGGCCTAAAGAGCAAGAACAAATCAAAACTTACAATTCCTTTGATCCTTTGGCTAAGATTGATCCATCTTGCTCATTATGTGATGATTATGATCATAATGAACAAAATTTCCCTCTAAAAAGGGAAAAAACTAAAAACCTAAATCTCAAAACTGATAAATGTGGCCTAGCTCTATGTGCTCATAGTGAAGAAAATCATTGGTCCGTGGATATTGGATGCTCAAGACATATGACAGGTGACCAGAAGAAGTTTATCTCATTGAACAAGAAAAATGGAAATGTATCCTTTGGAAGTGGATCTGCTAAAATCACTAAAAAGGGACTGCTACCCTTGTCAATGGACTAGGAAAGGCTCAAAATACCTTGCTAGTAGAAGGGCTCAAACACAATCTCTTAAGTGTCAGCCAGATTTGTGACCAAGGACATAATGTTGTCTTTAGTACAAAAAATTGTGAAATAAGAGACTCATCCTCAGGAGAGCTTTTGGGGAAAGGAGTAAGAACTCCAGATAATGTTTACATTCTTAGTAGAATCCAAGAAGATAAATTTTACTTAAGTCAAACAGATGAAAGGTTGTTATGGCACAAGCGATTGGGGCATACAAGTTTTGACAACCTAGTCAGAATCAACAAAAATAATGTAGTAAGGGACATTCCAAAAATGTGCAAACCAAATCAAGTTGTATGTGGCCCATGCCAACATGGAAAGCAAACCAGAACTAGCCACAAAACCAAGGAGTTCTCAACATCAAAACCTTTGGAAATCATTCATGCAGATTTGTGTGGGCCAACTAAAACTCCAAATCTTCAAGGTGAAAGGTACTTTGCTCTATTTGTTGATGACTATACTAGAATGATGTGGATATATTTCATAAAATATAAATCCGAAGCATTTGAGTGTTTTAATAATCTTAAAGCTCTCATTGAAAATGAAAAATATTCTAAGATTAAATGTCTTAGAACGGATAGAAGAGGAGAATTCACTTTGAAATAGTTTGATAAATTCTGCAAAGAGCATGGTATCGAAAGAGAGCTTTCTATTGCTAGGACACCCCAGCAAAATCGAGTAGTTGAAAGAAGGAACCAAACCATTCAAGAAATGGCTAGGACAATGCTAATAGTAGTTAATTTTCAACCAAAATTTTGGAGAGAAGAAGTTGGCACCGTAGTTTATACCTTAAATCAAACTCAACTGAGACCAAATAATGAAAAGACTCCTTATGAATTATGGAAAGGAAGACATGCTTCAGTACAATATTTCAGAATATTTGGAAGCAAATGTTTCATAAAAATAAATGATGACTCACCAGGTAAAATTGATTCTAGAACCGACGAGGGAATATTTCTTGGTTACTCCACTAGGAGAAAAGCTTAAAAATGTTACAACAATCGTCTACGAAGAATAGTGGAAAGAATTGATGTGAAGATTGATGAAGGCCTTCCAGAAAAAATAATTAAAGATCATGAAGTTGAGTCTTTCTTTGAACAAAGTGAAGAAGAAGAACCTGAAAGAAAAGAGGAGAATGAAGAATCTCAAAGTGAACCTCAAAATGAATCTTCACAAACTCCCTCCAAGATCAAGTTTGTTCAAATTTATCATCCGGAAGAACAAGTCATCGGAAATATGGATGAAGGAATCCAAACTCGAAGAAGAATGATAAGCACCCCAAGAAAAGATGATGTGGCTGTATTATCTTTAATAGAACCTGAAAATTTTTCTCAAGCAAGTAAAGATCCTTATTGGATAAAGGCCATGGAAGAAGAAATGTCTCAAATCGAAAAAAATGAGACTTGGGAACTAGTACCTCACCCAAAAGATAAAAATATATTTGGAACAAAATGGGTATTCAAAAACAAGATGAATGAAGATGGAAAAATCATCAGAAATAAAGCCAGACTTGTCTGCAAAGGGTACTCACAAATTGAAGGAATTGACTTCGAAGAAACCTTTGCACCAGTAACTCGAATGGAAGCCATAAGAATGTTTTTGGCATTTACTTGCTCAAAAGGATTCAAGGTTTATCAAATGGATGTAAAATCAGCATTCCTAAATGGAGATCTCAAGGAAGAAGTTTACATGGAGCAACCAGAAGGATTTGATCTTGCTGAAGGAAACGACTTTGTATGCAAACTAAAAAAGGCCTTGTATGGATTAAAACAAGCCCCAAGAGCATGTTATGAAAAGTTGGATCACTATCTACAACAAGAAGGTTTTAAAAAGGGAGTGGCAGGTAGCAATCTCTACATGAATATGGACAAGGGAAAACTTCTGATCACTCTTTTTTACATTGATGATCTAATATTTGCTAGCAATGATGAAGAAATGAGCCATGAATTCACTCTAAATATGTCCAAAAAATTCGAGATGTCAATGATCGGTGAGTTTTCTTACTTTCTTGGGCTAAAAATATCTCAAACTTCTGCAGGCATGTTTATATCTCAGGTAAAATATCTTAAAGACATGCTTAAAAGATATTGGATGGAAGATTGTGCACCTATGAGCAGACCAATGACCACAGATTGTTAATTAAGCAAAGACAATGATACCCCTCAAATATATGCAACTCTTTACAGATCAATAATTGGAGCTCTCCTATACTTAACTGCTACAAGACCAGATATTATGCAAGTAGTAGGAATGGTGGCAAGATTTCAGTCAAGTCCTAAACAATCCCATCTAGAAGCTATGAAAAGGATTCTCAGATATCTACAAGAAACGACTGATTTCGGTCTTTGGTATCCTAAGATTTCAACTCTTATTGTGACAGCTTACTCTGATGCTGATTGGGCCGGAAGCATGGATGATCGAAAAAGCACCAGTGGAAATGCATTCTTTATGGGAGATTGTCTTGTATCTTGGCTCAGCAAAAAGCAATCATGTATATCCCTCTCTACAGCTGAAGCTGAATATATAGCTGCTGCTAATTGTTGTACACAAATTCTATGGATGAGGGAAGCCTTGAAGGATGTCAACATAGAAACTAAGCAACCAATTACTATTTTTTGTGACAATAATAGCGCCATCAGTCTTTCAAAGAATCGGGTGATGCACTCAAGAACCAAACATATTCCAATAAAATACCACATTCTCCGTGAACAAGTTGTTGAACACAATATCAGGTTGGAATACATCAACACAAAAGAGAAAATTGTGAATATCTTTACAAAAACCCTTCCACAAGAAGCATTTGAGTATATTTTCCAAAAGATGGGGGTCATTGCTCTTGCATCACATTAAATTAAGCAGCATGTCAGGGGTACAGTATGTTAGGGGGAGCAGCATGACAGGGGGAGTACTTTGGCACCCCATTGTCATTGATGTCAAAGGGGGAGAAAAGAAGAATATTGCCATCCAATGAAAAAGGGGGAGATTTTTAATCCAAGTTGTCATTGATGGCAACAGGTTGATGAAGGAGAAGCCAGACTATGACCCTATGATGAATAAGCCTAACAATGAAGATGACCTTGGAGACAGAATTTTACTCTCTTCACATAAATATTCAAGGTCAGTTATAAAGGAAAAATATTTTGTACACCTTGGAGGAATATTTATACATTAAGTTGTATACCATCTTATAAAGCATAATTTTAGCTTTCCAACAATATATTACTCAACCAAAATCTACTAGTGGTTTGAATGTTATTAATTTTTCAAGTTAAGGATATATTTCTATTTTTTGAGCCGACCTATGCTCAGGGATACAAGTCGGCCTCCAAACAAGGTCATGTCTGTTCATTGCAAAGAAGACTATATATATAGTATTCATACTCATTTTTTTTACATAGTTTTTTGGAGGACACAACACAATACTCGGTTAAAAAAGATACACCACAGAGACTCAGTTCACACCTTGTGAACTTAATGAAGTTTTAGAAGTCGAGACATCTGTGATAAGGCTTGACTGCTTGTTAAGAAGTATTATCTCTACGCAGAAAGCTACATGATTTTTGTGGCTCACTGTAACACTTTCAGGCCTGTATTTTATTATTGTTGTAGCTCAGACATTCTGAGATCACCCTCGGGCTATGGAGTATTGTTGTAGCTCAGACATTCTGAGATCACCCTCAGACTGTGGAGTATTATTGTAGCTCAGACATTCTGAGATCACCCTTTAGAATGTGGATTTTTGTTGTTGCTCAGACCTACTATAACTCTCAAGACTGTTCACTCTTGTTGTGACTTGGGCATATACATAAAGGACTGTTTCAGGCTTGTATAAAGTACTATCTCAAGCTCGGATATGTGAAGGATAATCTTGAAGTGCTGGATTGAAAAAAAAACAAGTGGAGGAGGGCCCAAGCCTAGATTTACATTCTCATGACCAGATTGCGATTATAGCGTTAATTCATAACTAAGTACATTCATAATTTCAGTGGAGGAATAGCTACACCACCAAGGACAGTCCAACACTTTGAGATAATTGTGGTGTGATCATCAATGCATATGTAGTTAGTGGTGGAGGCCTAAATATCGAAGGACCCTAGTTTGAACATAGGATAGAGAAAATCTTGAAGCTTGGACAACGAAGCAATAAGACATTGAAGAAGCATTAAGGCATTAGATAGTGGAACTTTTGGAACAAGTTGAGAACTCGAGGATCTATGGATGGTGAAGAATTGAAGGCTCAACCTATTGAAGTCACCTTTGGCTGGGTATCATAAATCTTGTTGAAGACACTTATGTAAGTACATCTCACATTTTCTCTCTAAAGATTTCTGAAGGATTGGTGTCCTTGGAGTAGGAGCTCCTAAACACAAGGTTGGTGCCTTGAGAAGATAGGGTCGAAGCCCTAGAGGTTAGAGCCTCAACAAAGTCCAAGTTGGTGCTTGGCAAAGAGGTTGGTGCATGTTTCATTAAAAGGGTTGGTGCCCTTCTCTCATCTATTGTATACTATTATTAAAAAGAGATTGAAATTCTCTTTAATTCTTAATATCATTATTATATATATATATATATATATATATATATATATATATATATATATATATATATATATATATATATATATATATATATATATATATATCTTTCGTATGAAGAATCTAATTGGAAATAATTAACAATTGAAAAGAAATATTGATTCACCCCCCTCTCAGTATTTCCAACAAAGAATACACTTCTTTGTTTATTTATCATAAAGAAAGGGTAGCCATTCATGTTTTTGAAGACCATTTGGCTAGCTTATTGGAGTCATTATTGAAGGTAGATCTTGTTTTCTTCTTTAGTACATAAATTGGATTCAAGTTGCAGTTTGAGTTGTCAGTGTTCAAATTTTATTTTATCTTCTATTTGAAGTGAGTGAAAGCAAAAAATTGTATAATCGATATTGTATTTCATGTTTACATTGGAGTTTTGATATCACTTGATTTTGTAGTGTTTTTCACTAACTTAGAGTAGGTTGGTGTGAAAATAAGCTCACAGTTGAACATCGTTTTTAGCAAATTTTAGTTTAGTTTTCACTATGTGTTTTCAGATTGTAGTAGTAGTTTTTTCAACAATGTACAATTTTGTTTCCAGCTAAAGGATTTCGAAAGAGCGAGTCACAAGTCAATTTGTAGGTTACAGGTTTCAAGGTTGAGAGCAAACCAATGGATAGGCACTTTGTCTATGGATTTCTATGTTGCCTTGCACGGAGGACAACATCCCCATTGGATCTAGTTGTTAGCACTATTTTTTTTTGGCATTATGACTAATGTGTTGTCCTTGATGAAAACTTACTTGATAAAAAATCCAACATGATGGTATAAGGATGAGTATATAGGTCAGTATAGATTTGATAGAGCGAATAGAAAAAGGAATAACAATTTAGAGACAAAGGAATGATAAAGCTGAAGTTTGGGAAAGTATATGAGGGTCTTGTGAAGAAAGATTGCGTATGGTAATAAGAGTCATGTACAGTTTCCACACCATGGTATCCTCAATACCAGGGGCCTTTACCATGGTATTGGCCCATAGTAATGAGTGCGAAAACAGATATTTGATCCCTTCAAATAATACCATCAGAATTACTAAGGGATTGGCATAAGTTATTGGCTAAGGCCTAAGCTATATAAGGAGATGGAGATCAAAGTGTTAGGCGTGCAAGTTATGGGTTACTCATAAATTATTTGATCTGAAATAGGTGTGCACCAGGGAGCATGGATATGGATCAGATATATTAGATATGAAATGAATACATGTTGGATAATATGTTTAGGGTTTGATAGATCTATAATGATGATATTATGATGTGTGTTTGTAATAGTGTATGTTGAGATTTAGATTTGACAAATGTTGTGTTGCGTAGCGAAGGAATGATTTAGTTATTACATATATGTATGTTTTTTTTTGCTTTAGAAAGGCCGCTTACATACGTAGATCTACTTATGGGTAGCCATGTATATATTCTGCGAAAATTTTAGAATTTCTACGCAGGTGTAAAGTATGAAAAGAGCGCACATACGCGGATATGATTTATGAGTCGCATGCATCTGTTAGGGTTTTTCAGTATGATATTTTAATGATGTTTGATCAGTACTGTTATGTTTTTAGGTGTTTTTCAATGAAGTATCTCTTATGATAATCTATGTTTGATAGTATTGTTTGGGTTGAACTGATTGTGGAATGAAATGTTGACTAGTCGTGATACTACTGTGTGGTGATCTGTATTTGGTTTAGTGATTTGTGATGGGATGAGTGTATGATTCAGTGATTGATTTAGTGTGGGATTGATTTAGATTCAAGTATTAGTGTTTTTAGATCTGTACACAAGTATTCTTCAGGAGAATCACGTACATACGCGGGTATGATTCAGGACAGTAGCGTATAAATCTGATGTATACTTGATTAGTGTTTGTAGTAGTAGCAGTTGGTTTCTGTGATGGGTAACAGTGCTTGGCTTGATATATTTATGAGTGGTTGTGCATTGATATGATTTGTCCTAGTTTAGTTTGATCTAGTTGCATTAATTGATTGAGATTCAGTGATTGATTTGTTTATTCAGTTGGTTCAATTGTTAAGTGATTTGATTTAGTGATTGGTTTCATAACTAATATTTGATATTGATATTAAATGGTGGAAGTGGGTCTAGTCTAAAAATATGATGAAAAGTGGCCTAGAGGTTTTGATATTTTGAGAAAGGTGGATCCAATATGAAATATTATGAAACGCGGTCCACATAGGTGCTGAGGGTTGGAGCCTTCAATGAGGGAGTCGAAGCTTCCTTCCAGTGGTAGCTAGTAAATCACATCACAGGGTTGTAGCTCCCTTTTGGTGAGTGTCAGTAAACGAGATCAAGGAGTTGGAGCTCCCTTCCTGTGGGTGTTGGAGAACGAGAGAAGGTTGTAGACTTCTATAGGTGGGTTCCTACATACTGGTATGAGTCTGCACCAATACAATATTGTAAGATGTGTTCCTTTATAATAAAAGATGAATACAGAGATGAAGTCAACAGTGGTTTTCTCCCACATTTGGTTTCCACCTAAAGTCCTGGTGTTCATGTGTGTTGATGTGTTTCTTATGTGTTGATGATCTATATATTCTTTACTACTCATAGTTTCTGCTTAATACAATAATAATGAAGTAATGATGCACTAGTAAACTATTAACAGATGATGAATTACATGAAAATTTAGTTAGCTAGATATACGTAGGCTACATTCATCACAGTCACATACATACACGGGTTCACTGAATAAAAGTTGCGTATGGAAATCTAAATAAGAAAATAAAAGTTGAAGTAAGTTTAAAATACAGATTCACACCCCCCCCCTTTCTTAGTATTTTTCCCAACAATTGGTATCGTAGCAATTCACTTCAGTTGAAGCTTAACTGCTTGGAGTGGATCAAGGATGATGGGAAATAAGAAGATATCTTGAAGGAAGGAGTTTGAGAACTTTGGTAGTGACAATGATATATTGTATGTTGTGACAGTTATAGACATCAGTAAATATTCAGCTTTGGGAGGACCCCACTTTCTAGTGATCAAGAAAGAAGAATATAATAACAAAGAATTATCAGGTATGTGTTTTTGTTATAATCGTGGTCCATTCCCTTGTATATGTAATAATTATGATTGTGAATATGACAATGACTCAACTGAACTTTCACTCATGGGTAAAGTTTAAAGTAATCATTATAGAGAGAAATTAGATTAAAAAATGATGGCCCTAGAAGTAGAAGAACCGGGAAAGTCAGAAACAATAGATAATAAAGGTACATTAAGTGATGATAACTATCACGAATGGAAAGAAAAGATGAAGTATAACTTAATGTATTTGGGATCTAATGTTTGGTATGTAGTATGTAATGGTTGCACTAAAACTCCTCCATTAAGTGAAGAATTACATAAGAATAATGGATATTTAAATGAAATATTTGGGAACATACCTGATTCAACATTAGAAAAGATTATGCACTATGAAACTGAAAAAGAAGTATGGGATAAATTTCAGTAAATCCATGAAGGAAAAACAAAGGAATATTGTTCATCAAGAGAACCATCAGGTAATTTTATTTCGAACAATGAGCATGATTTTATGTCAGATGGAGTTACTAAAGAATACATGTTAGATGAGATTATTTATCTTAGAAGAAAACTTGATCTTGCTTTGAAAAATATCATTAATCTTAAGGGTAAGTTGCAGGCATATGATAATAGGGATCATGCTAAATCGAGAGATGTTGTAGTAGAAGGTATTGAAGCTGAGATTATCTCTCTAAGAGAAGATCTTGAAAAATCAAACAAGTGAAATGAAGAGGCACTTCAAGCATTTGAAGAACAAGAGAATGGGATGAAGGAAGAGATTATCAAATTAAAGGAGAAAATGGAAGAAGGAAGAAAGTTTGAAGAATGAATGAGAAAGCAATATCTAGAAAAGGAAGAGCAATACCGAAGAATGGAGGTTGACGTAAACATTCTAAAAGGTAAATTAGAAGAAAAGGATAAACACTTGAGATTTCAAGATAGTACTAAGATTTTGTATAACATTCTTAGTAGTCAAATATATCCTTCCATTAAATCTTGTCTTGGTTTTCATGAAACTATAAAAGGAGAATCTAGTTCACAGACTTGTGCAAGGATCTTGAAGGGTAAACAATCTGAAATTTCTGTTAAAGATATAAGAAATCAACCAGATCAACATCCAAGGAAGATTAACTTTAATAGAAATATTAATGGATTCTCTCCTCTAATAAAAAATGTTTAATTCTTTATATGTTACAATTATGGACATGTTATAGCCAATTGCAGAAGCAAATTGTTTCAATCTCAAGCAAGTAGTCATATTAGAAGAAGAACATCAACTCCCAGGTACATAGGTTTCTTTAAGGGATAATGTTTTACCTGCAACATATTTGGTCAAAAATATATTGATTGCAATGGAAGGAATATGAAAAATATTAGGATTCCTCTGCTCTTTTATTTGGTCATATAAGATGTTATGCTTGTAACAAGTTTGGGAATGTAGCAAAAGAACGCAAGAAAAAATCAATGGATCGCCATAAACAACACGACAAGCATTCACATAAGAATATTGATTTCAAAATACCTGAGAAAGATGGATCCCACAAAATTTATCATAATAATCAGAAAGAAGAATAACAGAGATGGTATGGTCTTGTTCTCTGCTCGTTTGAAGATGAATATGAACGGTACATAGACAACGGATGCTCTCATCACATGGCTGGAGATAAGAGAAAGATATAGTCTTTAAGGAAAAACACATATGGTAAGGTTATTCTTGGAAATATTTCTCTAGAAAAAGTTCTGGGAAAAGGTAGAGCCAAAATCAATAAGTATAGAAGAGCAGCTAATACATTATTAGTTCAAGGGCTTAAGAAAAATATTCAAGTGTAGGTAAAATGGAAGATAAAGGAAATGTAATTTTGTTTACATCAAACAAATGCAATGCTATAGATGAAGAACCTGGAAAGGTCATCATAGCAAGAGGATATAGAAATTCAGACAAATTATATGTTTTTAAAGAAATGACTTATGGAAAAAATGAGGAGAATAGTTCCTCTTCTTTAGAGTCATAATAAAACAATATGGTGCTCATTAAATTCCATTATTTGTAAAATAATTCTTCTAACAGTGACTGCAGAAGTGATGTGAGGTATATGACCTCATGAAGAGTAGGTGATGATTATTAGGTCCATAGAATTAGTGATGTATGATCTTAGGGGGAGCTATACATATGTATATCTTGATAATGAGTCCCTTTGTTATTTTTATATTCATCTAGTATTACTAAGATTACATCTAATGTAGTAACAATGAACGGGAACATACAGTACAGGCTCAGGGGGAGTTGTGGTTATGAAAATTTAACGTTTTACTTTCCGTAAGTGGATATTATGAAAGGCAGCCACATATATACGTGAGCTTTGACCTAGATAGACGTGTATGTTTCTCATAGACGAGGAAACAGTGGGATAGACTCAAGGAGAGGTTATGATTTTCTTCAATCAGTCATTATTTGACTTTCTCGTTCTTATGTTGATTGGTTACAGAGTGTTGTTGCTCAAATGATACTTAGAAGTGATATTGGCTTATGATGGTTTATGATTTGTTGCATTATGACATTGTTGCTTTGATAACTTTATTGATTGATGAAGTTGGATATGATCAAACCTGACAGTGAATAGTTTACACGGGTTTAGGGGGAGAATTTTCTATGCTTCTAATGTTGCATTGTTGGCATTATGATTTCTTGAGCATTCATTGTTGCATAATGGTGATCATGAAAAGTATATATCATTGGTGATGATGCGAAAGACACATATTTTGTTGAATTTTTGGATGATGACTATATGTTGCTTAAAGTAACACTTAGTGGGTTGATCATGTTATGATGTTGTCATTATGTCATCTTTGATGCATGTGTTACTTATGGTGAAGTTATGGATTATGCTTATGTGTTGCTTGAATATATTCATATAACATTGGTCAATGATGTTGTTGATTATATTTATTTTCACACTTGCTATGTTAATAGTACATATGATATGTTGTTTGAGGATTGTGGCTCTTCTTATGTGTGGAAAGATCATTTTTATCTTGATAATATGAGATTAAGGAGATGGGTTACTAACAGAGCTTGATTGTATAACCTCATACTATGATTGGTTGATGGTGATGATTTCATACATATTGTTATCTCTATGTCATGGGATATCAATATATTGAAAATAGGAATCTTATGGAAGTTTCATATTGGTGAAGTTATATATGGTGTGATAATTATTCTTGCATGAAGATTACGGTTGAAGATAATGGTATTGTTGCCTATGAATTGAAACTCTTCATATATGAGGAAAATATAGGTTACATGAAGACAAGAGGATGGTTACTTGGTGATGCTTGAAAGCATTACATATTTGTTCACATACTAATGTTATTGAATATTTATGCAACATTTCCATATCTTACTTCATGGTGATGATGTTCATGTTGCAGGATCATATATGGTGTATGATGGTTGCTGATGACAATTGTGGTTATATTACCTCACTATTGAGGTATTTTGTTTTGGTTATAAAATTCATATTTGAATCTTTATGTAAAGGTCATGTAAAGACCTATATTGTAATAATTGTATTATTTAGTCATTGTCATCAATTCAATTATGTCATCCCATTATTTTAGGAATTTGATGTAATGATGTGTCAAAGATGTATCCCCACTGTGTTGGGTGGTTGATGTAAGCATGAGTCCTTGGTGATAAGAGATGTCATATTTTGTTGAGTAATAGAGTCATGTACTTCATTGGATATCTTCTAGAAGATTTAGCATATGCTCAGGTGAAGCATGGTTAGTGTTCATTAAGCATTGCTTAACCCTTTTCCCTTGATGTCAAATGGGAAGAGTAACTTGGTGTTTTGATTGGTATGTTTATAGATGTTTACAGGTATCTACAGGTGGTGGTAACCAAACACCAAATTGGTTTCCATCAAGTCTAAAGGGGGAGATTGTTGGCATTGTGACATGATGGGAGTAGGATGAGTATACAGGCGAGTACATATGTGATAAAGAGAATGGAAAAAGGAATATTAGTTCAAAGATAAAGGAATGATAAAGGTGAATTTTGGGAAAGTATATGCGAGTCCTGTGAAGAAATACCGCATACATGCGCGGGTATGGTGAAGAAAATTCGCGTACAGTTTCTACACCATGCTATCCTATATACCAAGGGTATTTACCATGGTATTGTCCCATATTAATGAGTGTGGCAATAAATATTTGATCCCATAAAATAATACCATCGAAATTACTGAGGGGTTCACCTAAGATATATAAGGAGATGGATATCAAAGTGTTAGATGTGCAAGTTATGGGTTATTGATCAAAGATTTGATCTTAAATAGGTGTGCACCAGGGAGCATGGAGATGGATCAGATCTATTACATTTGAAATGAATACATGTTGGGTAATTTGTTTAGAGTTTGATAGATCTGTGATAATGATATTATGATGAGTGTTTGTAACAGTGTATGTCGATATTTGGATTTTATAGATGGTATGTTGTGCATCAAAGGCATGATTCAGTGATTATAGATATGTATGTTTTTTTGCTTTAGAAAGGTCACATACATACACAAATATACTTATGGGTAGTGGTGTATACATTCTACGAAAAAATTTAGAATTTGTACTGTTGGAACGGGATCTCCTAATAAGCTGCGAAACTGGTCCATTTTTTATATTTTTTATTATATTTAATCTAGCGGAGGGGTTTTGGGGTGGGTCAAAGGGTAAACTAGGGGTCCGAAAACCATGGGTTGCGGACCATAGGAAAGTCGAGGCTAGATTTTTATAAATAGAGATGCATTTTGTATTGTAAAGGATAGGAAATGATGAGCTATGGATGCGATCTGTTGTTTAAGCTATCTGTTTGGGTTTTGGGGAATGGACTCCTGCTAGTTGTATGCGCGGAGATCCTAGTCCAGCTGTGTGCGGACCCTGCTACTGTGTGCATAGGTTGGGAAGGGAATTGGAATTGTAAGGAAGAATTGATGAATGAATGAATGCGAAAGATTGTTAGAGAACTGAATCTGTGAGTACTATTATATGAATTACTGGTAATTGATGTATTGTACGTTTTCTGTCCTTAAGCTGTGAAAGATCTGTGTACTGTGTTCTTGGATCTAGATCTGTTATGTTCTGTTTATGTACTGTTGTGTTGATGATATAACAAGCATATAACTATAGGTCTAGTGCACGTGGATGCGAATAGAGACTTAATTAACTCTGCGTAGAATAAGGTAATCAGGGATTACAGGACCTATCACTGCTCTGCTTGCTTTACCCATCCTTTCTCAGGGTGCGAAAACCTGGTTCCAGCACCCACCCATACTACTTTAGGTGAGACTTTGACCTGTGAAAGTAGGTCACTGCCAAAAGGGCTAGCAGTATAGGGGTTTGTTGGAAAACCTTGCTTACTGAACTTGGGTCAGGACCCCTCAAGCCAACAAATGGTTCTATTGCCGGGACCGAAGGAATGTGAGAAAGGGATCAGGTACTGACAGAAGAATACTGGAAAAGAGAACCTACAAAGGGCCCTTAGGAAACCATGACGGTGCACTTGAAGATACCTACCTTCAAGGGCACAGTCGATGAAGACATGGGGCGGTTTTGGTTTGTAATGGAGTCAGTATGGGTTGCGCAGGGCGTGATGGGAGACACTATGAAAAAAACTCAGCTATCCCTAGCCTTTGAAGGAAGGGATATGGACTGGTATATGGGATACGTATCGCAAAATAAGAACGCAACTATCCAGAACATTAAGGACACCCTGGAACAGCAGTTCCAGAACCCTAAATCCTACTCTCAGGTTGTAGCAGAATTAAAATATTTCAACCAGAGGCCAACTAAGTCTGTATGGGAAGCAGATGAACGCCTAAAAAAATCTATCAGAGAAGTAGGATTTCGGTACGACGACAAACAGCTTATGGAATGGTTCATCGCCATGCTACTCCCTCACTTACATGTACCTATGGGCCGCCAGACTTTTGACTCACAAGATGAGGCCTTAGGAGCTATGATGAAATTACAAGCTACACCTATAAAGGATGCTACAGTAGAAGTACAGTAGGTCGAGGTGCAGCTTGAGGCTATGCACCAGGAAATTCAGAATCTACAGTAGGAGAAAGGAAGAGGGGCTGGCATGAAACTAGATCACACGGTAGGCCACCCAGGACCAGGAGCACATGGTTTGGGATAGCGGGGCTCAAGGGAACCTACGCTCTAGCACAGAGGGAGCTGCGCATTAGGGTTGTGTAGTATCCACCAATGGCCTTGTAATGGCACCCCTGTTTTCGAACCAAAGCGACTCTGGTGCCGGTCTTGCCGATCTATAGGCCATGAGGAGTAGGACTGCCGAAGCCATAATGAAATAATAAACAGGGGAAAAGACCCTACCTCGCCAAGAACCCCCTTGGGCCGAGATGACTCCCCCCCTGGAGGAAGGGACAGGAGCCGGAGTGGAAGCGCAGTTCGGGGTCGAGGCCAGTCACTCTGCTACAACTATGGAGGCATGGGGAATTTCGCGAAGGATTTCCTGAACCCTTTATGATAATCCTGCAGGTATTGTAGGCAGTGGGGCCATACGCTGGAAGAGTGCCCAACCTTAAAATCAAAGTTACAGGAAAGGCAGCTCCCATCTACGCAGAAGGTGCGAAGGGTCCAGACCATGCTAAGGAGAAAGACGAAAGTGACTCACTGATCCACAAGGCAGTTAGCAACCAAGAAGGACTGGACTTGGGAAAAGCGAGGGAGACATTTATGGAGGCTCGAAAGGACTTCCTTGAGACTAAAATTTCGCCCTCTACACACCCAGAAGCTGAGGAAGTAACTGCGAAAGTTAAACCTTTCTTACAAGCATGTGTGAGGTTGTTGCGCAACCCTCAGGCAGTTCAAAATCTACAAGCTTTACTAGAAAGTTGGGCAACACGAGCTGTCGGGTCACCCAACATCAAGGATGTGCAAAAATTATACAAATATCAAAGATGCACTGGTAGGGAAATGCAGCTAACAGTCCATATCGGTGACTATGAGATGGATCAGGTTATATTAGACCTCGAATCGGATGCCAATTTACTACCTAAGAACACTTGGAAATGCATGGGGGAACCCAAGCTGGAGCGACCCACCATCCAGCTTCAAATGGAAAATCAGCAAAAAATCATTCCTCTAGGTAGACTCCCCAGCGTCATGGTGGATATACAGGGGTAAGGGTCCTAGCTGACTTTGAAGTGATAGAAATTGTGGAAAATGTGGATCCCTACCCTACGCTCCTCAGCCTGGACTAGGCTATGGACATGGGGGGCAGGCCTGCCTAGGAGAAGCCTCTATGTTGCGTTGTCTTCGTATCTCAAAGGACTCCCTATGTATGGGACCAGTTGACGCATGACTGAGCAACAGGCTCCCTATGACACTTGTAGGTTCCACAGGTAGCGGTCCCATGCATCGAGCCACCTCCATGATGGCGACAGAGCCAGGGGTCAGGCAGTTGGTTCTGACGTCAGCCCCCCTTAAAGCCTTAGTAGAACAAATATTAAAAATCTCTTGGTCTTGGGCCAAGAGCTACTTAGGGAGCAAGCCTGTGTTGGGGGAAGACATGCAGCTGTCACATATCGGTAACCCTAACGTAACAAGTACGCCTAAATTACGAAGGATGCAACAACTAGCCATTGGGACTATACCCTCTGGTAAAAAGCAGAAGTTACCGTTGAGAGAAGCGGCTCCTAAGCCATTGGCAAGTCAAGTTACGGGAATTTTTTACCGTTCCTTGGGAAACCCGCCCCGCGTAAAATATCTCTCCCTATCATCCGATGGACAATGCTTAAAAAGGGGCGGGATAGTCCAGTTAGTGGTATTGTCTCATGTGAACAAGCGGTCTACTTTAAGTGTATCACGGAAACAATCGAGCAGTGAACTTTGTTACCATTGCCGCACCCCTCTCATGACTGGTCAACCTCCTCCATTAGGTAGTAGTCACCCAGAGCCAGGATTCATTTTTTCGCGCAAGGATTCAGACTACTACCCCTGCTGAAACATCTGCCCCAACAGAACCTGAGGTTGAAGAAGTTATGGAAGATGAGCCTGAGTTAGAAGAAGTCGCCCCTCCACGGACCACAATGAAAGGTAAGGAGAAAGCTCAGAGTTCAGGGACTACCCCACAGGCAGCAAAAAGGCCCCGAATTTCCCCAAGACATGCCAGGCATCCACCCTCAGAACAAGATGACTAGGAGGGGGCTCTTCCGGCTAACCCGATCAACTGGTTACCCCCCTTCATTCAACCATGCAGACCGTCTACGCAAATACCGAAAAACTTGGATGGCTTTATCACCTACCTGCAGACTCCGCTAACCCCAAGAGAGGTCCCCATCATCGGTGACCCCTGTGGATGCCTCCATGAGGTCAAGTTTGAGGATCATGAGCTAGCAAACCATGAATCTTTCCCAGAATCGGCCTCTGAATCATTAGGGGAATTTTGAGGTCTAAAATGGGCCTCTTAAGGAAAATGTACAATCAAAATTCATTTTATGAGAACCAATCACATTTTAGGGGATGACATCATCCCTAATGGTTGAGGTGGCATTACTTGAGTTAAAGGTACTTACTTGTCACATTCTCAATGGTGGATAAAAACTCATGGTTAACCATGATAGTGCTCTAAGTACTTTTAAAGTCAAAGTAAAGTGTTAGAGTCGGTCCTTACAGCCCTCCATCAGAGATCATTTCGCTTTTTGCATATCATTTTTAGGTGTCTCGCTCACTTCACTTCGTTGCATTTCGCTAGGGGCATGCCATTCACTGACGAGAGGGTCTGGTCGTCTTGTATTCCCTCATGCTTGTACCTGTTGGGCTCATTAAAACTCTTCAAAAATCATCAAAGTTCAGGTCACGTTATTCATGGTCATAAATAATTATTTTCGTAAAAGTGAGTCTTTTAGTCCTAGATTCTATGGTTTCAGTCTTTTGATATAATTAATAAAAGCCCGCAGGCCATGAGGATGGTTTTGCAAAAGTTCTTAATTCAAGTTTTCATCATCAAAAACATTTGAAGACATTTTTAGTTCAAAACTCTGTTTTAAACTAGAAACTGTCAAATTTATTTTTTGTAATAATTATGTATTTTTTTCCACCATAAAAATTTCAAAGCAGCCTCTGATCTTTGCCGAAGTCAAAATGCCAAAATCCCTGCAAAAATCAAATCGTTCCATCGGTCCTAAAACTCAGAAAAATAGTGAAAAGCCAAAAGACAGAATTGCATTAAATGATAAAGTGCCAAATTGCAAAACATTACAAAGTGGGTTGTGGAGGAAATTAAAATCAAATCTGATTCTTGTGAGATATTTCTCAAGTTATATAAACCATTGGAGACAAGTTATTTTCACAAGTTTTCAAAGCCAAGGTCGAATTGGAGTGTTGAAGGGCAAGAAGTCTTGTTTTGAAGTCGTGAAGTTGAACTGATAGTGCGCGCGGTGCATACAAGTGGCGCGCGACGCATAAGGAGCGTGCGGCGCACTGGGCCTCAACAGCCAATGTATTTTTGCACGTGCGCGACGCACACAGAGCGCGTGGTGCATAGAGCCCTGAGGCTTGAAAACAACATTTCTTCACCCAGAATTCGTGCCAAATCACCTCATTTGCCTGCAACATATATTTTTCAACATCTTGATTTCAGCGTCATGTCAGAGACGGATTCAGTTTATGAGCAGGGGTATGACAGTGATTCTACAGAAGAGGTTAATGTGCCACGGAGGTCTCACAAAAGTGGCAAAAGTGGTAGGCATGTCAGGGAGGAGCCTACTTCTCTGGCTCAATTGCAGGCTTGCCCGCTTGCAATGGATTGTTTTCAGCATCAGTCATGTTTCCAATACTGTGAGATGATTTCATGAACCCAGCATCATCATGAGCTAGCTCGTCTATTTGTTCTACATTTACATGATGGCCGTGTAAACCTTGCCGGAGTAGATTTCATTCTGTCACCAGAGACCATTGCTCAGGCCACTGGGATACCAAATATAGGAGAGGAATGGAACAAACGATAGCAGCTAGAGAAATCCTACTATGAGCCATACATCAAACCTGGGTTTATGAGGCAGCTGAGCAGGGTATTTCCATTCAGATTTCTGAAGGATGAGTTTGCACCATTGATGAAACTCATCATTCGATATTTCAGTTGCGAGGGTAGATTCTCGCGCCTCTATGCGTACCATATCCGTTTGTTGATGCATTTCACGAGGGTACGTATGATGAGCATTCCATACTTCATGTATCGCAACATAGAGCGGATGACATTTCTTATACAAAAGAAGACCCCAGCACAGCAGCATAGCAGCATATATCATTACGCGTTGATCAAAATCATGGTGGTACATCAGCTCACACAGCAGGGCATCGCATGGGATGAGTTCATCTCCCGTGACTTCTTTGCAGCGCCAAAGCCGCCTCCCGAGGTAATCCATGATGAGGGAGAGCCTTCACACCAGTTGGATATTCCTGAGACTGAGCATATCAGTGCTCCAGTGTATGTGACCTATCAGCGAGGCCACAGGGCCTTATTTGCAGCTACACGACGAGTACTATCTCCACCCGGGGTGGAAGGGGTCTCATTGACTTCATCAGCAGAGCGAGTATTATCTCCACATGGTGTGGAAGGGGTCTCACCTTCTTCGTCAGCACAGGTACAGGTTCAGGATAGAGGCAAGAGGCCTATGCACGATGAGGGCCCTTCAGGAGGCCGAGACACTGACTTTACACTCATCGATGTTGATGCGAGCTCTCTTAGCTCGAAACTGAAAGAGATCATCTAAGAGAAAAAGGCCGAGATTGACACGCTGAATGAGAAATTGCAGAGAGATTAGTGGGTGATAAACTAACTGGAGCAGCGTAACAAACAGCTAGAGGATCAGCACACACTTGTAGAGCTGCGGCGAATCCGTGAAGATCGACAATTGGCCCGGAAGAGACCAGGTGACATGACACCGGCTGATCGAGATACTTACCTCACGCATGTTAACATTCATCTGGAGAAATTGTTGGCAAAGGCCAATAGAGACAAATACATGCTCCATCATATGAAAGGTCATTATTGGGCCCGCATGCACGTCTGCAAAGCAAAAATGAAGATTCTGAAGAGGAGGTTGAGCAGAGCACTGAAACGACGAAAGAGGCCTGATCCACTCCGGATTTTGGCCGAGGCTTCATTGGCTGAGCATGATACATGATGGAGGGTCTTTGCTCTGAATTTCAGCAAATTTGGAGAAGTTTTTGTCATTTTGGAAAATTTTGGTCTCAAAACAGGTTTTTCAGCCCAACGCGTAGCGCGTCACGACGCGCGCTTATGATTGGGACACTTGCTGGAGGAAAAATTTGTATTTTTGGATTTTTCATGGTAATTTATGCATGCTCAGAAATGGCTGAAGCATTTCATCAAGTTCTGGATGATCAAAAGGGCCAAAAACACCATGAAAATCACCTTTCTGCCACCTTTTGCACCAGCAGGGAGTACTTGTGGGAGAACGAAGTTTTGGAGGGGAAAATGAGCTCCAAATTGAGAAATTCCACTTGGGTTGGATAGCAGACATCCAGGTATTTCCAACAAGCTATCATGAGCTTGATTTTGATGCTGAGAAGTGCTCCAAAAGCAGTTCCAAAGGCGCGCGGCGAATGGAGCTTTGGCGCGTGGCGCATAGAGATTTTTGGTCAATTTTTCATCTTCCAGCTCAGAATTTCGGCCAGTTGGACTAGTTTTGATTGTGGATGTAATTTTTGAGTCATCTTGATGTAATTTTGTGGTTGTAATGTAACTTTGACTCACTTTTACCTATTCTAGATGATTCACTCACAAAAAAGTAAAAATCAAGTGAATGAATCAGTTTCCTTCCTTTTAGAGGCAAGTTGTTTGGCTGCCTAGATTTTAGCTCCTTGTTTAGAATTGGTTCAAACTGCTCCTAGAAGCATGAGCTCGACCCCTAGAGGCATGGGAAGGGGTTAGACTTGTCTATTTATTGTATTTTCTGAGTCATTTTCAAAGGTTGGACAGGTTGGACTCTTGGGAAAAGTTTGGCACACTATTGTACATATTTTCTGCATTTTGGCTAAGGAAAGATCAGAGGTTTTGCAGCACCTGTTGGGATTCTTGTGGCTTTCAGTTTTGATGGTGTTTTCTCTTAGTTATTTGTAAGTTCTTTAATTTTTAATGTATGCCATTCCCTTCTTTTTCTTCTGAAACTAAATGAATGAGTAAATGAGGTAGAATCCATTGATTCCAGTGCTCTGCCTTTAAATTTGTTTAGTTTTATATGTTTTCGCCAGTTTGGAGAGGATCCTTGTTCTCCCTTGCCCTCTTCAGCTCCTTGTCATTCTGATCCATCCATACACATAATAAAAAAGCATCAAGACTACTGCCTACCTTGCCCCAACTCGAATTCTGCAAAGATCTGGCCTCATCCCCGAGCCCAAAATTGTTTTTCCCATTTTTTCAACAAAAACCCAAAAAATCAAAATAAAACTTTCCTATCTCTTTACTAGCCTAAAATCAGTATTCATTATAAGTCATCTCAGCCCCTTTGAAGATCTTTTGCCGAGATAGACCCGGAGAGAGCCCTCTCCTGTCCTCGTAGGGCTAGCTACGAGGCTGAGCGTGGTTTGATGTAGCCTTGAGTTTTACCTTATTTCAGCCTAAGGTAGATTTGAGCGCTAACATAGTGGCGACCATACTGGGGAATAATCTCAATGGTTTGCTTGTTGGTGTGTTCATTTCATGAGTTATAGACGGAGTCTGAAGTCACGCCAGGTAGCTTTCGAAACGCTTTTGCCATGCATAAGCGGAAGTAGATAAACGCTGCTTCAGTCGATCTCCGGTTTAGCTTGTGAATGCAACACTTGATTTGAAAATTACCCCAGTACACTTGTTCGTTCTAGACTTTTGGATGATTGAGTCTAGAAGTCGATAGGCTGAAAATAATCGGTTGTGTCCTTTGGTTTTTTTTTAATAGATCAATACACTGGCTTCAAAAAGGCATACTAGATCAAATCCTGATCCAAATCCGCCTCCAGTATATGAAAACCCCAACCTAATCCCAAGAATTTTCCGTCGAGAATCTCCCATCATTCCTTTGGTCAAATCTCACTCATACCCCACTCTTTTTGAATACATTGAAGATATTGAGTTTGACGATCAGTTCGAGTTATCATTGTTTGAAACCAAATCCGAAAGTGCTACTGGTTCTACCGTCATCAATCCTGAGTTCATCAAGTATCTAGAAGTTGAACAAGCAAATAGATCTATCGATAATTATATTCTAAATCTTCAAAACTCCATTGTGGCAACCAACATTCCTGAATTCATTGAATCTGCTTCACAAACTCTTGGGCCATCTGAAATTGCATCTAGTTCACGGATTCCCACTGAACCTCCCTTTATCCCTACCATTCCCGTACAGCCTGAGATCTCTGATCAGCAATCAGCAGTAGTTCCTCCTCCATCTCCACCACATACACCTCGTTCATCTACTGCTCCCATTCCACCTGTTTCTCCAAGACAGATTATAAATCCGCCAAGAGCCATGGCTACTAGATTCGCACCTCTTGTTTTACCTGCAAATTTGGATCCTATGCCCGCTGATTATCAGAGTAAGATTCCAATATTTGATGGCACTCCGCAGAGTGTGTCCGCTCAGCAACATATTGTTAGAATGACAGATTTCTTGGACCTACATGAAATAGATGAAGAGAATGTGTCCATGAGGTTGTTCGCCCAGACTTTTGGAGGTGAGGTTCGTAAATGGTTCAGAGCTTTACAGCCCGCAAGTATCAATACATTACAAGAGCTTCAGACACAATTCCTAGATCGGTGGGAGATGAAGAAAGATCCGCTGCAAATTACTTCTGAGTATACTAGCATCAAGCGTAATCCTGGTGAGTCCGTTCAAGATTATATTATCAGATTCAATACAGTGTATAATGCAATTCCAGATGACTTAAGACCATCTAGAAAGTCAGCTCTCCTTAAATTCCCAGATGGTTTCGATCTGGAGATGGCTTATTCATTACGAGATAGAGATCCGCCTACCTTGGAAGATATGCAGAAGATCGTTGTTAGTGTTGAGGCGAATCTGAATGATAAGAGAGCCAGGTTGAAAGCAGAGAAGAGAGTGACCATAAAGGAAGAAGCTTCCACATCTACATCAGAACAACACTTGCTTCGTGAGATGGAAAAAATGTTCAAAATAATGACGCTTGATAAGCCAGAACCACAGATTCGAAATCCCAACTACCGTGGCCAGCAGCAGCCACAGTTCAGAATTAAGCAGCGTGAACAGAGAGTACAAGAGCCGGCAGCCCAGCAGCAAGTTAAAACACCTCTTCTGCAGAATTTTGTGAGTCAAGATTCAGACGATGACGATGATGTAGTAGGGGAGCAAAACCACTTCTTTACTCCCGATGATCTGCCCATTTACATCACTGAATATGAAGAGTATGCAGAAAGTTCAGCTGCACAGAAAGATGAGGATTTCATTTTAGCAAATGATGTAGCTCTGGAGGAAGAATCAGATGAATACCAAAGAGGGTATATGAATGGTTTGTCCGCTTAGCAGAAGCAATACTCATTGAGAAATAGAGATGTGCCCATAAACCCAATTCAGAAGAGAAAAGAGGCTTCAGCACCGAAGATGGATTCACCTATACCACAGAAGAAAGGAAAAGAGACGATTGATCCCGCAGCTAACAAATCATCATCAGCAGAAAAGTCAAATCAACCAAGCATAATGAAGGATAAGGCTGAAAGGAAAGAAGTTCCAGTCAAAGAGGTTGAAAGAGTTTCAGCTTTTAGTTTGGAGAATGAAATTTCCAAATTGAAGGTATCTATTCCTTTGACAGAAATTATGAAGAACAGCAGCTATCGAGGTCAAGTCTCTAAAATTCTGAATTTTGATCCAATGTTTGACACGGTAAATATTGAAGATGATCAGCCTGAATTGATATTTGGGCCTACTTTAGATGGTGAGTCCCCTGACAGTGATGTTCCTCCCTTTTATATCAGTTTGAGGTTGCATGAATATGTATTGCACAATGCCATGTTCGATTCTGGTGCTTCGCACAATCTTATGCCAAAGGCGATCATGGAAAAGTTGGGTTTAGATATTACAAGGAAATACCATGATTTGTATTCATTTGATTCTAGCCGCGTGAGATGTATCGGACTCATCAAATATTTGGTTGTAAGTTTAGATCAAATTCCTGCAAAGAATGTCTTGATGGATGTGGTTGTGGCGGACATTCCTCCTCGATTTGGGATGCTCCTTTCTAGATCTTGGGGAGAAAAGTTGAAAGGTACACTACAGTTAGATTTCTCCTATGCAACAATTCCAGTCTTTGGTCAAATGAGAAAGTTATATCGAGAGCAGAAGATGAAATACATGATAACAAGCAAGGAGAAACCAATCAATCATCCTGTAAATTATGTACATACAGACTTAGAGTCTTTTGTTTTGTTTGCTGATAGTTTTAATGATATAGATAGTCAGTTAGTTCAAGCAGAAGATATACCAGAGATTACCGTGAATTTCAGAGAATTTCTGCAGAAAGAAAGACGAGAAAAGCAAGCTATTGTTGAGCAATCAGCTAAAGACGATGGGCAGCAAACATAAAAAACAGAGCTGGCCCAATTTCAGCACTTAGAGGATGATGAAGATGGTCTTTGGACCATGGATTTCGATGGCACAGTGGGTAGTGATGGTGCTGGAATTGGTGTTTGGATACGCAGTCAATTTTCCGCTCCGAATAAGGTCTCGAGCAATGTGCGAGTATGTTCCTACAAACTAGCATTTGATTGTTCTAACAATGAGGCTGAGTATGAGGCTCTGATTGCTGGCCTAAAGATTCTAAGAAAGCTGAAAGCGAAAAGAATTGCAGTCTATGGTGATTCCGAATTGGTGATAAAACAGGTAAAGGGTGAGTTTCAAGCCAAGCATCCTCACATGAGGGCTTACCGTAATGCAGTTTTAGACATTTTGAAGTTATTTTCAGATTATACCTTGACGTGTGTGCCTCGCATACAAAATGGTGTTGCTGATGGACTTGCTAAGGCAGCAAGCAATTTAAAAATCCCAATGAATTCCAGCAACAAGTTCGAGATCCATGTGAAGCACCGCCCCACCGTTCCAGACAATCAGCGATGTTGGCAAGTTTTTCAGGATGACGAGGAGATTAGTGATTTTCTGCAAAATAAGGGTAAGTTTAAAGACACCTCCATAGATACAGAACATGATTATGGTAATGATGATATACAAATAAATCAAATGGAAGTGCTGCAACTTAAAGATAACATCATTCCTAAAGGATTGATTCCTTTAGAGGAACTCTTTGATCAAGACGATGTAGCCCGCAAACTGACATTGAGGCCGACCGAAAAAGGCATTGAAGAAGTAAATATTGGGATAGCTGAAAACCCCAAGATGGTAAATTTATCCAAGTCATTGTCACCGGAGGTAAGAGCTAAGTATGTGAGATTGTTGTCTTCATTTGCTGATGCTTTTGCGTGGGATTACTCAGACTTAAAAACGTATGACACTAATATCATTCAGCATACTATCCCTATTAAACCAAATCAGAAGCCTTTCCGTCAGAAGTTGAGGAGAATCAATCCGAAGCTGCTACCATCAATTGAGAAGGAGGTAAACAGGTTGTATAAGTCAGGAATCATTGTACCTATCAGATTTTCTGATTGGATTTCCAATTTGGTGCCCGTGAGGAAAAAGACAGGTGAGATCCGTTTGTGTATTGATTTCAGAAATTTGAATAAGGTGTCATTGAAGGACAATTATCCGCTGCCAAAAATGGACCATATATTGCAGCGAGTAGTTGGAGCATCAAGGATGTCACTACTCGACGGCTATTCAAGATATAATCAAATTTTAGTGCATGAGGACGATCGTGACAAAACTGCGTTCACCACTCCATGGGGAACGTTTCATTATGCCAAGATGCCGTTTGGTTTGAAAAATGCAGGTGCCACTTTTCAGCGTGCAATGGACATGGCTTTCACCAATGAGAAAGATGTATTTTTGGTTGTTTACCTTGATGATTTGACGGTGTTTTCAAATTCTGATGAAGAACATTTGTATCACTTGAAAGTTGTTTTTCAGAAGTGCAGAAAATATGGCATTTCGCTGAATCCGAAAAAGAGCTTGTTTGCCATGGATGAAGGAAAACTTCTTGGCCACATCATATCGAAAGATGGCATTCGTGTTGACCCTGCACGTGTTGAAGCAATCCAGCAAATTGAACAGCCCCGGAACAAGAAAGAAATATAGTCATTTAATGGTAAAATGAATTTTTTGCGTCGTTTCATTCCAAATCTTGCCGAGCATCTTAGAGAAATCACAAACATGCTGAAAAAGGACAGTCAGGTGAAGTGGACAGAAGAGGCGGTGAAATCATTCAATTTGGTAAAGTTAGCTCTTTCTTCAGCCCCTATTTTAATCAGCCCGGATTACACACAGGACTTCATTTTGTTTTCATTTGCTTCTGAGCACACTTTGGCAGCTGTTTTAATGCAGAAAAGAGATGGAGTTGAGAAGCCCATTGCTTTTTTCAGTCAGATTATAAGGGACGGAGCGTTGAAATACAACATTATTGAGAAACAAGCACTTGCGCTTGTAAAGGCCTTGAAATATTTCCGTGTGTATATACTGCATTCCCACATTATAGCCTACATTCCTAACGCAACAGTTAAAGATGTTTTGGTACAGGCAGATCCAGAAGGAAGACGGGGTAAGTGGATCGCTGCGTTGTTAGAATATGATGTGGAGATTAAACCGACCAAGCTGATCAAAGGACAAGGACTAGCCAAGCTCATGGCTGAAACAAATCTGCATGCTCTAGATATAAATTTGATCACTGCCATGTCCGATGAAGATGAGGAGAGTACATCATTTCAGGTATCTGATATTTTTGTTTCTTCCCCTTGGTATGCTGACATTTTATACGTACTTCAGAATTTTTCTCCACCACCCGGGATGCCTAGAAATAAGAGTAGAACCTTGAAGTTGAGGGCTGCAAAGTTTTTCATATTGAATTCTGCATTATATTGGAAAGACCCTGGTGGAATGTTATTGAATTGTTTGGTAGAGGAAGAAGCCAAAAGAGTTTTGGAGGACTTTCATAGAGGAGACTGCGGGGGCCATCTATTTTGGAAAACCACAGCGAATAAGATTTTGAGAGCAGGATACTATTGGCCTACTTTATTTTCTGATGTATATAAGGTTGTTAAGAGTTGTCACGAATGTCAAATTTTCGAAGGGAAGCAGAAATTACAGCCTTTGCCTCTTAAACCAATTGAAGTCAGTGCGCCATTTCAGCAGTGGGGGTTGGATTTCATTGGGGAAATCCATTCGGCATCTTCAGGTCAGCATAGATGGATATTGACAGCAACGGATTACTTCACGAAGTGGATCGAGGCAATTCCCACCCGACAGGCTACGGATGCGGTAATTATTTCTTTTCTTGAGAATAACATTCTGTCACGTTTTGGTTGTCCTAGTAAGATAATCACAGATAATGCAGCAGCCTTCAAGTCAAAAAGGATGGTTGAATTTTGCAATAAGTATAACATCAGCTTGGGACATTCGACTGCCTACCATCCGCAAGGAAATGGCTTGGCAGAATCTTCAAATAAGTCTTTGGTAAATATCATTAAGAAATTGTTGGAAATCAATAAGAAAGGCTGGCACAAGAAATTAGTGAATGCACTTTGGGCTGATAGGGTAAGTCAGAAAAAATCCATCGGTATGTCTCCCTTTGAGTTGGTGTATGGAGTAGACACAGTGTTTCCCACTTCTCTTGCTCTCCCGGTAGTCAAATTGCTTCAAGAAGCTGGTAGTGAGGAAGATCCCATGCAGCGAAGGATAAATCATATGATTCATTTACAGCAGACACGGGAGGAGGTCTTTCAAAATACATTCAAGTTGCAAGAGCGCATTAAGAAGATTTATGACAGGAAGGTGAAAGCAGATAATTTTCATTTGGATGAGGTGGTCCTGAAGTGGGATGCTCGGAATGAGGAAAAAGGCAAGCACGACAAATTTGAAAACCTTTGGAAGGGTCCTTTTAAGATTGCAGCGTATCGTGGTCAGAACGCCTTTCTTCTCAAGGAAATGAATGGGGATGATTGTCCTGGAGGGCCGATCAATGGTCGGCTGCTCAAGCGATACCATTTCTGAGTATTTTCTGCTGATTTCATTGTCATTGTATATATCGTTCTACTTCTGTTTCATCGCAAGTGTGTACTAATCTCTTTTCTTCAGTCTGGGGCCCGAAGCAAAGGCTATAATTCTGAAGAAGGAGGTTAGTTGGTTTGAATTTTGTCAAGTTAGTTTTATCACTTCAAGTTTTAAAATCGAACTGCCTACCAAGTTTCACTAAGTTTCGCTAGTTTTCAGTCAATAAATGTGTCAAAGGTTTTGTGTTATCTCGTTCAAATAATGACTCCATCGCCCAATGAATGAAGGCACCGTCTAACTCTTCCGTAGATCTCGCCGTTCTTGGCATATCCTTGGAGCCACCATCCCCATTGGAGCCACTGTTAGAGTCGGTCCTTGCAAAATTCTCCTCGTCATAGATAATTTCTCTTTACATATCATTTTTAGGTGTTCCTCTCACTTTACCATTGCATTTCGCTAGGGGCATGCCATTTACCGACGAGAGGAATCGGGTCGTTTTATTCCCTCATGCTTGTACCGCCGGCTAATTAAAATTCCTCAAAAATCATCGAAGTTCGTGTCACGTCATTCATGGTCATAAATGATGATTTTCGTCAACAAGAGTCTTTTAGTCCTAGAACCGTTGGGAAAAATACTGAGAGGGGGGGGGGGGTGAATCAGTATTTACAGCATATTCAAAACTTTTACTTTTTCATGCTCTAAAACACATACGCTACTTTGCCGAAGCCAACTAGCGTATGTACGTGGATATCCTTCATACAACTCGCATATACTCAGAGATCTAATTATGCCATTAGTTCTTCACTTATATCATTCCATCATTCATTTATTAGATGTTCTATAAAAAGTAAACATGTGCAGTAAGAATAGAATAAACCATCACACAAAGCATCACACATGAACACCAGGATTTTTAGGTGGAAACCCAAGTCGGGAGAAAACCACCGCTGCAGTTGCTCAGCCTTCAATATTTTATTATGGAGAAAACATCTTACAACATATGTGCTGGTGCAGACTTGACCAGCACGCAGGCACCCACCTGCGCTCGTTTACCAGCCTCTCCTGGAAGGGAGCTCCAACCCCCTGACTCGTTTACCAGCCTCTCCTGGAAGGGAGCTACGACCCCTCGATCTCGTTTACCAGCCTCTCCTGGAAGGGAGCTACAACCCCCTGACTGAAGGCTACAACCCTCAGCACCTATATGGACCACGTTTCATCAATTTTCACACTGGATCCAAAGCTTCCTTTAGGACACAACTTGCAGGCCACGTTTCATCATATTTTCAGACTGGACCCACTCCATACTTTTAAGCTCAAACATACATCACCAACAGATACTTGTCAATTCAGATAACCTAGACAGATAGCAGTAACATAGCAGAACAGATCAGACATTTCATACTCATACTTCAGCAAACCCTAGTTTTGCATACGCGTTTTCCTTTCACTGATGCCGCGTATACACGCGCTTCTGTTCACATCAACCAGCGTATACATCTGTTTATACTTCAGGTCAGATACGCGCTTTCGCTTTACCAAACCCGCGTATATATGTGCTTCCGTTGTTCCGAACTAGCATATACATCTTCAGTCATTATAGAGCAACATACTTCTTCAGATCAGATATTCAGTTCAGATTTAACCCTTTTACTTCAGACAGATGTTCGCCTCATCTCAGATCTAAGCATTCCATAAACAGATCTAGCAGATACAAATACATTCCAGATCTAGATTCCCTTCTTCATCATTTCTTCATTGGTGCATCATGCATTCAGATCTATCATTCAACTGTAACCCTTTCCATTCAAATATACTTCAGAGAGAAGTATTCATTCAAGCTCAGACATCTTGCACCCACACTCATGATTTGCACAATGAATTTCTTCTCCTTATATAGGTTTACCCTTTTTCAATACCATGAGCCAAAACCACATTACTTCCGATGGTATTCCCGGACGGGGTCATTTAGACGAATCATTACCCAATACAATGGGTCAATACCATGGTGGTTACCCCTGGTTTTGCACTTTATGAGCGCTTTTGCCCATACGCGACTTGGAACGTTATTTCCCGCGTGCATACGCGACTTCTCCTTGACAAATCCGCATATGCCTTGAGACATACTCTTTTCATTATAGATCTAGCACATATTGAATTCCTTTCTTCATTACCTTCTGTACTTTCTGTAGATACATCAGATTTTCATCTTTAAACAGGTTCATCAAGACATATTCTATCAAGCACAACTTCATCAAGTAAGTTGCCATCATCTTCATCAGGTGGGTTTCCATTCAAGAACAACTCTCTACATCATATTGTCAAAAAACATCATATCACATCAGATTTACATCATTTACCAAGTCCATCAAGTCAAGAATAACTTCATCAGGTGGATTTCCATCAAGGACAACACAAGTCAACAATCTCATGTCTTCATCTTCATTCAGTGGGTTGCCATCAAGGACAACACTGTGCATCATATTGCCAACAGAACAGGGTTTCAGTCTTTTGATATATTTAATACATGCCCGTAGGCCATGAGGATGGTTTCGAAAAGGTTCTTAATTCAAATTTTCATCATCAAAAACATTTGAGGACATTTCTAGTTCAAAACTCTGTTTTGAACTAGAAACTGTCAAATTTATTTTTTGTAACAATTATGTATTTTTTCCACCATAAAAAATTTTCAATGCAGCCTCTGGTCTTTGCCGAAGTCAAAATGCCAAAATCCCTGCAAAAATAAAATCATTCCATCAGTCCAAAAATTAGAAAAACAGTGAAAAGCCAAAAAACAGAGTTTCATTAAATGATAAAGTGCCAAAATTGCAAAACATTACAAAGTGGGTTGTGGAGGAAATAAAAATCAAATCTAATTCTTGTGAGATATTTCTCAAGCTATATCTTGTTTTCCAAGCAAAGATCGAATTGGAGTGTTGAAGGGCGAAAATCTTGTTTTGAAGCCAAGGAGGTGAACTGACAGTGCGCGCGACGCATACAAGGGGCGCGCGACGCATAGGGAGCGCACGACGCACTGGGCATCAATTGACTTTGTATTTTTACACGCGCGTGACGCATACAAAGCGCGCGGCGCATTGGGCATGCGCGCGGCGCATAGAGCCCTAAGGCCAGAAAACTACACTCCCTCACCCAAATTCGTGCCAAATTGCCTCATTCACCTTCAAGTAAGTTATCCAAGCTTGCTCATTGATTCATGGATATGCTATGGTGTTTCAAATGTGGAGAGAACAAATGTTTGTTATGGTGAAATTGAAACCCTATATTCATTGCAAAATTCGCTCCATAGGGTTTTGAAAGAAGTGCTGGTGATATTGTTGGGGTTTCAAATCTTATGTTATTGACATATATGCTCATGCCATCTACTGTCATTGGTGTCACTGCTTATTATTTATCATAGCCTCAGGGTCTCTTTCCTATTCCTTCATTGCTGTCACTGTTATTACCATATCATTGTCTCACTGTTTATCATTTTTGTTATAGCTCATTCCTATTCACTTGTCAAATCCCCATGTAGTCAAGCAGTGGCTGTTTTCCCATTCAAACTCACTTGACAGTACTTTTATCATTGTGGTTTTCCTATAGAACCTTGATACATATGTGACACATTTGGGATTAGAACATACACTGAACTCTTGTTTTTCACCATACCTATATTAGCATATATTTTTCAAACATCTTGATTTCAGTGCCATGTCAGAGACGGATTCATTTTATGAGCAGGGGTATGACAGTGATTCCACAGCAGAGGTTAATGTGCCACGGAGGTCTCACAAAAGTGGCAAAAGTGGTAGGCATGTCAGGGAGGAGCCTACCTCTTTGGCTCAATTGCAGGCTTGCCCGCTTGCAATGGATTGTTTTCAGCATCAGTCATGTTTCCAATACTGTGAGATGATTTCCCGAACTCAGCATCATCATGAGCTAGCTCGCCTATTTGTTCTACATTTACATGATGGCCGTGTAAACCTTGCCGGAGTAAACTTCATTCTGTCACCAGAGACCATTGCTCAGGCCACCGGGATACCAAACATAGGAGAGGAATGGAACAAACGACATCAGCTAGAGAAATCCTATTATGAGCCCTATATCAGACCTGGATATATGAGGCAGCTGAGCAGGGTATTTCCATTCCGATTTCTGAGAGATGAGTATGCACCATTGATGAGATTGATCATTCGATATTTCAGTTGTGAGGGCAGATTCTCGCGCCTCTATGCGTACCATATCCGTTTGTTGATGCATTTCACTAGGGTACGTATGATGAGCATTCCATACTTCATGTACCGTAACATAGAGCGGATGACATTCCTTGTACAGAAGAAGACCCCAGCACAACAATATAACAGTATATATCATTACGCGCTGATCAAAATCATGGTGGTATAGCAGCTCACACAGCAGGGCATCGCATGGGATGAGTTCATCTTCCATGACTTCTATGCAGCGCCACAGCCGCCTCCCGAGGTAGTTCATGATGAGGGAGAGCCTTCACACCAACTTGATATTCCTGAGACTGAGCATATCAGTGCTCCAGTGTATGTGACATATCAGCGAGGCCACAGAGCCTTATTTGCAGCTACACGACGAGTACTATCTCCACCCGAGGTGGAAGGGGTCTCGTTGACTTCATCAGCAGCGCGAGTACTATCTCCACCCGGGGTGGAAGGGGTCTCGCCTTCGACATCAGCACAGGTACAGGTTTAGGACAGAGGCAAGAGGCCTATGCATGATGAGGGCCCTTCAGGAGGCCGAGACACTGATTTTACACTCATCGATGTTGATGCGAGCTCTCCTAGCTCGAAACTGAGGGAGGTCATCCAGGAGCAGAAAGCTGAAATTGGTACTTTGATAGAGAATTTGCAGAGAGCACAGTGGGTGATAAAGTACTTGGAGCAGCGGAACAAACAGCTGGAGGATCAGCACACACTTGTAGAGCTGCGGCGAATCCGTGAAGATCGACAATTGGCCCGGAAGAGACCTGGTGACATGACACCAATTGAGCGAGAGACCGAACTCATGCATGTTAAAATTCATCTGGAGAAGTTGTTGGCAAAGGCCAATAGAGAAAAAGACATGCTCCGTCATATGAAAGGTCATTATTGGGCCTGCATGCACGTTTGTAAAGCAAAAATGAAGATCCTGAAGAGAAGGTTGAGCATGAGGCATGATAGTGTATCTTCGCTCTGAATTTCAGCAAATTTGGAGAATTTTTTGTCATTTTTGAAAATTTTGGTCTCAAAACAGGTTTTTCCGCCCAACGCGTAGCGCGTCTCGACGCGCGCTTATGATTGGGACACTTTCTAGAGGAAAAATTTGTATTTTTGGATTTTTCATGGTAAGTTATGCATGCTCAGAAATGGCTGAAGAATTTCATCAAGTTCTGGATGATCAAAAGGGCCAAAAACACCATGAAAATCACCTTTCTGCCACCTTTTGCACCAGCAGGAAGTACTTGTGGGAGAATGAAGTTTTGGAGGGGAAAATGAGCTCCAAATTGGGAAATTCCACTTGGGTTGGATAGAAGACATCCAGAGCTTTCCAACAAGCTATCATGAGCTTGATTTTGATGCCGGGAAGTGCCCCAAAAATAGGCTGAAAGGCGTGCGACGCATAGAGCTCAGGCGCGCGGCGCATATAGAAAATTGGCTAATTTTTCATCTTCCAGCTCAGAATTTCGGCCAGTTGGACCAGTTTTGATTGTGGATGTAATTTTTGAGTTATATTGATGTAATTTTGTGGTTTTAATGTAACTTTGACTCACTTTTACCTATTCTAGATGATTCACTCACAAAAAAGTGAAAATCAAGTGAATGAATCAGTTTCCTTCCTTTTAGAGGCAAGTTGTTTGGCTGCCTAGATTTTAGCTCCTTGTTTAGAATTGGTTGAAACTGCTCCTAGAAGGAGGAATTCGACCCCTAGAGGCATGGGAAGGGGTTAGAATTGTCTATTTATTGTATTTTCTGAGACACTTTCAGGGTTGGACTCTTGGGAAAATTTTGGCACACTATTGTACATATTTTCTGCATTTTGGCTAAGGAAAGATCAGAGGTTTTGCAGCACCTGTTGGGATTCTTGTGGCTTTCAGTTTTGATGGTGTGTTCTCTCAGTTATTTGTAAGTTATTTAATGTTTAATGTATGCCATTCCCTTCTTTTGCTTCTGAAACTAAATGAATGAGTAAATGAGGTTGAATCCATTGATTCCAGTGCTCTGCCTTTAAATTTGTTTAGTTTTATATGTTTTCGCCAGTTTGGAGAGGATCCTTGTTCTCCCTTGCCCTCTTCAGCTCCTTGTCATTCTGATCCATCCATACACATAATCAAAAGCATCAATACTACTGCCTACCTTGCCCCAATTCGAATTCTGCAAAGATCTGACCTCATCCCC